>JALIZF010001482.1:0-349672 GCA_029948255.1 Telmatactis stephensoni | reverse complement strand
GACAATGATCTTTGTCTTTGTGATAAAAAAGTGAGTGTCATAATGAAAGCATACTGAGAAAAGTCATTTGCAACTACATGTATTTAGAGTTGATACACCCAGAAAATTCAATAAATTATCCAGGAATTTCAAGAAGCACTTGATTAGCACTTGATCAGATTATTTCCAGGAGTTTTCTAGGAGTTTTTCACTAATTCACTCAAGGAAAATACATTTGCATAACGTTTTTTACTGGCTGAGTTAAGGAATGTAAATGGAGCTTTTATGCGAACATATACAGCTATTTCAAAAAACGTTGAATACTGAATACTGCATTCTGAATACTGAAGAGTGCATTCAAAGACCAAAATGCCTTGTAGTTGAGTATGTTTTGGAGATGGCATAGTGAAAATCTTCTAAAACAGCTATAACTAAGGCAAATGAGTGTCAAAACGACAATGGAAACGATCAACAATGCAATTTGTAAGTCTTGGAATCCACTATTCAGTATGCAGAATACAGAATTCAATATTCAACGTTTTTTGAAATAGCTGTATATGCACTTCAGAGTAAACATGCATATACTTGTTCATAATTTCTGTTTTCCAGGAGTCCACCAGGAATTTTATTTAAAAACCCCAGGACTTTCAAGGACTTTCCAGGAAGAAAATAAAATCCAGGATTTTCCAGGATTTCCAGGAGATGTATATATATTAATTCATATTTATATATTATTTTATATCAATTCATTTTGTTTAAATTTAAGTTGCAGGACCTAAATATAAAACACGTATGTGAAATAGGCATCCTGAATAAAGATTATTTACTATTAGGTGCACAAACCCTAAACTATTTGTCTGTATTGTCTTTACCCTCCCCTCCCCCCTCCTCAAATACTCTAAGCCTGTCCTTGAGATTTTAGTCAACATATCTATAAACTTCCTTGAGTCACAATTATTCATTAGTTTTTGCTTTCCACTTGTAAAAACAAGAGTGAAGAGTATCAGAAAAGAAAATGAATATCAAAATTGTACTAAACAGAAAGTACATGAAGCCATCATCAATGACTTACAACCACATGCATGTACAACCAGAATATAATAATGCTTTGCCTGCTTCTTTTGTAAAGTATAAATTAGTGCCAGTCAAGTTCTAAGTATTTGCACTTCCGGCAAACTAAGTCAATATACAGGACCTCCAGCTAAAATGCACTGATTGTTTTAAGTTATAGAAAATATTTTTTCTAATAATTTCTAACCAGGTGGAATTTTATAAATAAAAGTTGAATGGCTTCGACGCATATATATTAACATGTATTAATGTAAAAAAAGACTTGTAACATCCAGGCATGGTAATATAACAACATCTAAACATTATAGTTGACACGGTGCATGTTGTTTATGCAGGGCCATGCTGTTTCACATTTAGAGCTTTTTTTCTAAGACTAAATTTTGGGCTTCCTGTGAAAATAAGGCAATGCAATAATCTTCTATCTAATCAAGTGATCTGGCGCACGTCTTTAAATAGCATTCTAAAAAATGCATCTCGCACAATACTCACAAACTTACTTTGCCAAAGATCTTGTATTGTAAGGAGTGATCTGCTCTTCTCTGCTTAGGAGCTTACGAGAGAAAACGAAATCTCCGAAGGGAGGGTAGAGTGACATTGATAATAAAATCTTAGGCGTTGTCTTTACCCTCCCCTCCCATTCTCTAAACATTCTTACCCCAAAGGTGCTTGGGATTCTAGTCAACATTTTCAAGATGGCGACTCGGAGGAGTCGAGCGGCTTCCGGCCGTTCATGGGGTCGAGATGTCGAAGAATGGAAAATGGCTAGAGACTGGATGGTCAAATTAAGAGTTCTCTTACCTCAAAGTAGAGCCACGGATCCAAATTCCACGCTGTTTGACTTCGCACAATCACTCCGAGATGGCGTTGTTTTGTGTCAACTTGCGAACGCACTTGAACAAGGGGCTGTCAAAGACGTTAATACTAAATCTCAAATGTCTCAGGTAAAACGTCTTAAAAACAACTTCAAAACACTTCTTGTAAATCTCTATTATCTATAAATACTTGTTGTGCTACTAAGTGGCGTTTGATACGCCTTTCCTGTGTGTAGTCTATCAGAGTTTGAGACGTAAACAGGACTTCATCCGTATTTGACTTTCATTCTGTCATTTCGTTGTAGTTCATGTGTCTGAAGAATATCGGGAGTTTCTTGACTGCTTGTAGTAAAATATTTTATATAAGCGAAGAAGACTTATTCGATACCACAGAATTGTACGATGTATCAGACTTCGCAAAGGTATGAATTCAATGTCAATAAGCTTAAATCTCCTAAAATATTCCACCTAGTTTGTTTTAAAGCATATAACTGATTCACATTTCTATTAAAATGGAAAATTTAATTGTCATAGCTGTTATTAGATTTTAATTTCCTGATTACGATAAGTTTATTATTATCAAGTTAATAACTTCAAGCCAAACCCTGAGACATAATGAGCAGCTTCTATAGAATAGAACACACTGGGAATTCTATATTTGTCGTGGTTTTAATTCCAATTATAAATTAACAATATTAAATACTATTTGTGACAGTTTTTTTAAGTAAGCTGTCTTCTACGAGAAAAACGAGAAACGTTTTAGTGAAATGCATTTGCTGAAAGGCTGCAATGCTTCTTTGTGGCCAGTCAGGAAAACTACAGTCATGTAATTTTCTAGATCATGTTGAATTTGTCCTTCACGTTTAGAAAAACATCTTAACAAAGAATGTTATTTTGACTTCTAGATAGGGCTGGCAGTGGTTTGATGCTAGGGTCTTTGATGAATTTTTCTTATGTTATTTCCTGTGTTGTCTTTACATTACACTGTATGTTTTGTCATGGTATTGTTTATTTATTGTAATTATATACCATGTTTATTGCAACTGTGCAGGATTTGATTATTCACAGTTTATACTTCAACACCTCAGTTGTTTCCATTAAAATAATTGTTTGGATAGGCTTTTTGTGAACTGTACACGTGTGTTGGCTACCAAACATGAGAAATACAAGCTTAGAAGCATTTACATGTATGAGGCAAATATTTTGTCTTGCTAAAGTGCTACATGCCACTCCCAGGGCACAGGGTCTTTGAATGAGTGGGATTTCAAAGAGTTTGGAATTGCATGAGTCTTTAGACGAGTGCAATTTAAGCTTTTGAAATCCCACATGTTCAAATTTATTCCAAATTGCATTAGAAAGTCATGTATGATTTGCTATTAATAATATACAGGAACAAATTTGAGAAACAAAATTTAATGAGTTTTTTCTCTGCAAAAGAGCGAACTTTTTTGAATAAAACCTGAGTACGCACTCAATGATGTGATGGCATCACTATTGTCTGCACATTTCTTCTGAAGATTTTGTGTTTTTGAATGAAATTTTCGCTGTTAGTAGTAATATGACTATCAAAAATTCTCGATCCTGATTGGTGGGCTACTTGATGATTTTTTCGAAATCACTGTGCAAAATAGACGAAATCACCAAAATCACACATGTGCAAAAAAGTGAAATTGCCCTTGCTGATTGGCTGAAAAACAATGAGCTGTCAGTTTCAACCAATCAAAGTGTAAACTTGCAACAATTTTCTGCGTGCGCTAATCATCTGGCATCTGTTTTTAGAATTTTTCTTTGATCAAAAAATTTTTGATGGCCATATTATTACAAGAAAATCGAACGGATTTCTCATGCAGTTTGAAAAAATTAATATCACAAGATTGTAGTTTAAAATCAAGATTTTCAAACTGCACTCGAACCCGTTCGATTTCCTATACTAATAATATACATGAAAAATTTACTCGATTCTGATTGGTTGAGAGCAGCGATGTTAATCGTTAACACGGCAGGAAAAAGTAATTGCACTACAGTGCAAATTAAAAAAGTAATTGCACTGCCGTAAAAATTGATAGTACCAAACAAAAAACAAAGAAATATCCTTACGTTAAAAAATATTTTCTGACTCGCTATCGCCAGTATTTTTGGCGGGAATTTGTACATTCAAACAGCGCGCGTTGCCAAATGTCCCACCATTCAAACAAAAGCGATTGTCAGTCAAAGTGAAGTGAAGCTCTGACAAATTTAGTGCAGTAAACTGGAGTATCTGTGTTTATTACCTCGATGGATTATAAAGCGGAAAGTTTTTATTCACTTTTGGGAGTCTAACGTTGTCAAGTGAAGGAGCCTAGACTCTATCTTTACAAAGAAAAAAAGCCCAAAACTGCTTTTTGGTACGAAGACAGATTCAGCCGCCATTTGCTAAACTCGTCAGCAAACTTTCAAGATTTGCAAGATTTGTACAATATAAAATGAACAGACTCAGTTTTTTCTCTTGAAATATCCACGATGGTATTTGAAAACCTGGAAATATATAGTTTTATCCTCATTTGGACAGAAGAGAAAAGATAGATACAGATTTTGCTACCGTAAAGATTTGACTTCAGAAATCGTACTGACATAGAAGGTTGACTGGCTAGACTCGTCAAAACTGTAAGTTTTTAAAATTTTAAGCGATTCATTTTTGATTTGATAAACTTTCCTCGGGAAAAAAGAACATTTTTGGCCTTTAGCTATAGAAAAAAGAAAGTTTACTGTCTGTTCGCCGATTGACCGAGTGATCAAACTTTTCTCGAGTTGTGACAGAAATTTTTCATGTATATTATTAATAAGTAATCATACGATTTCTCGTTCAATTTGAATTAATTTACACTCGTGTGTTTTTCAAAGATCTCAAATTGCACTCGCCCTACGGGCTCGTGCAATTTTGAAAATCTTAAGTTTGAAAAACACACTCGTGCAAATTAATTCCAAATTGAACTCGAAACCGTATGATTACCTATACAAATGTGCACGCACTACTGATGCCAGCACCTGTCATTGAGTGCGTACTCAGGTTTATATAATTACAGTATGTTTGGTTTGAAAATTCAAGTCAGTTTGATTTATTTTCTATTGCTGCAGATAATAAATACATAATGAACCACAAAAAATCAAACTAGTTTGACAATTTTCAAACCAAAAATTATTTTTATACCATGCAACATATTGAAATATTGTTTATGTTTTTTATCTGCAGGTTGTTAATACATTGTCAAAACTTTCCCACGCGCCTCAAGCGCTCAGAAGAGGCATAGAGTATGTGCATATAGTATATTTACTGATGTATAGTATTTACATATTTGTGATCATGATTAAATTGTAATTGAAATAAATTGAATGTAAAATAAATAAAACCTGGCACCACTTTAGAAGAATACAATAATTTAGTTCAATGTTTGATTTTTGTAGGCCTTTTGTTCCAAACAAAGTAGGAAATGACACATCAGCTTATGATGATGAAGACATCTACTCTAATCTAGAAGAAATTGCACTGTAAGTATTGTTAATAATTATAATTATTATTATTATTAGGATATTATTAATGAGGTCTATAGAAGGTCCCCTTGAGGTATTGTCTCTTACATGTATCTTTCTCACTCACTTCTAATCCATTACAGTGTAAAGCCCAAAAGTATGACCAGCGACATGCTTAATGCATTAAGTAAACATACTTGTGACTGAGCAATCATCCAATCAGAATTATCAGAAAGTTCTCTTATCTTATCTCTGATCCAAATGCTAATTGGAGGATGGCAAGACAGAAAGTATGCATTGCATTATCAGTGACTAAAGTTTTGAGCTTTATTTGTACTGTATAACCTTTCCATTAACAGGAGTCGAGATATAACTGAAGAAGAAAATCCATATGACGTTGTGAATATAGAAGAAGATGATAAAATATATGAGGACCTTCTATCTGTGCAGTATTTACCGGTAATTTAATTTAATTTTGTTTTATTTCATTTTTTATGATGTTTTTATTTTATGTGCATGTGTGTAATATATTCATTAGTTTTCATCAATGTGCTCTGACCTATCCCAGAATGTTTCTTTAATTTCATAATGTTAACAAAAGATTTCAAACCTGTTTGTGTCTATATAAACATAGTCTGTGTGGCTGGCTCTGAGGGGGAGGGGGGGAGTATATTCTCCCCTTCCCTTGCCCCTCCACTTCTGCTTTCCTGACCAGGCAGAGATTAGTATATAAACATAAAAATCTTGTTTTACTTGCGCATCAATTTCCAGGTCATATACATTGTACAAATTGTGTTGGATTTAGTTGTCTCTGATTGTATAATCTTATACTTAGAACGTTTTGGTCAATGCTGTGACCTTCTTCGATCAGCTTGCGTGGAATTGGCTATGCAAATTAAATTTTCAATGTAATTTTACATTGTACAAAACATCATCCTTTTGTTGTTCAGAAACCAACAAGACAGTCCTCACAGGAAGAAAAAAGGAAATACGTAATATCTGAAGTCTTAGAGACAGAAAAAGGCTATGTAGATGCCTTGAGAATGATTGTTCATGTAAGTTACATTTTATTTTTCAACTCTTATCATTTGCTACGTATCACACCAATTTCTGCTGAAAATCTGGTATGGGTAGTGCTAATGTAAGGGTATTTTCCATGGTACATGTCAGTTCTTAGGATTATCCAGAATAGGATAATTATCCTGCAGTGCTGTGTCAGTGTTGTAACGCCTATAAAAAACATTTGAAATGGAGTGCCACGACCATACCTTTTCATGGTCATTTGAAATCTACTTTACTGAGTCTGATATAGAAAAAGTATAGTTTAATGATGCTTTAATTTTAATTACGACCATTTTTAAAATATAGAAAATTAAAGTATAGTTTATTGATGCTTCACTTTTACCATTTTTAAATATCTTTCCTTATTTGTATTGTGTAATTCACATGATATGAATTTGTTTTCCTTCAGCAATTTATTCAAAATCCAAAATTGAAAAATATTATTAGCAGTGATGACAGAAACAAGATATTTATAAACATTGAGGTAGGGACACTAGTGACTTTATTTGTGGAGCAATACAGTACAGTACAGTACAGTACAGTACAGTACAGTACACTACACCACACTATGCCACACCTCACTACACTGCACTGCACTGCACTGCACTACACTACACTATGCTGATCAGATGAGTAAGTGGTAGAAAACTACTAGTCCAACACTTTACCTAGTCCAATCATAGATTAACATTGTCTGTTGTGATATTGTTTTAGGAACTTCATGTTTTACATACAAAGTTCCTTCTTAAGCTTGAGAGAGCTTGTAATGCTGACACATCAGATCTCAGTAATGTTTTTATTGATACTGTAAGTACATGCTTATTTGTTTAAAGTTATAATTGCATTATTTAGTATATTTTGTATTAGCTTAATAAATATTTGAGAGACGTTACATGTGATGAGTGGCTAGCTACTACCATGTGTTTATGTCAAAGGTGAGAGACATCACATGGCACACATTGAAAAATAATTCATAAAAGCAATATACACATAAAATACAATAAGCTTAATATGTTTCTTGTCTATCAAAGTTTTAGCATTCAAACTTACAATATTTTGTTGTGTTACACCATCAGAAAGATGAGTTCTTGAAGTATGGAGATTATTGTGCAAGGATGCCTGATGCACAACAACATGTAAGATTTTAATCCTATTTTTGAAATGGATATACTTTCGCTTACATTGATTGATTGATATGAGGTGTTTCAGGTGGTAAGGATGGAATAGTTCACCACTTACCTCTCACCTCTCACTTTTCACTATAATAATTATTATAATTTTGTACCAGTATACACCGATTCGAAATATGGCGGCAAATTTGAATAACTATAATAATTATAGTTATTCAAATTTGCCGCCATATTTATTGTTCTGGACTGACTAGCCTTGTGTACACGTGGAAACACAAATTAAAGTGTTTTCACATGAATGAGAGGCTATTGTTTTATACTGACTAGCCTCTCATTCATGTGAAAATGCTTTAATTTGTGTTTCCACGTGAACATGAGGCTAGTCAGTCCAGAACAATAATTATTCAAATTTGCCGCCATATTTCGAATCGGTCAATGAACTAGTTAAAAAAATAACATCAAAAATCATCCAAATTAAGGCTCCCAGGTTGGGACATTCTCATTCTGGACCCTTCTGGAACAAGTTCTAACAGACAATGTTTGCATGACTGAATTAAAGTGTTTTGTCTGGAAGCTGCAAGTCCCACATTGTTTAACTAGAGATACATGTAATTACTGTAGGAATTCAAAAATTTGAAGTAAAAGGCACTTAGAACTTGTCATGAGTGTTTAAAGGATATAAGTACCTTTAATTAAAGGATAGTAAAATTTGTCCAACAGAATTAGTTTGAGATACCAGTAGTCAGTGAAAATGTTGGGTTTCAGCACGTAACTTTCAAATTCTTAATTATTGTTCTTCAAACAATTAAGCCCCAGGGTTAATATTTGCCAGTGGCCACCATTTTGATGTTTGTAATTCAATTAGATCGATGAATTATCAAGAAGAGATCAAAAAGTTAAAGATGTGTTAGAGGTAAATAATAGTTAATTAACAATTAAACTCAAACCACATTAAATGTTGTAATTGTAAATTGTTGTGATATAGACCCTTTGCACAAAGCTACTTTTCTTAAATACTCCCTTTGGCTTGATTAAACAAAAGAATCACCTAACCATGCCTTTATTTAGCTGCACCAAAGTGATGTGAGAGATGTACTAGTAACAATATCTGCATAATGTATAATTAGCAGTATTCTGCAGAGGTTCTGTTGAGACTCTAAGCCATAATTCCCCCTCCCCCACCCCCCCAAAAAAGGAAAAGAACAAATCACAAATCTTTAATTTGTATTGTAATTATGCTAATATTCCAGAGGTGGAGCCATATTTGAAAAAATATTGAGAAAAAAAGGGATAAAGGTTGTCTAATGAGTGTCTGCATACCAGCTCATGCACCTCTCCCCTAACTCCACCCCAGTTTTTCTGAATTTATTTACTTAAAATATTCAGATTAATTTTAAAGTTCCATGTTCTTTAATGTAGGAATGTCAAAACAGAGCCAATAGCAAGTTTTCACTAAGGTCTTTATTGGTTGTACCTTTCCAAAGAGTTCTAAAATATCCATTATTGATATCAGTAAGTACACTCATTGGTCTCAGCAGGTATTTAAATTATGCAGTGTTCATTATACCCGACAGTGTTTTTGTGCAAATTAAATCCTGCTGATTCAGTGCATTAAATGAACTTTCAGTAACTTCATGCAAGCCATGTGTTATATTTAGCGCAGCAAAAAAAAAAAAAAAAAAAAAAAAAAAGAAAAAAGAAAAAAGAAAAAGAAAAAAAAAACACTTGTGAAATGAATAAGAGATAGATGAAGTGAATGACATAAAAGTTAACATAAATGACAAGATATTGGGGTGAGGGGGAAAAATATCCCTTACTTATCACAATGTCACTATGTCTTGGTTAGATTGCCTGAGGGATACATGCATGTCCCAATCCACATATATCAGGAGGCAGCATGACTGAGTGGTCAGAGCGTTGGTCTCGCAATCTGGCGGTCCCAGGTTCGATTCCCGCTCTGGCCACTAGCTGAGACTGAATTTGTTCGATTTCGATTAGTTCAAATTCAGTTTCTCGGCCATGCTTGTAATATAGCCAACTGGTTTGCCTCCTTGCCAGTTGGGATTCTTAATCCATTTATGTTTGATTTATATGATTTAGTTAGGATTTGTAAATTGAGCTGAAAAGCCCTGTTGAGGGAGTCTCAATCATGTATGTAAAACTATGAAATCATGTATCATAGAATGAACACCACGTCAGTCATGTTTTGTGTTATTTGTAGCATCTTCTAAAAGAAACAAAACCCATACATCCTGACAGAGCAGGGTTGGAGAAAGCCCTTGCAAGTATCCAGGTAACAACTCAATTGACATGTAATTGACCTCTTCCCTCAGAGTTGAATAAGCTCAGTTTCTTCTGCTTTCTGTATCAAGCTAGATACTCATGTCAGTTGTTACACTTTCTTGTCCATTGTTAACACGTACATGTAGTTCTGTTACAGCTATCCATCTATTCAGCATCAGAAGGGAGAATTTTTATCATATCTCTAATTTAATTCTAATATATGAAGATGGTGAATCTAAAAGTGGTAAAGGTAAATCTATATCAAATATTTGTTCCTTTCTATCAGGATGTTGCTACTTACATAAATCAAGTTAAACGTGATGATGAAAACCAAAAAACAGTTAGAGATATTCAAAACAGGTAGGAAGTACAGTACCATCCTCTTAAAAATCATTTTGTATGATTGTGAAAATGTCCTTGTGTTACGATTGATTGCAATCTGATTGGTTGACTAGAGTGTGTCAATAAGAGAACAGACACATTTTTGATGTGTTTGGGTGCACATGCTCCTTCTGTTGCCCCGTTTTAAAAAGGATTTTTTAACTTTTATCTCGAATAATTGTTGTAAAAAATGAATTGCCAATAATGAAGATGGTTTTGAGTTGTCTGTCCTCTTACTGACACACCCTTGACACCATAAAATGTTCAAAACTTTGCAGTGAAATCACTTGCTGCATTCGTGATAGAGTTTTGAACATTTTATGATGTCAAGAGTGTGTCAATAAGAGGACCTATACACAACTCAAAATCATCTTCAATTTGTTATTTATCTTATATTTATTTGTTAATTTGTTAATTTGTTAATTTGTTAATTGGACTCATGCACATGGCACACTCATCAAATCTTTTTCTGCTTTTGTTTATTTTTTTTTCTAAACCCATTTTTTCTTTTCATGTACTTACAGTTTAGCCAGTGCAGTGGTAAGTAAGAATCATGATATTTAATGATCTATCATTAGCAATGAATGACAAAATGTCTGTGAGTGTTAATAGAAAGATTTTCCTGTTATGAGTAAGACTGATATAAATGGTTTTGGTCTGTTCTTAATGTGGCATATGAAATGATACAGTATATTTGTTGTATGCAACTGAAAAACAATATTTTGCTTAGGATGAAGAATTATTGAGATTTGGTCATTTAATAAAAGATGGTGAAGTACAAGTAAAGGTCACTGATCGACCACCAAAGAAAAGGTACTAAAATAAATTATACACCAAAAATTTGACATATTTTGTTAACTCTTACAGCTTTACATGGTATTGTATATATATCTGTTATTGTAAAATACCTGTCAGTAGTGAGATATGTGTGTGTGTGTGTTAGATGGTGGCTAGCTATTTTATACAGACAGACATACATTGTAGCTCATACGTACAATATCTTTTACAAAGGGAATAGGAAATGATTGCTCATCTCTATACAGTCTGTGATATTATAAACACTTTGGAAGATGAAGATGTATTGAGGCATGCCAGTTGCATAAAATGTAACATTGGATGTAAACGTTTAATTATATCAGACATTCAGCTCTGTTAAATCTTTGTTAGTAATGTTTGACATTAGCCATTATGCACAAGCTTGCACAAGACAGCTACCATTTGGCACTTTTAGCCATTATTGTCTTGATGTTGAAAAAATCTCCTCTTAAATTGAACACCTTGGTACACTACAAATGGTTGTCTAATGGATAGTGGTTGCCTAATGAAGAACCTTACTCTTGGAAGTTTGACTTACATCCATTAATGGACCCTTTGGAGGACCTGGTCATGGGACACAAGTCATTGAAATGTCAGCTGTTATTACATAATAGACAACAGCATCAGAAAGAGCACCTTTCGGAATTGGCATTTTTAAATAACCTGATTTTTAGCTGACTAGTTTACCAGTCTGTCAAATGTTCATTGCAAAAAATTGCAATTGCAAAAAATCACCATGTAGTTAAGCCAGCTGTTAAAAGACAGCTTAGTGCTAACCCAGGGTAATAAGTCTGAAGAAAACCTGTGTTAGTGCTAACCTGTCTTGAAACAACCAGACCCAGAAGAACTACAAGTTTGAGGTGCTCTTTCTAGCTGTCTGAATCATTTTGTCATTAGAGCTGATATTTTGACCCGAGCGGAACTCTATTGTAAAAGGATGGGGTATGCTTGTCAGAAATTTTCAAAAATACCCCTAAAAGATACTGGAAGTCTTTTAAAAAGGGCGTGGCTGGATGATTTTTCACCCCTAAGAGATACCAACTAATGAACATATTTGTTATCATGAACATAAAATTGGATGGTCGACACACTTTTGTTGGGCAATTTTCTTCCATTTGAGAAATAACCTAATACCCTAAAAGATACTAGGAAATGCTAAAACTCTAAACTTCAATTTCAACACCCTGAAAGATACCAAATTGCTGGTTTTTACCCTAAGAGATACAATGAGCATACCCGATCCTTTTACTATGGAGTCACCCCCCTGGGTATTTTGATTGATGACTTGTCACATGATACGTCACATGATACGTCACATGATACGTCACATGATACGTCACATGATACGTCACATGATACGTCACATGATAACGAGGTCTTGCATAAAGGTCTATATTGTATTTACATTGAGAAGTCAATGTTACATTTTTTCAGTCATTTTGGTGCAATTTCAGTATTTTGGTTGAGTAATGCACAAAACAATTCAAAATGGGGCTCTTGGGAAATAATGGAGAAACCTTGATTACGATTGTTTTCACAGAGTCTTGACTCCAGCCACATTTATTTATTATTTATCACCTATCCAAAATATTTTAAGTGGGCTAGCATAAATGATGATATATATTTGTTAAATATTTTTCTTTCTTTCTGTAGATATGCATTCTTATTTGACAGAGCACTAATAATTTGTAAACTTAAGGTAATTGAAATTTCATTTGTTACTTATATATTTTTAAGAATTGTGTATTGACAATACAATTGTGTTTAAAGGAGAAATAGAAAGCAGTTTACCCTCCAAGGTACTCAGCAAGGCGACCTAGTTGCCTTAAGTCTACAGCCTTTTAAGCATTCAATCACTAATAGCTTTTCACTCAGTTCAGCTTCTCACTAATCTGTGTAGTCTTAAATAGCTTAAAATCCCAGGGAATGGAGCACTGATGGAGCACTTATGGAGACAGGGTAAAGTGAGTGGGGTAAAGTGAAATGGTGCACTGATATGGAGATAGGGTAAAGTGGGTTGGGGTAAAGTGAAATGGTGCACTGATGGAGACAGGGTAAAGTGGGTGGGGTAAAGTGAAATAGAGCACTGATGGAGACAGGGTAAAGTGGGTGGGGTAAAGTGAAATGGTGCACTGATGGAGACAGGGTAAAGTGGGTGGGGTAAAGTGAAATGGTGCACTGATGGAGACAGGGTAAAGTGGGTGGGGTAAAGTGAAATGGAGCACTGATGGAGACAGGGTAAAGTGGGTGGGGTAAAGTGAAATGGAGCACTGATGGAGACAGGGTAAAGTGGGTGGGGTAAAGTGAAATGGTGCACTGATGGAGACAGGGTAAAGTGGGTGGGGTAAAGTGAAATGGTGCACTGATGGAGACAGGGTAAAGTGGGTGGGGTAAAGTGAAATGGTGCACTGATGGAGACAGGGTAAAGTGGGTGGGGTAAAGTGAAATGGAGCACTGATGGAGACAGTGTAAAGTGGGTGGGTGGGATAAAGTGAAATGGAGCACTGATGGAGACAGGGTAAAGTGGGTGGGGTGGGTGGGGTAAAGTTAAATGGTACACTGATGAAGATGGTAAAGTGGGGTAAAGTGAAATGGTGCACTGATGGAGACAGGGTAAAGTGGGTGGGGTAAAGTGAAATGGTGCACTGATGGAGACAGGGTAAAGTGGGTGGGGTAAAGTGAAATGGTGCACTGATGGAGACAGGGTAAAGTGGGTGTGGTAAAGTGAAATGGAGCACTGATGGAGACAGGGTAAAGTGGGTGTGGTAAAGTGAAATGGAGCACTGATGGAGACAGGGTAAAATTCTTGTCGTCTTTTCACAGGGAGATACATATCACCACAAAGCTACATTATTTTTGGAGTATTTTGAATTACAAGAAAATTTTACTTTTGGTCCAGGAAGAGGAAAGGTTAGTAACTGTATGTCTCCTAATGTAGCACACTAAATTGTGCACTGATAAATCTACTGTACCCTGAAATTATTCAATAATCTTGATTAAGACCCCTCAAATTTGATTTAATGAATTAAACTTGATGGTCTTTGTTGTAGTTTCTACATGGTTGGAGTATGAAAGGGGATACTCCAGAATCAGATAGAAACTCGTGCTCATTATACACCAAGACAGATGACATGAAAGAGAGATGGGTCAGTGAAATCGATAGAGCCATGTGAGTATCCTGACTACAGCTGCATGTGTTCGTATTAATTAATGTGGCTAGTTTAAAAGTTTAAAACATGCTTATAGACTCTTACAGGTTTTGTCACACTGAAGAAGGTTCGCGTTTGGGCCGAAACGTCTGTCAACTTTTCATAAAAAAAACAAAGCTAGAGACAACCAAATAAATTATCATGAATAATCCTAGCTACAAATTCAAAATATTTCACTCTAACAGTTAGTTATGTCTTGTTGTTACGTTAACTTTATGTTGGTTGTCTTCTCTGCAGGAAGAATCTTAAACTTACAGGAGTTGACCAAAGTAAGCACTCACTAGCATCGATTTTCTTAAAACATCCTCTGTACATCTAGGAGAAGTTTGAATCAATTTTATCTGCTTCCTGTATGTACATGTATCAATGAGCTTTTGGTTGTTGACCCATCATTAGGGAAGGTGTACATTTTAATACCTAGATGAAGTAGATAAAATTGATTTATTTTTTTCTTTGTTAAAAATCAGTATTTATTTAGTAATTCTCTTTTATCATGTCAGAAATTTTTTAAATCTATATTGTAGTTGTATTGTTTATGTGTACATTGTATTTTGTATGGGGCTTTGCTTGTATGGACTTTGAGTCTTTTCATTGCCCTGTAGAACCAGCTGAGTTGACCTTCGCAACAATCCCAAGGTCAACCAATCAGAATCGAGGATTTGAAATGCTATTTTGATTAGCATTTCTTTGTACTACTTCATACCTATCAAGATAAAATACGAATGCCTCATTTTCTAGAATGTTGTAAATCCATTTTGCTATTATAGAAGACATAATAGAGAGTTTCACTAAAATATTTCCGAGTCTAATAAAAAAAATACGAGAAATTCGCGCCTTTTCTGTTAGCGAACGCGCTGCCCAGTGGCGGGAAAAAGCATTTATTTTGACGAAACGACAGCCAAAGTCCTTCAACTTGTGAGTTTGTTTCCAACTAAACGTAAAGAAATATGATAGAAAATTACATCATTGCTTCAGTTTGCCGATCTCTTTGCTAATATGATGTTCTCTTTGAATGGAAAAACAAAGTTTTGGAGAAGTTTGGAGGAGTAAACAACACTGAGTTTCGGTGACTGTGGATGTTTGTGGTTAGCGAGCCGAGGAGAGTCTTGAGCAGAAATTTACTATAAATGTGAATCTGAGGCACTTGAAGTCCACAATTTCAAACAAAGAAATGGCTATCGAAACTACTTATTATCATCTTGAGAAATTCTAAGTGTTTCCAAGGATGTAAGGGACGTTTTCTCTTGGCTGATTCCTGCATTTTTACGAGAGTCGGAGCATGCATCAAGCAGACCGTTTTTGAGAAAATCTAGTCAGCATTTCAAGGTAACGAAAATAAAACTCATTATGTATAATTAAATTAGTTTTCATTTTTGGCGATGTTATTTCTAAAGAGATGATTTATAAATCGTTTATTTTATCAAAGCTATTTGTATGGAAGCTGGTCTTACCGCGGTAGAGTTTAATTTCAGCGAACTTCAGTAAGTTAAAAATGGATAAATTTACTGGTGTTTAGGACTTTTGCTTATGCTGCAACGTGGGCATGATGTACCATTAGTTGATATTGATATACAAAAATAGATTTTCAACTGGTAATATCACAAAATGTTTTTTTATGAAAACCACGAACGATTTCACTTTCTCAAATCAGATTAGGAAATGCTAACCAAAATAGCTGACCCATAAACCTTTTCGGGGAATGCATTCAACTCAGCTGGAAGCTATTGAATAAAATAAATGAATAAAAAATAAATAAAATTCTTTCAATTTCTCCACTATTCATATATCCCTTTATGTGTCGTTTCATTTTTTAATTAATTCTAATTCAATTATTGTTTGATTTCATACAGAAAATCACAAATTTGGAATGAATACATTTGGAAAGCCAACCTATTGTACTGTTTGCCAAAACCTTTTATGGTAAGGAGCATATAACATAATTGATTATCTACTCAGAAGAAAATAAAGAAATGAAAAATTGAGAAATTAAAAGTTTGATGACTTTTTTACCTCAAAGCTGCTGACTATATGCCCAGAGCAGCAAGTGTGACTCAGTTCATTAGTGTGTGATATCTGTAGCAAGAGATCACTCTGGTTCAATTCTCAGTAACCATACACACTTGTTTTGACTTCTTTCCATGTGATCTAGTTTTAATTGGCTTGAAATGCCCTTAAAATGGGGCACTGAGCTACAACAGTGTGCAAAACTTGTTTAGAGACACTGCCCCCATTCTCGCTGTAATTGTCCACCCCTGTTTTAGACTCCACCTTCACCTCTCTCTCAATGTTGAGTGGCCCTGGGAGATTCCTGCTAGGTGCAACACCCGTCCCGACCAACATTGTGTCAGGGGAGGAGAGGATAGTTGAGAGGATAGTGTCTCAACTATTCAACACACCATTTTAGGGGGTAAAGTGTGCACCATCAGCCTCAGGTTTATCATTTGAAAGACTGGCATGAGTTACTGACATAAAATATTAATAGTCCTTTATCTTTACCTTACCTTTATAGCTGGTTTAATTCAATGTGCTAAACATTTTGATTCTCAACAGGGGTCTGACAAACCAAGGTTACAAGTGTTACAGTAAGTCTACTAATATTTGGTATTAGAATTTTTAGTACTATGTACATATACCATATTCATCCCAATTAGACAATCTGGACATTAATTTAAAGGTTGAGCTCCAAAGGTGGAGTGTTTAGAGTGGGGCACCTATTCCAAAACTTTACATTTCAATCTTAGAAACAGAGAATAATATTATTCACTTTATAATTATAATAATAATATAGTAATAACTTTATTAATTAAAAGTCTTGATCTTCTAGCTGGGCACTATTGCCCTACTAATTGGGGAGACTAACCAAAAGAAAGATTTAGTTAATTACAAAACAAAATTAACTCATTAATGTGCTAATAAAATGATTGATAATTTATACCCATCTATTCTAATCTAATATAAATTTTATAGTTTGTAAAATATAAATACTTCTGAGATATATTTAAAGTTAATATGCTCAAATAAAATATAATGAGTTACTCATTCAAAAGACAATTGTTAACGTCAATGATGTTGTTGAGATGACAACGAAACATTGTCTTGTTTGTGTAATATTTATAGTTAATGCTATTGTCAAGATAAATATATGATTGACCATAGAAATATAAATGCATTGAAATTATTAAATAATTATTGTAATTGATTATTATAATTAATTGCTTAATATCTAAACTGTCATCTCTTTGTAAAAATCTCATTTTCTTAGAAGTTACATGTTAAAAATTGTTGTACCTTCCATTTGTTCAAGAGTATGATCAGGATGATCAGGGCTCATTTGGTATATTGGGAGCATTTGTTGAAGAGTTTACTTACTAGATAGTAGGGCCAGCATCTATTGTTATAAATACAGTACGTGAACTTGATATAATTATTTTGTGTTTCAGTTTGTGACACTGCATGCCATCTTGACTGTGTCAGCAAGTGTAAACCTTGTCAAAAGGTTCCACAAATAAACCGATCATTTTCTGGGGTATCACCCTTTCAGCCCCGCCCTAACTTTTCTGGCAAGACAAACAGTATATCTGGATCACTAAGTCCTGAAGCTGAAAGACGACCACGGAAAATCTCAGCTCCTCCTCGAATAGGTGTTGCAGGTACTGAAATTATAATGAAGGGTAATTAATTTTAGATAATAGTAGTCATTAACACATAACATCTGTTAGTAGGTTGTTGGAAGGGTGTCAGTAGGTTGTTAGTAGGGTGTCAGTAGGTTGTTGGAAGTTGTTGGTAGGATGCCAGTAGGCTGTGGTAGGCTGTCAATAGGTGGTGGTAGGGTACAGTAGGTTGCTGGTATGGTATCAAGTTGGTAGGGTGTCAGTAGGTTGTTGGTAGGGTGTCAGTAGGTTGTTGGTAGGGTGTCAGTAGGTTGTTGGTAGGGTGTCAGTAGGTTGTTGGTAGGGTGTCAGTAGGTTGTTGGTAGGGTATCAGTAGGTTGTTGGTAGGGTGTCAGTAGGTTGTTGGTAGGGTGTCAGTAGGTTGTTGGTAGGGTGTCAGTAGGTTGTTAGTAGGGTGTCAGTAGGTTGTTGGTAGGATGTCAGTAGGTTGTGGTAGGCTGTCAATAGGTGGTGGTAGGGTATCAGTAGGTTGTTGGTATGGTATCAGGTTGGTAGGTTGTCAGTAGGTTGGTAGTATTTTGTATGATAGGTTGTCTGTATGTGGTTATTAGAGTCTGGGTTTATTGAGTGGTAAGTGGTTTTAGATTGTTGTTGTTGTTGCATGTTAGCATGTTGTTGCATGTTAGCATGTTGGTGCGTTGTTGTTGTTGCATGTTAGCATGTTGGTGCGTTGTTGTTGTTGCATGTTAGCACGTTGGTGCATGTTAGCATGTTGGTGCATGTTAGCATGTTGTTAAACCTTTTAGCACGTAGATTGGCTTTCATAGGTAGATTGCAGAATGGAATTTTTGCATTTTAATCAAATTGCTGTGCATCATGATCTAAGATTAATATTATAACAATGCAATTCACAGTGATGCTTTTATTAATAACTCAACAATTGATGATATCTCTTTATTGGGTAAAGAGAAGTCAGCAAATTATAACTCAGCATTTATAATATTCTTTGGAATAATTTCATAATAGTGATAATTGTACCTAGTAAAGGGTTACTGACAACTAATGTCTGGTGATACTTCTTGCTTTCCCAAAGTTATCACAGACTCTTTCTGGAAATGTGAAGCCTAGTAATTCCAAAAGAACTGACTAATGAATGTAATATTAACAAAATTGACATAAAATAGTTACACTTATACATTTATCCCATGTTAAAGTTTCATTCCTTTTAACATGAAATCTTAGGATTATAGAATGTGTAATTGGTTCTGTTTATTATTTAGTGTTTAAATGGTGTAATGTAATGCATCTTACCTTCAGTAATGTCATGATATTCTCTTTTAACAATGAATTGCTTATTGCTTATTAATAAATTGTAAAATGCTAGTAGGAATACTAATTTAAACCAAGTAACAACTTCTGCTAATATCACAAATACATATTAAACTAAATGCATTAAGTTGCTCACAAACTCAAGGCGCTAAAAATGAATTAATGTTAAGCTTAATTGTGATGATGCAATGTGCCTGATCACTCAGGAGACAAATGCATTGTGCCTGTGCACTTTCAATATGTTATAACCATTACCAATAATCTACTAATTTTCCCTGTTAATATTAATTAATGGATTGTCCTAGTGATTAAGTTTATATTAAGTGTGGTTATAGATATCAACCACACCTTATATATCTAAACTTGATGATCATTAGGCTTAATGCCTAAACCATAGTTACCTTGAAAGCTGAAGGGGTTCCCCTCGTAATCAATGTTCCCCAGCAGTGCTGGTAGCCATTGTTTTTGCTGGTAATGGGTGTCTCAAGTGTTAGGTACTGTCTTTGGACTTACTCCTGACCAGAATCTCTAGTTTGTCTCAGACACTCAAATGACAAAGAGTCTGCTACATGGTACTTAAAGTGGGACGACGATGAAATTTGAAAATGACTTGAAACTCGGTTGAACTTAGCTATATGGCTCCTATAATCACACAGCAACATATTTTATTTATATTCAAAAGAGAGAGATCAAAATTATCAAGTATATTAGCATCTGAATTGTATGCAAATGACGTCATTTACTCAAACCTATTGTTCTCTTGGCTTTTAAATCCAAATTTCTCAGTGATAATGAGCTTAAAATGCAGAATTTTTGGGAAAGTAATTCTTCATTTATTGTTGTCATTGGTACTTCAACTAGCTAGGAATAATCCATTTCCAATTTTAACCGATTTTGATTGTCGTCCCCCTTTAAAAAATTATGCTCGATAGAATGTCACTGCATAATCAGAGTGATTCTGATCAAAGTCTTAGTTCTCTTCAAAAATCTTGCAATTCCCAATTACAATGAGAAGTCAGGGTTTGATCAAAAGGTTACTTACCCTGTATTTGCATAGACTCCTTCAGTTGATCATTATACGAATAATGCTGATATAAACCTTAACCTTTAACCAAGCACTAATAACAAATGCTAATCACATTTTTATTTATAATATTGTTTGGGTGATTGTAGATAATGTTGTACTGTATGTTATTACATTCCTTTTTGTTTTTTATCCATGTTGCTTTTATCATTTTCAGGGATTTATCTTTGTTTCTTTTTTATAGTTCTTAAAGTTTTTCTTCTGTGTTTAATTTATTTCACCTGTGTTGGCGTTGTGATGTTGTTTTGTTTCAGATGAAACAGTATAATCTTGAGTTATGTCTAAAAAGTTGTCTCATGGTCACTGTACTGATAAGAGTACTAATTTCTAGCGTATATACCTGTTTCAAAAAATGTTCATGGTCAGAGATCTGCGTAAATCAATATTTGATACATTCAAAGCCAATTTGTTGTATTGAAAATAATATGAGTTATGAATTTTGAGTTGAATTGTGCTTTTTGCTATTTTAATCACGAAATGCAACAGCAAAAATTCAGATTCAGATTCAGAGGTCAAACGTTTTTGAAACAGGTTGTAGAAAGAGAAACTAGCAAGTTAGTGTAGAACTAGTTTGGGCTATGTCAATGTATAAAGATGCAATAAGGAATTATTTAATGGACTGAAATAGTGAATGAAAATGTTAACATAGAAGATAGAGAGTGAAAACGATGAAATGAGAGTGAAAATGATGAAATGAGAAGACCGGAAATTCTTTTGCTCACGACGAAATGCCATATTAATAATAAACGATTTATTAACCTCACTTGCTTGGTCTGAATGGAAAATATCAGACCTCGGTCTTTTTTTCTGTCAAGACCTCAGTCTGATATTTCCCCGTACAGACCTCGCGCTTGTTTAATAATCTCTTAGAATTTCCTTATTTGTATCAATATCATCAGAGAAGAGTAATGTTAATGCTGGTTTACATGGTATGACATGTTGGCCTGATTTGAGTTTTATTGTTTTAGCACTCCTTTTTCATTCGAAAAATTGGCCTGACACGAGAAAAATCTGTTACATGCAACAGATTTTGTGAATCAGGCAGATTTCTCTCTTTTCCCGAACAAAGTTATCAAAAATCAGGTCGACACATCATGCCATGTATACCAGCCATTACTTGTTCCAGGAATAAGGCCACTTTTCATTTATTGTCCATTGACCAAGAGACAACATTTTAGATCATGTTGAATTTCTATTTACCAATCTTGGTTGGGGATACAATTCAACAGGCAGGTTATGAGGTTTGCTTGATCAGACAGCACAAAATTTCTGATATTAAGATACATTCCACTAGATTTCCCAAGCAAACCACCAGCTCTTGTAAAACAGACCTCCTCACCTGTCATGCCTTCAGATTGGATGCCAAGAGACAGACCCTCATCTTTAAGACTTCGCATGAAGTGTACGTAGTCATTATTAATCTGCACCATACAGTAAGTGGTTGGAAACTTGGTCGTTAACCACTTACTGTTACTTTACCATCACCATAGTGTTGCCATTATGTTACTGGCCACATGGTTTGGTTATCTCACCTTATTGACCACTTACCAACCATTTATCAACCACTTAATAGCTACTTACAAACAACTTATCAACCACTTACCAATCACTTATCAATTACTTAATATCAATTACTCATCGATTACTTATAGGAAAGTAAACTAAGCTAAACTATCAAGCACTTATGAACTACTTACCATCCACCTACCATCCACTTATCAACCACTTACCATCCACTTATCAACCACTTATCGACCATTTACTGTAAGGTGCAGATTGTTCACTACTAACGTAAGATTCTTAGCTAGTCAGGCTATATTGCCTGTGACAAGTTTCAAAGGGATCTGGTTTAAAAATCAAGTCTACTGATAGTCTTCATTTAGATGTACATCTTGCAGATGAAACTAGACTTTTCAATTACAGTAAGAAAGGCAGATCTGTCTGCCAGTATAAATGTTAAGCCAGAACCATTTGGAACTGTTTCCATGTAAAGACTCCAGCCTTCCATCTTTGTGGCTGCTGTAATAGTTACCATGGGGATAGAGCACTGAAACTTGGTTTTAAACCATAATGGAAGCAGAAGCAGAAGCAACATGTTCAAACTCCGCATTGCATTTCTCACCTAGGTGTGAAAAAAGGACAATGAACATTGAATTATTGCGTCTGCATATGTTGCTTCCTCTGTTTCTGTAACTTGTGAAAATCAGGGGGAGGTGATAGGGGGAGATGTTCTTGGCTGTAATATCACTTTTGTGTGCAGGATTTAGAATTTGAGGGCTTGAATTGATTGAGGTAGACACTTAATCCCTTAGAGGGTTATTTTTTTTCATTTGAATGCTGGGATGCTTGCCCTCTATAAAGACAGTCCCATGACAAATGATATGTGACATAGAGGACCCAGCTAAAATCCAGGTTAGAGGGCACCATGAATTATGCAACTATTTTTTCATTAGCGCATTTGTTTAATCATAAGAAATATTGGAAAAGCAAGAATTATCCACCATACCTGCAAACATCATAATATAAAGTGTAGTTGCTGTTTCGTCATAATATAAAGATATTCTGTAGATTTTTGCAGGAAGATATGAAATGATTAATCCTAGTCCTGATTTTTGTTATTTCTTTTTATTTAGCCTGTCCAATAGTAATTGCTACATCAAGGTATGTTGTTTATATACTGTATTGTTATTAGAATAATTGTTTTAATGGCTAGAACAATTATTTTACTAGCTAAGTAGACAACCTGGTAATACATGTATTTGAGTATTTTGATGTTACTTTTTAAATCATTCACCATCTGGCTTAGGGAGATTCTATATAGCACTCAGTTGCTGATATATATTCATAAAAATATACAATAATAACCAACACATACAACAATAGATAGAATAACAATATTATAGTATACAATAAATTTTATGAATGTATCACATCAACTGAGTGCTATATAGTTTTTCCCATCTGGCTTATAAGCTGAATGTGCCTGACCCTCAAGAAAGGGGAACAAATTAAGGTGGCTCCATAACCTCACTAACCTCACAAGCTCACTAACCAAGAAATTAAATTGTTGATAAGTGATTTTGTGACATCATTAATCACATCATAATGGTTAGGCTGAGTGATTTCAATCAACAGAGTATTTTTTGAAAACCTCATTTGTTGCATAGTTTTTGGAGCTACAGCCATTTCACCAAAGTTCAGTTGGATGGTAGACTCTTGAAAAATAAAATAGAATCAATAAAATATTAAGCCAAAAAGAGCAATCAGAGAATTAGCATAGCACTATTTACAATGTAGTATCTTTTTGGTTGCATGCTTTTTGTGCACTCTTTACATTAAATAATTTATTTCATTTTAGTTTTCAAGGTATTGCACCAAGTCGGCAAGCTAGTCTTTATCTACAGATTGGAGAAGAAGTGGAAGTAACAAATCAATCAGATCCTGAATGGTGGGAGGTATAATTATGTGACAATGACTATTGTGTATGTTTGTATAATAAAGCTTAAGGGCACTTACATTTTGTACCAGGTTTGAATCAATGAGAAACCCTTTTTGGGATATGAGCTATAATTTTGCCCTAAAAGGTTGTCTGAATTGGTGATTAGAAGTATTTGCTACATGCACAACTAATGATTAATGACTGGTTTTTATTTTTAGGGCAAGTCTTTAGTCAGTGGAAATATAGGATATTTCCCTCGTAGTCATGTAGTTAGCAAAGAAGAAGCTGATCTAAACAGAAGTAGAAGTGAGGTAAAAATGAATTAATATGGACCGTAGAAAGATCTGATTAATAAGACAGTAGGATTTACCAACAGCATGTCATGAGTTTGCATGGCTTTATATATCTTACGGTATGCATTATTATGTTCCTTTGATTTTACAAACTAAAATTGACTTATTCTCTTCTAGAGAAGTCCTCGGCTTGGACATAAATATGAACAGCATGCTTTGATGGAAGAGTAAGTTTATGAATTCTCAACATTATAGCCATGGATGAACCTTTCTATTTTAACATCATCATCATCATCATCATCTCCACCATCATCAACCATCATCAACGATCGATATCAGCAACAGCAGCAGCAGCAGCCAGCAGCAGTCCATGATAATTGCAGACATTATTTGGCCTGAATTTGGCCTGAATTTTAATAATAATAATAATAATAATAATAATAATAATAATAATAATGATCATTTATATAGCGCCCATCCAAAATCTGCTCTAGGCGCTTTACAAAAACATATACTGAACATGCATGGTAGAACATGAGCATAGGATGGCACCTTGCGCTGCGGCTACACAGTCCGCACCATGAAAATTAATTTCAAAATAGTCACTACAAATCACTGCACTACAAATCACTATACCACAAATCACTGTTTAAAATCACAATCAAAACACAATAAAACAAAAGTTCACTGATGCATGATGGCCGTTGGCTCAGTCAAGCTCATCCGCGCCCTTTGACAGGTCTTGTTTTTGTTCCTGCTGGGTGTCATGCCACCCTCCTCACCAGAAAGAACCTGGTGGGGGAGCCAGTTTAGACGCTGACAACCCGTCCATGTGGCAGGTAGTACTAAGTTACATGTTACCAGTAGCAGGCTCCAGCCTGACCTGACCCAAAAAAGACAAATTCAGTGTATAAGCAGGCATCCAGTTGTAATGCTGATGAATATAATTGTTTTGTGTAATTATTTGTAGGGTTCCAGATCACCCATCACCAGTACCTGGTGACATGAATCAAGCCTTATCACAATTTGGCTGGTAAGATAGCAACACAGGATTAGCCAATGGTGCAGTATGCTATAGCCATCAGTTTGGGGCAAAGCCATAAGTACTAATGTTCAATTATGGGCAAAGCCTGATGTAGATCTACAGTTTTGGTTTATTAAATGTCATACATTGTAGGTCTACAAACTATTTTGGGGCAAAGCCATAGGTCATTAGTTTTAAGCAAAGCCTAATATATGTCTCAGTTTTGGCTAAAACTATAGGTGCTCAATTCAGGGCAAAGCCTGATAGGTCTACATTTTTGGGTAAAGTCATAGGTCTATACAGACCGTTTTGGAGCAAAGCCACAGTTCTTAGTTTAAGGCAAACCAGTGGTCCTCATTTAGAGGCAAATCCAAAGGTCTTGGGATTGAGGCAAAGCCATAGGTCTTCACCATAGATTAGTTTGGGGTAATGCCATAGATCTTCACTTTGAAGCAAAGTCATCCATAACCGTAGGTTTCTCCAAAAAAGTGGAACAAAGCTTAGTATTAATAGCTCCTGTGTTTCAAGACTGCACTACATTCATTATTTTTTAATTGCTGATTTTTTCAGGTTTTCTGGTAAAATGGATCGCAATACAGCAGAAAGAACATTAGCTCCCAAATCTGATGGAACATTCTTAATACGAGAAAGTGTTAACAGGGAGGGTGAATATGCCTTGAGTGTAAGGTTAGTGCAGTTTCTTCCATCAAGATCTACTTTAAATAAAACTAGACGCACACGTGCGTTCACTCATGCCCTGGGAGCCCCTTTTAGGAGAGGCTTCAATGACCGGCCCCGTTCGTACTCTTCCCAGAGCCGTTTCACGCATTCTTCACTTCACCGTAACATAATAAAGACCTTTTTTGACCTTTTTAAAGAATATCTGATTAGTCAATTTGTCCGTCAGCAGCTATTAGTGTTTGCCTTTATGCATGGATATTAGATATCTCCAACATGCAAAAATATACCAGTTTATTCAACTTTTTATTTCACTATACATCTCAATTGTTTGCTGTAAAGACTTCTACAACGACGTTTTTGACACAATAACAAATCGTGTATTTTTTCGTTCATGTTTCGGATGTTTTATCCATTACGTGACCAAAAGCATCAGGTCAAATAGAGCCTTGGTTCCATGAAAATATATAAATATATAAAAATTCAGTATAAAAACCTTTCAAGATCTCTTGAATGCTTGAATGAGAAATATAATTGACTTGCCTCTATATGCGTTCGTTTAGCAACATGTAGGGTGAGAAATTCGTAGATTTCCAGCTCTAAAAAGGAATCACTTCCTTATCGCGTCTCGAGAGCTTCGGTTTCAAGTACTCCATTGAGAGTTCGATATTTGGTCAAAGTATTGGAGATCAAGCTCAAAATAACAGCCCGTTCTGAAGCTCTTATAAGTATATAAGTATATCTCGAGTTAAAAGCTCCAAATTACATTGTGCTACTGCAGGAAAAGCCCGTCTCTGAAAGCTATTTTCTTTGTAGTCGGCCATCTTGCATTCCTAAAGTTCCTCGCTGGCGTTCACTACGGGGGTGATGAATGAAGGGCATTGTTTTTTACGTTCTTAACCAATCAGGGGTGTAACACGTGACCGATTGCGCAAGAATGCTGCATTCTCGAGACGAAAAGCGGAAAAAAAAACCATTTGCAGTTTATAACTCGTTCCCGGCCTAAAGGCCTGGGCACGAGTAATAAACAAAAGAAAAGATATAACTGTTTATTTAAATGTCCAATATCTTCTAGCACTTGCGCACTAATTGGGGGACACTGTACTCTCACACACTACTATTATTATTAGTATTGCAATATCATAATAATTGGTTTGGTACTTTCTGTTCAGTTTTCGAAAGGCCATCAAACATATCAAGATTCCTTATGATGGAAAATTCTGGCTTACACAAGCTAAACAATTTAACAGCATAATGGTATGCCTTTAACAATAATAGTATTCAAATAGATTGTTTTAATCTTATGGAGAAGGTCCATATGACTGTGGAAAAGTCCTTGCTGTGCCATGTTAGAGCAAATTTGGTTTGAGTGTGAAATGGACCATTCCGTGTCCGTGTTGGTGCCATGTTGTCTAAGTTCCTGTCATAACCATTCTAGCCATGAAGTGATTGTGCCAGCGGTGGATTTAGGGATGCAGGGGTGCGTACCCCTCCCCCCCGAGTTGACTTTGAGTCCTTTTTTCTCACTATTTTTCCAAAATATCCTCTCGGCAGTGCATCCCCTCCTGAAGATTGTGCATCCCCGCTGAAGATAATCCTGGGTCTGCCCCTGCATGCCATTTTCACAGTTATACCAAATCTAGTCTGTCTCAGTGTTTTGATCAGATAAGTCCTCAAAGTTGACCAATCAGAACACCATATACCACGATATTGGCTTTTTATACTCAATGTAATATGGTATATAAGAAAAAACATTTTTTTACTTCATCAGAGTAAAAAGAACTACATTGAAGTATATTGCTTTACTTTAATCAAATAGATTCCATTTTGCCGTGCATTTGTACTCTAATCAATGCACAGATGACGTCAAAATGTGGTGAAAACAAAAAAGTATGTAACGAGAGGAAGTTGAGTGATATGACTGTTGTTCTCACCACTTTCTACGTCTTCTGTGCATCAATTAGAGTACAGGCCCTTGGCAAAATGAAATCTATTCGTTTTATATAATGTTTATCGAAACACTTCAACCAATCAGAGCGCGCGTAAGATTCAATGATGCCATCTATGTGTGTGTACTGTAATCACTCATAGTTCTCGACCAATTAGAGAGTGCGGAATATACGAAATAGTACATAAACCTCCATGGTTTCTGAAATGGTCCCACAAAGGCTTTGAAAGTTACACAGCCGTTGCTGTGTGTAACATCCCTATATCATACAAGACAAGCTGCTGTAATTATTGTATTAGAGCAGATTTCGTATGAGTGTCAAACTGACCGTGGCCATGTCAGTGCTGTGTTGTCTATAAAAACATCCGAAATTCCTGCCGTAACCGTGCCGTGACCGTGCGGTGTCGTTTTCACAGTCATACGAAATCTACTGTACTGTAATGATTGTAGTTGTTCTATAACATCACGGCAAGACCATCTGTGAAAAATGTCTGTGTGTTTTTTGTTTCGTCTAGGAGTTAGTGCAGTATTACAGGGATAACACACTAGGTGTTAGCTTCCCTGGTCTTGACACGACATTAAGATGTGGCATTAATGAAGATGTTGGAGAAAAAGGTTGGTGTCACCATTACTGTTCTTGGCATTGTCATCATCATCATCATCGTCATTATCAACATCATTATCTAGAGTCATCATCATCATCATCTAGAGTCATCATCATCTAGAGTCATCATCATCATCATCAACTAAAGTCATCATCATCATCAAGAGTATAAATGTCTTGTGTTATCTTTGCTAGGTGTTGGCTGGGCCAAAGCTTTATATTCATACACAGCTAGAAATATGAAAGAAATATCAATCCAAGTAGGTGTCTCTATTTTTTGTATAAATAAACTGATGACTAAATGCTTTGGTTGATCAGATAGCTTATCAATTTGACTGGGTGGGTGTGGTAGGGGGTGAAGGGTAATATTGTGGGTATCTAAGCCCATAAGAGGTTTGACTAGAGGTCTAAAAACTCTGAACGTCTTTAAAGGCCAGAATACCATAAAGGTTTTGCTATCAGAGCGTGCTAAAGGGTCATTTTGCACAACTGGTACACACAATTTGCCTCCTGATCGTGATCTGAATATTTCACCATTTTATATCTTGGAGCATTTTACTTAACAAATAGATTCCATTTTTCACTGCGTCTTTGCTCTAATAGATGCACAGATGACATCAAAATGCGATGAGAACAAAACCGTATGTCACGAGACGAAGTCAAGTGGTGTAACTGTTGCTCTTACCACGTTTTGACGTCTTTTGTGCATCTTAGTGTACAGATCCACGAAAAAATGGCATCTATTTGTTTTATATAATTCTTTTCGGAATACTTCAACAAATCAGAGCGTGCATAAGATGCTGTGACATAATCTGTTTGTGTGTACTATAATTACACATGGTTCTCGACCAATCAGAGCGAACGTAATATACCAATTATTATATAAATTCTGCTCCTGAGGACTGATTCCAACAATTCTTTGGTACGTGCAAAGGAGCTTTGCTCTATTATTTAAACTCCTGATCAACAACTGCCAACAATGTTTGATGTTGTTGGCTGCATTTGTACAGGACTTAAAGATGGTTTTTCAAAGTAACTCTTTCTATTCTTTGTAGAAAAATTCCAAAATTCTCATTTTAAATAAAGATGGTGAATGGTGGAAGGGTGAATGTGATGGCCAGGTAAACCATGTTGATATTATGACTAGTTCGATTATTACCTTTTCCTCAAGCTTCCATTGACCCTTATCACGCATTATAAAATATCTTATTTATCACTATCAAATTCACCACATCGATATTAGTAGAACTGCAGAGTTTCGTAAAGATTGCCCTTAAACTTACGAAGTTATGAATTTTTAAAGGTAAATTTTTTTTTTGGGGGGGGGGGGGGGGGGGGTTATAAATAAATGTAGGTTTTCCCGTTTAGAGAACGTCTGCAAAATATCACACTTTCCTTCGTATAGGCTGTTATTACATTTGACATATCATGGACCTCGAGTTTTTAAGTACTGTAGCTCTCGAAGTAGACTGTCACAAGTTAAAACCCTTCATACAAGTTATCTATGTTATTCTTGGTTTGCAAGCATTAGCCCGGAGAATGTAGAGACAAAAGACATGGCCACCATGTTGGTGGTCTTGACATAAGAAAATAAAGATAAAAACCAACATGGCTGCCATCACAGGGAAAAATGTCAATTCCCAACTGACTTGGGGTTTCCCTGGGTCTCACCTGAGAATCTGTTTTATTTTACTTGGGATATCTATAATACCAAAACTTGTAAAAATAGAACAGATTCCCAGGGAAGCCCCATATTTGACCCAAGCCGGGAATTGACTTTTTTCCTGTGCATGTTTTTTTGTTCAATTCACCCTCCTGGGAATGGCTGCAAACCAGAAACTCTTATATACTTTTTTACAGGTTGGATATTTTCCATCGAATTATGTTGAAGAACTGAAAGACTGATACTATATAATCAATGATTCAATGTAGTAATTAAAGTGAAAAGATGGAAGATGAGATAAATTGAAAAAGTGAAAAGATGGAAGATGAGATGAATTGACAGAGAAATATTATCTTGCTCACGACGAAATGCAGTTGATCACTTTCATTAGTCTTTTAACCTTTTTCAATATCCTTACAGACGGTTAGCGTTCGTAATGGAAAATAGAGAAGTGAAAAGACGGAATATGGGACAAATTAAAAGAGAAATACGAATATCTTACTCACTACAATATGCACCGTCTATTAGGCTGCCATTTTAGCTATTGTTTTAAGCTTTTACAATATCCTTACCGTCAGTCAATGTTCTCTGTCGGTGCTCTCGATTGTAACAACATTCCCTTCGGTGGGGAGGGTACCTTGAATGTACCCTTGCTGTATTTACAGGTGTACCTTGCCGAACCTTTACTGTAGAACCCTTGAAGATAGAGCTAAGCTCTCTTCTCAATTTTAATTTGGACAAATAGATGTAAATAGCCAGAAATGAGTATTAAAAAATATTGATCTTCAACTTTCTGAAAACAGTATTTTCAACGGCATCATCTGACTAAATCCATTATGAAAGTCTATTCTTCTTGTTAGATATTCTATAGCTATACTGTATCATCTGACTAAATCTATTATGAAAGTCTATTATTCTTGTTAGCTATTCATGATATGTCTGCAGTCCGAACCCTGGACCTTTATTCTGTAGCCGGCTCCGTGAACGATCAGTTCCCCAATACTTATTAACGAAGCGGGCTAAAAACGAGTTCAAAAATTCTTAATCATGCCTGACGTTTTTGATTGAAAGTCAATCTTTCCATTTCTAGCCTGTTAGACTAGGCGCAAAACTGAAAAAGTCGATCGCAAAGAATGCAGAAGGCATTTTAGGGTAGAAGCTGGTAACATAACTATTCTAAACTAATTTTTCATGCTGAATCCGAATATGACGGTTACCAAGACGTATTCTGTAATCTTATACGTGTAAATGACGTATTTTGTGAATTGCTACAGTCATTTCATACCAACGGATTTTTCATGTAATTCCAAAAGTTTCCAAACTTAAAAACAATGACCATAGCTAGAAAGAGCACATCAAAATCAGTAAAACTGTGAAGTTTGAATGATATCAGTTGAAAAATCAAGGAGATACGAATTTTCAAAAATCGAAATTTGTTGGGAACTCTTGCAAAACAACAAGTGTTTTGATACAAAATTTAGTTTTTTGAAAATTCGTTTTTGTGGATGAACAGCCTGGATAGAGCAGTTTTCTTATGAATGTGAAAACACCAAGGTCATGAAACGTTAAATTCACAACGGGAATTTCAAATGTTTTATAGACCACAGCATTGACACAGTTATTGCATGACATCATTTGTTCCACACTCGTATGGAAATTGCTCTGCAGAAGGGTCGTCACTTGAGGCTCTAGAAAATGCTACTCATATAATCGATTTTTACTGCATGAGAAGTGTACGTTCCGCAAACGCTCTCCGATAAGTAGTATAGTTGATAATTTATGTTCCTACACTTCGCCGATTTCTGCAAGTACTGGATAATAATCTGTTTGCAGTCGGTAAGAGCAGTAAAGGTTCGAATCTCTCGTATATCTTTTCGAGGCCTCATGTGCTGCCTGACAATTCTCTTGATAGCTACTTCCATGCCATCCTTCTCGTTGATACCAATACAAAATATCACCAAATGCCCCACTTGCTATTGGTTCAAAATGCTGCCAGTATGTCGTTCCTTCCACATTTTTACAATTTCGCCGTCTTGCCACTTCAGACAGTCTCTTCTTGTGTGTCTTAGAGTGAGAAGTCCATGGCATTGCCACTGGGACGTCATCAATACTTAGTGGATTCGTTAGCAAATCTTTAAGCTTTTGGCAGCCATCTTTCAAATCGGAGCCGCAACTTTCACCAGTGACACCAAACGAAAACTTTTTGGCAATTTCAGTAATTTCCTAATGAACAGATTGAGTTGTTTCTATCCCTTCCGATTCAGACGAAGTGATATCGTCCTTTTTACCCCTTGAAATTGCTCTTGACGTCGTACCCAGAGCTTTGCTTGAGGTTTGCATGGTTGACAACCATGATGTTGAGACAGGATGTTGAGACAACAGAGACGGAGAGAGAAGTTAAGATTTATTGGTCGTCTTCTTAACTGTAATATCATTTCGACCAAGAGTGTTTTCCACATCGTTTCGGTAGACTTGTCTTTGCATATTGTATCCAACACACCGTCTAAAGTTTTACCTTGTTTTTACCTCAAGTTGAGGACGCCTTCACAACAAATAGCTTCAACTAATCCTTTCGCAAGTTCGAAAGCTTCACCTTCGAGAAGACTACAGAATCCCCATCTTTGTTACATGCAAAAATGTCAAAGCCAATGTCTATCACACCTTTCCAAAACCTTCTGGTGTCATATGTGACAGGGTAAAAATAACCAGGTTTCTCTAGAAACAGTCGGTTTTGCGCTGCAACAATGAGAGGCGATCTTTCTGCGTCATCCAAATCACTTGGTTTGCTCCTGCAGAAACAAGGTGTTTTACGGCGCTCCATGTTTTTCACCAGTGTAAAGGTGTTTCTTCCTTTTGGTTTTTGAAATTTGGCAGAGCCAAGAAAAATAAATATGCCTTAAAGCCAGTTTAGTCACGTTTTGAGTTCAGTAATGAAGCGGAATACATTTTTACTCGTGCCCTGGCGTAGCCCTTGCGCAGTTTGAGCAATTTTACGAGACCCTACTGACGCGCACAAGATAAATTTGAGCAAAGAAAACTCGGTGTTTTTTTACTTTTTGCTATTCAATTCTAAATAAGTTTAAGAATGTGTTGATGAAATATATATATATGTAAAATTCGATTTTTGCAATATTTAATGAATTCTGCAGTATACAGAATTTTTTCATTTCTGAGAAGAATGAAAGGTCCATTAGAGAACTCAACATATGCCGATTTTCAAAAAATCTTTTACCGAACAGAAATCGAGATATGATTTTTTATATTGAAATTTTACGTCAATTTGCTGGACGTCTGTTGTTGTCATGACAACGACATACGTGATGCCTGTTTTAAAAAAATGACTCCCCGTTTCATAAGCTTTAATATGGTATATCACATCAATATTACCTTTTTGGCGATATAGAAATCTTAGGCATATTTTATGAGTGTGCACTTATTTATTTATAATTCCTAAGCACCTTTCGCTTACAATCAGCTGAAGAATTCGAGCAAATGTCATCGATGCATATTTGAATAACACTTCACTATAACTTTACTAACGTTCAGTTAACGAGTTAAAAAACAAACCGAAACCTAGACTGGACTACCACAAATTTTGTCATATTTCACGCGCCCGGTTTAAAATAAAATAAATTATGACCTACATAAAAATTTATGGCAAATTTATCAAACAAGAGACTCAAATAAAATATCTAGGTATAATGCTAGATAGTCATCTTTCCTGGAAATCACATATCGCATTTGCCTTAAAGAAAATCAAACGTAGTATAGGCATCTTATGTAAAGCTAGACATTATATGAACTTAGAAATTCCTATTTATCTGTATTACTGTTCAATTTATCCATACCTTATCTATGGTATTGTTACATGGGGTGACACTTACCAATCCACAATTGATCCTATAAAATTTTGATTATTCAAAAAGAAAAGCCCTCTAGCTCAATAATGACATTCTGTGATTTTAATGCACATACTAACCCGATCTTTAAAAAGTTGAATATCACCAAGTTCCCAGATCTTGTCTTCATCTAAACAGCTATATTTATGTATGACTATTACTATGACAATCTGCCCACTTCTTTTAAATCTTATTATACCCAGGTTAATCGGCAAAGACACAGTTATAATACTTGATTGGCATCAAAATCGAGTTATCTATTGCCAAAAATCAGAAACAAATTACGGTAAATTCAATATAAAATATTCTGGCGTAAAAATCTGGAATTCCATTAACGAATCTACAATGAAATTGAGCAACAACAACAACAAAAAAAAAATTAAAGAAAAAATTATGCAGTGATATATTCGACTCTTAGAGTGACTTAAAGTAAAATTATCATTTTCTAAAGAGTCATCAATTTGGAATAATTATGAGACGGTCGGAGGATCGTTCGGCGATGCAATGGCCATATTGGCTTTCGATTAAGCCAGAGATGTGCCAGAACAGGCTTCGTGTTTTAAATGCGTGGTGCAAACCAATCTCTCTTGAACTTTCTACCCAAGATTCCCAGAAAGACTGGTTTCAGAGAAACAGGAAGAAGACTGTCATCAATCATCGACTGCACTTTCGTCACTTCCGATACCTGGCTATCATCCAATCAACTCAAAAAGAGTGATGTTAAAATAAAATCACAAGTATTAATGGTGGCTTGCCTTTAATACTGAAAGAAGGTTGCTCAAGAAAGATGTTGGCGTTTTTACAGCTGCTACTGGCAGTTGGTGCTGCAACAGCGAACACTAGGTAATGAGTTTACAGTTGTGTCAGATGTGGTTAAAATGTCTTCGTAATGCAAGGGTCCAATTTTGATGCGTTCGGGAAGAAGAAATGAGCTTTGTCACCGCGTCACACTGTACTAGTTTAATATCAACTGCAATATCAACCTGTGTCGTTCTGGGGGTATTCCTCGTTCGATGCAGATAAAAATAGCATTATTCTAGGGCATAAGTATTTCAGGTTACTGTTCAGGTTTAATAAAAATTACTTAGGAAACCAGACAGTGTTAGGTATTAAGTCTTAACCATAACAAAACCCTTAAAAATGAACTACAGAAATCGAAACAACCGTTGCATTAGAAATCGTACAAATCCTAATATCTAATATTCATTTCGAATCGGTGTTTGAAAGATTTACATCGAAGAATTAGAAATGACATGAAGAACCTCTTATGTCACTTATAGAAACACGGGTATGAAAACTATTTTTTATTGGCGTCGACGTTTTTGTACTCCTTTACGAAATTCATTTACGTAAAACTGATGTTTGTCCTTTTCATGAGTCGCGTTTAAAAAAAAAACATACATACATACATACGTTTAAGTCAAAACGTAAAAAGATTTAGCTTTAAACCACGTTTCACGAGTAAATAAGTTGCTCCCATCGCGATTCACCAGAATAGGGACCCTGTGTAGCTTACTACTGCAGGGTTTCCTGATCTGGGCAAGCTGCTGCAGCTAAGTAATTCAGAAAGTTGATCACCCGTCGCGGTCAAATGTATACACGTTCTTTCGCTAACATTCTTGATTTAGCAATCTGTGCCAAGGTTAAAAACTTACTCGTGCGTTTTGGACCCACGTCTTTCAGTATGGCGTTCAAATCCCGCCAAAAATCAATCTGACACTCCAACATTCAACTTCATTCTTCAACATTGAAGTTTAGCTGGCAACTTTCAATACCTCATCCCTCAACATTCAACTTCACTTATCAACATTGAAGTTTAGATCGCAACTTTCAATACCGCATCCCTCAACATTCAACTTCAGTTTATCAACATTTAAGTTAAGATCGCAACTTTTAATACTTCATTCATCAACCTTCAACTTCATTTATCAACGTTATATAAAGTTTAGCTCTCAACTTTCAAATACATGTTCATGTTTGTAAAGTTGGAAGTTGAGCATCGTGTTGCGTACCATCACCGCCAAAAAGTATCGAATGTCTGTATGACGTAATCACTACACAGGAAACCCGGCTTTGTTGTTACAAATTTCTCATGGGGGTACTAGTCGGTAGTAGCGACTAGTGAGGTATATTGAGTTATCACTGAGAACCGTGTTGTTGATGATATCAATAGTATCAGGCTGAATCTCTGGGCAGTAGATTCGGGAGCGGCAGATTTGACCAACAGATTCAGAGTACAGTGATTTGATGTCACATATAGACCTTTTCAGCTTGGTTGTTTGTTTTCCCATTTCAGACCATGTGATGTTACTCTTGGGATTTAATCCTTTCATATGTTAATATTTTTACATGTTCATAATAAAAGAACAATTCTCAAGGGAATGTCACGTGGTCTGAAATGGGCAATTTGCATACGAAGCTGAAAAGGTCTATTGCTGCTCGCTTTACCACGGTTTCCCTGTAAAACAGTAGTCTCCTTTGCAGCCGTTCCTTAGGGTGTTACGTGATAACACTAACTTGGATCATTCGTTTTAGCACTGGTATCTAATATAGTGTATTTTTCATAATTTCCGGTTATTGTGTAACTGGTCACGAACCCAGTGTTGCGTTACGTACTCTCTGAGGTCATTACAAAGTTATCGAGTCTTGCAGCCATAAAATCCCTAAGTGCAAGTTACCACAAGCTACATATTTTGCGGCTATAACTGCATCGACGGTAGACGTTTTTTTTTTTTTTTTTATCCAAAGCAATCTGGTTCTTTATTTTTTTGTCCTTCCCCTGCTTATAGGGAAACTGTGGTAAAGCCGGCAGCAATATGTGACATCAAATCACTGTACTCTGAATCTGATGCTGGTCGAATCTACTGCCCAGAGATTCAGCCTGATACTATTGATATCATCAACAACACGGTTCTCAGCGATAACTCAATATACCTCGCTGACCTCGCAAGTCGCTACTACCGACTAGTACCCCCATGAGAAATTTGTAACAAAGCCGGGTTTCCTGTGTAGTGATTACGTCATACAGACATTCGATACTTTTTGGCGGTGATGGTACGCAACACGATGCTCAACTTCCAACTTTACAAACATGAACATGTATTTGAAAGTCGAGAGCTAAACTTTAACGTTGATAAATGAAGTTGAATGTTGATGAATGAGGTATTGAAAGTTGCGATCTTAACTTATAAACTGAAGTTGAATGTTGAGGGATGCGGTATTGAAAGTTGCGATCTAAACTTCAATGTTGATAAGTGAAGTTGAATGTTGAGGGATGAGGTATTGAAAGTTGCCAGCTAAACTTCAATGTTGAAGAATGAAGTTGAATGTTGGAGTGTCAGATTGATTTTTGGCGGGATTTGAACGCCATATTTCAGCTCCTAGTTTATCAGTCATGCAATATAATCTAATGTTGGGAAATAGCAGGGATTGGAATTCCAGGAAAACGGGAAGCGTACACCAAAGTGCCAAAGTAAAATGTCCGTAATATAGAGGTATCTGTTTTATAGAGGTTTCACTTACAAGGAAATGTAATATAAAAATTAGGTACTACCTAATAGCGGAGCTCCCATTTAAATAAATAATAATAATTAATTTTAAATACTTTGTTTCTGACGTTTTTAATTTGATTCAAATGAATTGGGTTTCCTGTAGTAATAGGCAAACAAAGATCGCATTTTGTTGTAAAAGTTAAAATAAATATTATAGATCAAACTTTATAGCATTTGCTTTAGGGTTTGAAAAAAACTCTTGCCCTTAAGTCACCACAGTGCATGATGTTTATATTGTAGTGGTTCAAAATTCTCAGAAATAGAGTGCAAAAATCCCTCAAACTGATTTAATTCGTATAGGAAATCGAACGGGCTCGAGTGCAGTTTGAAAAAAATATCACGAGTGCAGTTTAAAATCAAGATGTTTAAAATTGCACGAGCCGGAGGCGAGAAACCCGTTCGATTTTCTTGCAATAATATGACCATCAAAAATATTTTGATCAAAGAAAAATTCTCAAAACAGATGCCAGATGATTAGCGCGCGCAGAACATTGTTGTAAGTTGCGTGAGGACACGTTGTACGCGAACTTTCAAAATCACTTGGTCAAAATCAATTGGTTGAAACTGACAGCTCATTGTTTTTCAGCCAATCAGCGAGGGCGATATCACTTTTTTGCACATGTGTGATTTCAGTGATTTCGTCTTTTTTGCACAGTGATTTCGAAAAAAATCATCAAGTATGCAGCCGACCAATCAGGATCGAGAATTTTTGATGGTCATATTATTAACATAAATACTGAACCATTTCAACATCCTTCAATTAAACTGGACATTGCATGCAGAACATTGTATTTAATTAGATTTTTCTGTCTTGACAGTATTGTAGCATCTTGTTTTTGTACTATGTAGAATAGAATGACACAGATAAATAGTTGTCTTTACACGAAACAAGAATTCTCTCTTCCAGGTTACACTAATCATGACTTTAGATGAAATTGTAGAACAACTCAAAACAATTACTGCCTAATAGGCAGAGCTCCCATTTCAATTTTAATATTTTTTATGTTCTTGATTCAAATGAATTGGGCTTCCTGTGGTAATAGGGCTAATTGAAAAAGTTGAAATGAAGATTATTTAAAAATTTAAAAATTAAAAATTAAAGTTTTGGTTTTGGTTTGTATATTGTATGGGCTTGTATGGGTAAGCTCAGTGATCTTTATTACAGTAGATTTTAATATTCAGATTCACTGTCAGATTTCATAATTGACTTTGTAGTGTTTCATAATTCTCAGAAATCAGAAAGCAAAGTCTCCAAAACCTTTTTTTAAATTGATACAAGTAATTAAACCTTTTCAACATCCTGAATATTACAGAACAACATATCTTGATTTGTCTGTCTTCACTATTTCGAGGAGGGAGAATTCAGCGTGGAATTACCCACTTACACAGGCAGCCCGCGACTGTTTTGATTCTTTTTCCAGTCATAATCGGTGTTTGAAAAATAATTATTATTTTTAAAATTATTATTTTTTTGTAGTTTAATATGAAATGAAAATACAAGCCAATAAAAATATATTAAACGTCTTTCAAGAGAAAGGAAATATTTTTCCAAAGATATTGACGGTACATGGGGGGAGAATCAGCGTGGAATTGCATACTTACACAGGTAGCCCGCGATTGCCGTGTTTCTTCTTTTTGTTTTTAGCGGAACTTAATCCAAACTTCAAAAGCTGCCAAATATTATCACGAGAAAACAAGCAAAGAAAAAGACACAATAACTAATAGGATCGAAAAGGACATTTTTACGCCTACTAGTACATAATATGAAAAGCGACCGTTTGAAGTCCGTCGTGTTTTTCGACAACTTCGACATTACTTTTATCAGGTTTTATCCCTCAGTAGAAAAGAGATTTTTTACCACAACTTGTAATATTCTCGGTTTCTGATTGGTCGAGAGCCGTGGTAAATAGGAGTACATACCATGGATCTGATGGTGTCATCCGTCACGCAAAGCAAAGTCAAACTTTTCTTTTTGAAACCGAGAATATTACAAGTTGTGGTAAAATTAACAAATTTACGATGGACAGCCGTGGAATGTACTCTTATTTACCACGGTATTACGCCGACACATGGTCAAAATTTGTTATGGACTCACTCGGCTACGCCTCGTGAATCCATAACATTTTGACCATGTGTGACGTAATATCGTGGTAAATAAGAGTACATTCCACGGCTGTCCATCGTAAATTTGTTAAATCACTTATTTTAAAACATAAAGAATAGATTATATCCGGATGCAGTCATAGATGTTTTTAAAAATAAAACAACAGAAATACACAGTCCAATAGATTTGTTTGAGCGATTTATTTTCAGCTGAAGTTGTCAGAACGAATTATCCAGAAAACACCGGTAAAAAGGCTTGGCGACTCGTGCGATATCGTTTTTCTCGTGAAATTCAACGTGGAATTCTCTCATCATCCAATGAATTTTCCTTTAGAATCGAATGACACACTAGGTAGGTGAATACTTGTCTCCCACTTGTTGTCTCTTCAGATTACACTGATAATACAATTTAAAGTGATTATAAAAACAGCTACTTGTTATAACAAGAAAACAAAGAATTTTAAAAGAATTTTCAATCTGTATTTAAGGACGTTCGCGGGAAAAAAAGTTTACCATGTTTTTTCCTTCATACTTTGCATGGTGAGATAATGTCATCATTGAACTTCAAAGAAGTTCAAAGAGCAAATAAACTAAAAATGGGGGTCACCGTTCTCGTTGAGGAGTGAAGTGACATCAAAGTACACCCACTTTCTCGTAGAAGATCGCTTGCAATCTATACGAGTCGAGCATAGAAGTCATTTTATTGTGGAAAAACTAAATGGATTGTTCAATGTTTATTTACACGATTACATAATAATTTGAGTAAATATTTGTAAATACTTAACAAATAGTTATTGTTTTTAATAGACCAGTTCACGCTGTCGGCCGCCATTTTGAATTGGACAAACACGCAAGAATCACTTTGGCTTCCCGTAAGTCCGCTCTGGTTTGATGGATTTTCAAAATTTAAACTTTAATAAACAGCAGCTATGGACACTAGTTGTAGGACTGAAAATAAAAGCAATACAAGTGTTTTAACTAAGTTTTTTGAGACACCCTGTTTTTCACGAATTCATGGTTCCAATAATTTCGAAAATTCGCGCGCCGAATGTTTTTGCGCTATCTTTTCAAAAAGTGCGAAATTTCGAAAATCCATAAAAAAGAGCGGAGTTACAGGAAGTCAAAGTGATAGGAATTTCTAATAATTCTGGCGTGTTTGTCACAATTCAAAATGGCGGCCGACGAAATGAAGAATACACGATCCTCAATGACTTATTCATTATGAGAAGTTTTTTAAAGCTACGAATCCAACTAAAAAGCCGTCCAACTTTGAAAATATTCTCTGTGCATGTCCCTTCAAGCAGTTTTTGAAACGACACCGGGCCCGAAGAAAAATTCAAACGTACGATTTTTCGGTTTAACCCGTCAAGATTAGCACAGATTAATGATCATGAAAATCACTACATTTTTACGAGGTTTCCAGAATAACATTTTTAAGTTTTGCAAGTTAAAACTGCAAGGAAACTTGTAGATTTTCAGTTTTCAAAGGGTCAGCGCGCGTCAAGTTGACGCCAAAAATCAATCAGCCAATCAGCACCGCGATGTACACAGAGGGACGGACGTACGTACGGACGTACAGCCATTGGGCTTCCTGTGTGTTCATGAAAAATCAACTCGATGGGTTACCATTTTTTCTTAGGTATGGTGCTCCGCTCGCGCGGAAGCTCCGCTATTAATCTGTGCTGTCCGTGAGGGTGTTTCCTAAAGATCTTGCTGTCACGCAGTTGATGGGTTTGATCAGCTTGATATCTGTTATTTTTAACTCGTGGATTGAAAATCCACGAGTTATTGTGAAGGGGTCGAATATGCAAATCAGTCAGGTTACTACTTCGTGTATGACAACAACTATTCAATCTATCTATTGTCTAACTAGAAAGGTGCCATACATAAAGTAGTAAGCTATTGTGTCACTCACTCACTCACTCACTCACTTTCCTGTAAACTTCCGGTCTGTCAAACTTTACTTCCGGTCTATTCTTGATAATAAGATACGGTGCTAACTTGCGTTAGAGTCGTTTTCGTATGAGTGGGAAACTTACCGTACCGTATCGTAACTGTACCAGTATCATAGTTTCTATAAAAACATTCGAAATTCCTGCTGTAACCGTATCGTATCGTAGGCCATACGGTGTTCCCCATCATACTCTATAATAATTTTTGGCGACCAGAGTTTTGAACGTAATGTAACTGTTTTAGATTTGTGTACAAGCAACAATTTTTAGGCACACGATCTAAGCTGGGTAATACAAGTTTTTAACATTACCTCGTGCTCTACATGTATACGGTGGCCTATAAGGGACATCGTTGTTTTCTTTTTTGTGATCGTTTTCTTTTTTAGATTTCGTGATTTCAGATAAATTATCCTGAAGTTTTCAGATATTATCGCGAAATTTCATGATAATTATCTCGAAGTTTTCTGATATTATCGCGAAATTTCAAGATATTATCGCGAAGTTTCAAGATATTATCGCAAAGTTTCAAGATATTATCGCGAAGTTTCAAGATATTATCGCGAAATTTCAAGATATCATCGCGAAGGTTTTAGATATTTATTTCGCGAAATTTCAAGACAGCACGTGAATCAGTGATGTTCTTCATGTAAGACTCCACATACTAGCACTCAGTTCAATATCAATGGTCCGCTAATACATTTGTTCTGATATGAAGTGAAAGCCTATGATCGAGTCCAGCCAGTCACTGCCAGTCACGGGGAGGATGTGACGAACATTTAGATTGAAGATAGTTTAATATATTATTGCCAAAAGATTCCATTTTTTCGTGCGTGTGTACGCTAATAGATGCACAGAAGACGTCAAAATGTGGTGAGATATTCCTGGTAACTAAGGCTATTTTTAGTAACTTCGCCATTGCGCGCAAGACTCTCATTGAGTCAAATCAAAATTGATTTTGGACTATATTTTATCTGAATGTTCTTCACATCCTCCCCATGGCTGGCAGCCACGCTGGACTCGATCATAGACTTATACTTCATATCAGAACAAATGTATTAGCTGACCATTGATATTGAACTGAGTGCTACTATGTGAAGTCTAACATGAAGAACATCACTGATTCACATGAAATTTCGCGAAATAAACATCTTAAAACGTCGCGATAATATCTAAAAACTTCGCGATGATATCTTGAAACTCCGCGATAATATCTTGAAACAGGAGTACCCGACGAGTCACTTGCTCAAATCGCCGCAAAACAGCTCAAAAACACATTGATAACATTCCATTCATACTTTAGACGCAAAATTAAAAGTTGCTGGGAAAAAAATATCCGCTCCACATTGCCAGCCAGATAAAACCCAAAACGTTATGCTCCCCAGCCAGGCATTCGGAGTATCATTTTTTTACCAGCCAGAAAGTCGTGTATGGCTTGCCAGGATATTTGCCAGCCAGCAAGCTCTATGCAACTTCCAGTTTGCTAGCCAGGAAAATTTAAAGTTTGCACACTTTTACACAATCATCGGCATTCAATAAAGTGGCAAAGAAAAGAAACCATTTAATGAAATATTGAATGTTTACTAGACGTTCATGTGGTCCTCTTTGTTTTACACGTTTTTGGGGACTTTAAAATGTCAAGACCTCTGTGGCTTTCCATTTTTAATATCTATGTCATTGTGCCAGGTTGGTCGAGCGGTTTAAGGCGGTGTTACACGAAACGATTTTTAACGACGATTTTCAGCGCAACGGCATTGCGTTAAAAATCTTTCTCGTGTAACATGACACTTGGAACGATTTTCCTTGCAATTTTCGCTTGGGCAACGCGTTGCGAGTTTTTAAATCCAAGTCAGAAACGCATAATATTGCAAGTTGTTGCAACGTTTCGCGGAAAATCGTCGTTTAAGGCCCGGTAATACGAGCAACAAAATCGTGCAACTTGTCGCGCAACAATGTTGAGTTGCAAGTTGCAGAGCAAATGTTGCTCGTATTACCACCCCGAGCGCAACAAATTTTCTTTGTTGCATGAAGTAAAAGCACTGTCTACTTCGTAAAAGGTAAAAACATTTAGCAAACGAAAAGTAAAAATTCATAATTTAAAAGAACCAAATATTGTTCATTGCAGTTGCCTCTAACCTTAAGTTTGAATCCCACTGTAGCGTTGGAACTGAAAATTAATACAAAATATCAATCAAATCTGGAGTTCACCTGAATCCTTTTCGCGATAAATCAATAGTATTTTAGGTGTTATGTAAAATACCATTCAACATTATATGCCCGCATTTACATGTTACAAGCTTGTAGGTCCTATGTGGTTAATTTAAGCATATATAGCAACATCTCTAAACCAATAGATAAATTGATAATCATTACATTCCAACCTCTCCTTTTTATTTTCCCATTTTACCACGCTTGGTAATTGTATCTAATGATGTTAACCATGCATTCAGAGTAGGACGGAGAAAAAAATGTGTAATTCAAGCAAAGCTTACGTAAAACAGAAAAGAAATAGGTCACTTACGTGGAGGCTTCGTAACCAGTGTCTCAATTTGTTGAAACACCACTCATGGTATTTTTAGAAAAAAATTCTGAAAAGATCAAGAGAAAATTTCTATCAATAAAATTCATATTTGATAAAAATTGAAATAAAATATGATTCCGTAAGCGACCATTCGCCGCAAAAGTTTCGCAAAACTGAATTTGCAAAGTTTCGAAGCAAAGGCCATCTGCCTATCGACCATTCGCCGCAAAAGTTTCGCAAAACTGAATTTGCAAAGTTTCGAAGCAAAGGCCATCTGCCTAAGCGACCATTCGCCGCAAAAGTTTCGCAAAAGTGAATTTGCAAAGTTTCGAAGCAAAGGCCATCTGCCTAAGCGACCATTCGCCTCAAAAGTTTCGCAAAAGTGAAATTGCAAAGTTTCGAAGCAAAGGCCATCTGCCTAAGCGACCATTCGCCTCAAAAGTTTCGCAAAACTGAATTTGCAAAGTTTCGAAGCAAAGGCCATCTGCCTATCGACCATTCGCCTCAAAAGTTTCGCAAAACTGAATTTGCAAAGTTTCGAAGCAAAGGCCATCTGCCTATCGACCATTCGCCGCAAAAGTTTCGCAAAAGTGAATTTGCAAAGTTTCGAAGCAAAGGCCATCTGCCTATCGACCATTCGCCTCAAAAGTTTCGCAAAACTGAATTTGCAAAGTTTCGAAGCAAAGGCCATCTGCCTATCGACCATTCGCCGCAAAAGTTTCGCAAAACTGAATTTGCAAAGTTTCGAAGCAAAGGCCATCTGCCTATCGACCATTCGCCTCAAAAGTTTCGCAAAACTGAATTTGCAAAGTTTCGAAGCAAAGGCCATCTGCCTATCGACCATTCGCCTCAAAAGTTTCGCAAAAGTGAATTTGCAAAGTTTCGAAGCAAAGGCCATCTGCCTAAGCGACCATTCGCCGCAAAAGTTTCGCAAAACTGAATTTGCAAAGTTTCGAAGCAAAGGCCATCTGCCTATCGACCATTCGCCGCAAAAGTTTCGCAAAACTGAATTTGCAAAGTTTCGAAGCAAAGGCCATCTGCCTATCGACCATTCGCCGCAAAAGTTTCGCAAAACTGAATTTGCAAAGTTTCGAAGCAAAGGCCATCTGCCTATCGACCATTCGCCGCAAAAGTTTCGCAAAACTGAATTTGCAAAGTTTCGAAGCAAAGGTCATCTATCTAACTAACATTGACAACAAAAATTTTCAAAAGAACTTTGCAGAGTCTCGCAGCAAATGTCTTCTATCTTTTACTGGTGTCTGTGTAGGCTATACCAATGCGGCTCCCATACGGCCAAATGATTTCGACAACCTGAAATGAGTGCTAGCTTGATTTGAATCGTTAGCAGGGTTACTGTTGAGATAGACACTCAGTTCAGTATTGCCCTTTAAACGTAATGTTATTTAATTAAAATTCAAATAAATAAGTTCCAGTTCAAACAAATTAAACTGCTGTTGGAATCGTCAGGGAGAGGTTTTTCCGGTTACAACAGTCAAAAGACTATATAATCTTTTTCTAAGGTAGAATGCCAAAATTTTACCGTTGTTCGTAAAATCTTGTTGATATTTCAAGGTTCTTTTTGCCTTTAGAGATATGGTAAAACACTCTGTGAATACAACCAAATGGTCTTGCGAGAAGAAAACGAATACATACAGTTCTTGAAATATCACCAATCTTTTTATTCCAAACATGTTTCGGCAGCGTCACACTGACGTACAAGAATAGGTGTACAAGAATATCTATGAAATATACATAAAGCGCAGCCTCTTTTAATATCAGTAGAAAGTCCGTGAGTGAATGCCCAAATCAGAGATAACAGTATTGAAGTAACTTAATAATTTCCCCAAGAAAACGTTAAAGATTGAGAGCAAAGCTAAGGGCCTGTTTGCACTACAACGAAATACTTTAGGTGTATTCATAGTGCAAACAGGTACTTACAAAAACTGCTAATATTTGGGTAAGCAATTTTCAAAGGAGTTGTCATCTTGTTTGCAAAGCCAATTAGGTTATAGCGGTAAATTAGTTTCCAACCGGTGACTAAAATAATTAATTGTTCGCGATCGAGCATTACATAAAATTTAAGAACAAGAAAACAACCCAAGGGGGTGCGCTTTAGTTAGTTAAGGGTCCGTCCCATAACCAACGAGAGGATAAGAAATAATCCTGGTCTGTCAAGATGTTGACCTTGGAGGTCATGCTTCAAAATTCATCATCATGCACCAACAGAGCAACACGAGCACTCTACATACAGTAACATTTCGTTTATTGTAAACACAATAAACATATAATGACTCTTAATTTTGAATCCTACATCTTTATTTCGGTTGTAAAAACTTCTATTTTGCCGGCCGTCTTGTTTTGAAATGTACCACAAACAGTGAGTTGGTGGGTAAACGAACACCTAAAGGAATGTTACAAAAAGCCCAGTGAAAACACACTCCACTGTATCCTCTGTATCCTGGCATGTAGCTTTGTGTTTTACATTTCCAGAGCTGAGTTTGGCCTTCCAAAAAAAACAAACCAAAAAACCCCCAGAAAATATGAAAAATTTAACATACACATTGATTGGTATCCATCGGATTTTTTCTGGAACATGTCAACTGTATGTGAGTCGTAGGCAACCTACCGCCTTGTATCTTTACCCTTCTGGCGCGAAAAATACTACAATAGGTTAGTTGACAGATATCTGCCAGATTAGTAAACAAAAGACAACCAGAGAACTGTTCTCAGAACAGAAGTGAACAGAACCTACAGAAAGTTATAAAAGAAAATTGAATTCAACGGTAACCCTGTTTTAACTGACAATAAATGTTTTAGGACCTGATTATATAAACCAGGTTGGGCCAGTAAGCTGGCGCTGACTTCTTTTGCTTTTTGGTCCCAAGGGAAAAAAGCCCTTAGTGAAAACTTTGAGAAAGTTACACTTCTTGTTTTCTATATCAAAGTTGTCCCGTGCACAAATACCATACAAAAAATCCCTGGAGAAGCATGTGACAGAAAAATTGAACGAATTTCACGTTTTGTTCAAAATCTGACAAGAATTTCAGTGGAGGGAGTCGCCTTTTGCTACATGCCGGTGTATCAATGCTTGACACATCAAAAGAAAGCAAGTGGCGGTATGTTTTGGAACTCCGGAAAGCCTTGAAAAAGCACGCAAACTCAGTGACAGATATCTGTCACATTATTTAGTTAATGTTTGTTAACTAACAGACCATCCTACAATCGTTTTCAGTTGAAACCGCAGATAACAATCATGTACTTAAAAGAATGACTACATTTTGAATCCTACATCTTTATTTCTTGTTAAGGGTTGTAAAAACTTCTATTTTGACGGCCGTCTTGTTTTAAAATGAAAGTTACAACACCAAAAACACAACTGCAAACAGTTGGTGGGCGGGTTGGTGGGTAAACGAACACCTAAAGGAATGTTACCGAAAAGCCTAGTGAAAGCACACTCCATGTAGCCCGGCATGAGCTTTGTGTTTTTAAATACATTTCCGGAGTTACATTTAAGATGAAAAATATAGACACTGATAAACTAATCATCGCCTACTGCAAATGTCGTCCAAGTTGCATTGCAACGGCTGTGTTTTTGAATCAGACTAGAACAATTATAATTCTAAAAGGCTTATTATAACAACAGATAACAATAGTTGTGGACAAACAATAATAACTTTAAGCAGTAAAAGTTTGTTTTGTAGTATAAAAAGTCAACATTCGCTAAACCGTTCCTTGAAGAGTGATTTTGATGAATAGGTTGTTCTGTTTTGTAGGCCGACTGTCAGCAAACGAGATACATTCGCACAGTCTGCTAATAAGCACACGAATCAAATCGAAGTGCATTAGCTTGACCTTTCCTAGAGGCATTACATTTTCGTTTTTCGTTTTTGGATAGTTTGAAGAAGATTTAGGTAACGATAAGAGCTTACGTCTCATATATCCAAAACTTGACTGATTCAATTTTATGTCCCTTACTGAAAATGATCATTACATTCTGAATCGATTAAAACTCTGGAAATTACACAAACGAAACTAAGTAAAAAAATAAAAAAATTAAAAAGGAATTCGTCGTTTTTTTATGTATCTTCTTGATCAATGTGGGTAACAGAACCGGAATTTGAGTGGCTTCATGGGTAAACAAAAATTAACCAACATATTTTGATAAAGATTACTTCAGGAACCTACAACAGGATCACGGCTGCAAGATGAATACCTGCAGAAAGTTTTTCTGCTCGCTGGGTACAAGATGATAGTTCGATAGTCATCTCAGCCCAAACATTTAAAGAAAAGCTAAGTTCCGTCAGTGGATGTCACCCAGTGCTATGATTTAGCATCATTACCACGTTGCATTGAACTACGTTAAATTTAGTTCAAAATTAAGCATCTAATGCAATGTATATACGTAAAGTACTGATAACGACTATATTCGCTAATCTCAAACAATGACCCACTCACCTGTATTATACCATATTTTCCTCATGTTAAGTCTCTAATAGCCAGTGAATCATTACCAGCCCTTATCAGGGAAGACCAGCTAGGGCACTGAGGGTCAAATGAGTGCATGAGCTGAAAACGTATAGGTATTCAGGTTATTAACTATTACACTTATTAAGTACGGAGGAACATTGAAGAAATGAATGAAAACATTGTATGGATGTGATGTATCTGTACCTCAAGAACGTAGGACGTAGGCATGCCATTATTCCCGCCAAATACATATCCTTATGTAAAATAGATTGTCTTGAACCTACAAATCAATTTTTTACAAATCAGTAAGGCAATAGGCAGACTATGTATTTTTTCAGCTTTGCCGCTTACCTTTAGCTGACTTTCAAACAGGATGGAATACCAACAACAACAACGCCTTCGTCCTCAGGACCGATGCTCACCAGAACTGATATACATGCTGACCACGTGTGTTAGCACTGTACGACATACATGACAAGCTATGGTCTGATTTGTCGAAAAAATGACGAGTTGACAGATGGATTACTATTTCCCTCCAATTATCAAAATGCCCGATAAATTTACACAGGCTTCCCGGTCTTTGGTCATATGACTAGTTATGTGGGTTTCCTGTTGTTTTGCCAAGAAACCAACAGTTGCGTTGTTAGCCAGAGACCTGGCAGTGATTCCCAGGGACATAGCGAATTTATTTAACAGCCAGGAAATTAAAATTTTGTCTTAATATACCAGCCAGGCACAGTTATTCCGAAATACGAGCCAGAGGTCAATATATGCATTTTTGTTTCCCAGCCAGCAACAAAAGTTATGTGGAGCGGATATTTTGTGGAGCGGCTCGGTTGGGTACTCTTGTTGAAACTTTGCGATAATATCTTGAAACTTCGCGATAATATCTTGAAATTTCGCGATAATATCAGAAAACTTCGAGATAATTATCATGAAATTTTGGGATAATATCTGAAAACTTCGTGATAATTTATCTGAAATCACGAAATCTAAAAAAGAAAACGACCATAAAAAAGAAAACAACGATGTCCCTTATAAGCCACCGTAGATGTCCCTTATAAGCCACCGTAGGTCTGCACTCCGGCGAACTGGATCGATTGTACGTGTCGGATGTTAGGCGAAATTGCCAATAGATTTGAATAAATAGTTTCTTATTCATTGCCACATTCTGTATTGAACTACTCTCAGTTCCCTCTGCAGCTTGGAATAATTTTCATCGCATCTCCAAGTTGATCGAGCTGTTCGATATACTCGGATGTGAAAACAATGGACTTTGTAGTCGCTGTCTTCAAACAAAAAAAATCGTCGCAAGTCCAATATCAACGAGTCATCCAAGCATTTAGTGTTTGTACTCTATCAGCACGAGAGTAAATGTTTTGAAATAAAAAGCAAACGAAATCATATTTCAGTACGAACTGACGCCTGCTGAAACTGGAGAAACTGCATGGCCGTGGAATCGCTACGGCCCGGCTGGCCGAAACGGCATCAAAAAAGCGTATTTGAGTTTAAGTTTGGTGGTTATTGAGTACTTTTATGGAGTAATTTATTTTATTCATAGCGACATTTGGTTCATAGAGAAACTTCTTTCATAATTTGTACATGTTCAATAGCTTTGCTAAGCGTAATAAATTTACAATATGTATAAAAATATAACCTTTCTAAACGTTAAATTGCTCAGTGGCTCAAGTGGTTCGTTGCTGTCTCCGAGCCCAGAGGTACCCGGTTCGAATCACGGGCCGACCGGTTTCTTTCTTTTTTTTCTTTTTTTTTTCTTTTTCCTTTGCTTCATTATCTTTTTTTGTTCTTTCATACTCAAGTCAATTATTTTTCGCTAAAGAAACTGCATTAGCTGATATTATTAATAATATTATCCAAATGACTCTTTCAAATTTTTTTACAGATGGGCCCAATCTTAATTTTTAGATTTGTGAGAGCAATGATTTATCATTTAGAAAAATACATATTGTATTAATTGATTTATATTTTTGCCTTCAAATAAAAAACTCATTCTTTAACTAAAATCCACGAGTTACTTCGCCATTGGCGGGTTGATTGATTTCCGGAGCAACTACTTCAGGGTTATTTTGGTCATCTGTGGCGAATTTCAATTTGAATATTTTAACTCGTGGATTGCAAATCCACGAGTTATTGTGAGGGATCAAAATATGCAATAAGTCACTCACTCACCCACTCACTCGCAAATTATTCAACTATGCTACTGCGCATAATCGACGTGATTTACCACAGGCCTAAGTAATGTGGGCTCTGGGTACGAGATTGAAGGAAAGATGATGTCGGGACTCCTGTCTTATTCAAATATAATAGGCATCGATGACATTTTGCTCGAATTCTTCAGCCGATTGTACGCAAAACCTACTTTGGAATTGAACGATATAAAAGGCGTCTTCTGTAAACAGGATCTGTATTTAATTATTATCATGGAGTGTTGAAATTCTACTCGTGACTCCTCCATGAGGTTTAATCGTGGAGCCTTCAAGATGGTCAGATGATGGACACGACAACTTCTCTTATTAGTAAGATGATATCATGCCTATAGAGCTTCCTTGACTTACCTCGTGCTCACACTTCGCTAAGATTGGAGGTGTCTGCCGGATGTTAGCGGAAACTGCTGATGGTAAATTTCTCTATTCCTTGCCACATTTTGTATTGTACTACTCTGCTTGGAATAACTTTCATCGCATCTCCGTAATTGAGCTGTTCGGACGTGAAAACCTTTCTGGGTGGACAAGCAACAAAAATCGTTGCAAGTCCTTAAGTCATCCAACCTTTTAGTGTTTGTACTTTATCAGCACCCGAGTAAATGTTAAAATAAAAATCAATGAAAACATTCTGAGTACCAACTGCCGCCTGAAACAGCCTGAAACTGGCCCGTGAGTCGAGCCGCTAGTTTGTATTTGTACCCTATCAGCACAAAAGAAAATATGTTGAAATAAGCAGGAATTGAAACAAAAACGGGCAATTTGACGGCGACTTTTCTTTATATTATTGATATTTGATCAAAATGCAAACATGTTTCATTTTATTCACCGTGACCTTTGACGAGTCAGCTAATCGTAGCTATAGGCAAAACTTGTGTAACTTGGCCAAAATAACTCAGTAGATCAAATATTGACTTTTTGTAAAATCTAGTGAGGCTTTGGAAAATGGCGGGTAAGATGTTCGGACGCGTCGCTTTGCGCGCCAAAAACTTACTCTGTTGTCTATATTTTGGTTGACATCAATGTTTACTTGTATTTATTTATTATTTTTCTCTAAAATTTGCTACATGATTTTTAAAGATGGTAGCAAAGGAAACCAGTGACAACGTACGAGTTTTCTATTTTTATACGATTCAAAAACTTGACCACATTTTTAATTTTTCGTTTTTTTGAATTTTGATGTAACATTAAATTCCATCTCTATGCAGACTTCGTCTTCAGTTATTTCTAGTTTCTGTTGTTGTTTTTTTCTGTTATCTATTTTCTATGTTTTGATTTTCTAGGTATATGATCTCAGCTCCCAATGTATTTCACGTGGGCATTCAAGAAAAGGTCTCTGTCGTGGTGTATGGAACACAGGCTCCAGTTACAGTCCAAGTCTATTTACAAGATTATCCACACAGGAGAAAAACATTTTCACAAGTACAAGCTGACTTTACTAAAAGTAAACATTTTTTTAGTCAAACATGCATGATGTGATGTTCCCCTTGATCATAGCGTTAAATGTGCAACTCTTACGTTCACAGATACCCCAGGAATGCTGACAGTCAAGGTAAGTTGAACTTCCACGATTTTTGGTTTTGATTCAGCGTTATTTTTCTCACACGATAAAAGAACGCAATTCCGTGAATTGGTCGTTGCATTCTTTGGGCTACCTGGGAGGAGCGATCCATAATGTACAGCTCGATCTATGCAAACGCTCAATCCAGCTCATTCCAACATTGCTGACTGCAACACATGGACACATTTGAAACCCTGTTGAGTGTTGGCAGTTGTTAGTAAACGAGTCAGGGTGTTCAAACGCAGAGCCGCAGGACTTAAAGCGGCGAAAATTAATGGCTACAATTATCCAATCGATCCCAGAATGCAATAGAAATCTACAGAAAATCAGAAAAATTAACTATGATGTTCTCAGAATTTTTATTATTGTTTTTTTTAAGAAAGTTACTTTAAATGTTGACCAAGATTAACTGGCTGTTTCCCATAACATTTAGCTGAAATGTTTTTTAGGTTGATCCTGCGAATGTTCCTGACCCAGGCTCTCTCGATAAGCAGTACGTTTACCTTGTAGCCAAATGTGATCATCCACAGCTGAAATTTCAGAAAGAAATGAAAATTCTCTTGAGTTTTCGTACTGGTGTAATTCTGATACAGACTGATAAACCAATATACACGCCCAAGCAAACTGGTGAGTTAACAACATACTTACATATTTTCCAGTCTACGCCGTTCTATGTATCCATCCATCCATTAATATACCCTTTGTACAGCCATTCCCCCCCCCCGGAGGCAGGGATATTAATAACTCACTATCTTCTTTAATAACATACATGAAAAAAATTCTCGTTGCTGATTGGCTGAGACCAGTGCAGTTCAAATGTAATACCAGTGCAAAAATCTGTAATACCAATGCAAAAATCTGTAACATAACAAGCATGACATGTACGAAGTTTTTTACTCATTAAAGAACACGGTATGTCTAAAAACGTGGCAAAACCTTTGAGGATCTGGTTGTCAGTTAAATAAAATTTTTGATGACTTGCGCGCGCTACTGACGCCATCACATCTCAACAAGCGCGCGCTCAAAGTTTTCTTCTTGAGATTTTATCATTTTTCTCCCCTACGGGCTCGTGCAATTTCGATGCTCTTTGAAATACACACTCGTGCAAATTAATTCCAAAGTGAACTCGAAACCGTATGATTACGTAATATTTCAAGTCCGACAATGAGGACTGGACGGGATTTCAAGTCCGCGCAATTAGTTCCAGTCCGATGCGCAGCCGAGTATAGACTTCCTACAATTTCCAGTTACTGCACGTGGTACGAATTACGAACAAGGATTGGCCAGATACCTCGTGAATAATTAATGAGGATGAGAACTATACTTAAAGTACATGTTTGTTTGGCAAAAAATGGCAAAAACTATGAGGATCTGGTTGTCAGTTAAACAATTTTTGATGACTTGCGCGCGCCACTGACGCCATCACATCTCAACGAGCGCGCGCTTAAAGTTTTCTTCTTGAGATTTTATTTGATTTCCTTAAAAATCACCGTTTCTTTTCTCGATTTTTTTCATGTATATTATTAAAAGGTAATCATACGATTTCTCGTTCAATTTGGAATTAGTTCGCACTTGTGTGTTTTTCAAAGAGCTCAAATTGCACTCGCCCTACGGGGTCGTGCAATTTTGATCCTCTTTGAAAAACACACTCGTGCAAATCAATTCCAAATTGAACTCGAAACCGTATGATTACCTATACAAACCAATCAACTACCACTTCGGGAATGCTGGGGCATTTACATCAATCTGATTGTACGGTTGAATGTGATGCCTCTGTCTTCCTAGTAAACCTCTTTTATCTCCCTTTATCAATTTATCCATCAGTCTTTGTCTGTCTCTGTATTTCTAATGATTGCAAGATACATTGTAGGTGTTCAATAATGATATGGTTATTTACTATTTTAGTGAATATCCGTGTGATACCTCTTGACTTCAACCTGTACCCAACGAAACGTAAGGTACGCGTTTACATTATCCTTACAAAGTCATGGGCCGTAGAGACGGTAGATTCGTCCCAAGCCCTCCCCCACAATTTTTATAAAGTACTTTGGAATACGCCCATTTCTGCCCACGTTTGTAGCGTCATCACGTGACTAGCCCCGCCCCCAAACAAAACAAAAAAAATTATATATATGCTATGGTTTGAATTTATAATCGGTACGATTTTTTTCTTTGTTATATAATCATTATCATGCATTACTATGCACAAAAACAAAGGAAAATAAAAATTGAACCAAGGATAAAATTGAACCATACAAGGTAAGACTGCTTCAATGTGCTTTTTCCCTCGCGTTGATATTTTTGTGGAGGTATTTTAATCACGCGCTGGGACATATCCAATTCAAAGGCTTTTTATTATGATGCCGTCACTGATTTTCAACAGAAAAATTGATTTTCATTAGATTTATTATTGCACTGCATGAATAGTTTTATTGATAATGGTTTAGACTATCTTCAGAGATATCTTCTCTTTTCCTTACAGATTTCTGTCATACTAAAGGTGAGATATTTCTGTTATATTAGCTGTACTATAATTTTAGTAGTTTCTATGTTTTAGTATTTCAATCAATAGTATAGAATGCTAAGTTTGTGATCTTGCAATAGAATCCTCAAGGAATACGAGTGCAACAATGGAAAGATTTGACCACCGATACTGGTGAGTGAAAGGATTTCAAACAATTAAAACTATACATTACAGGATATTTACAAAAAGGACTTGTAATGAATGATGATATCACTAGGAAAGATATCAGAGGTGCTTTAGATCTTTCCTGAATTCACATGACTGACCACGTTAGCAAAAAGATTCGAGTCGAAGCAGGGAGTTTCAGATCCATACATTTACAAAACCCCAGCCTGGATCGCTTTGAATCTATTTTTCGGTGGTCAAATGTGAGATCTGGAAACGTCTATTCACACTCTTTAGACATCTACACACCGATCTAATAAACAGACTTAATTTCCCCCCTCGTCCTTCTTTTCCGTCGTAACAAATATACAATAACATACGGGTCTTTTCATTTTAAATAGGAATGATTTCAAAAGTTTTGCATCTAGATGATTACGCTCTAAAAGGCAACTGGACAATAGAAGCATACCATGACAGCGTGGTAAGTAGGTTTTACTAAATAAGCAAGCCACAGAGGAATAGCAAAAGTAGGAGCAATAAACACAGTTTTAACAGGGTCTGGATGGGGGATTCGCATGTCGGTTGTCGGTTAAAATCTTCGTTCTTTGTCGGTTGTCTAAATATATATAGGTTAATCATTTGAAAAACATTAAGTTAAACCATCGCCGAAATATTACAAATATATTTATAAAAGTGCTATTTATCGTTATAATTCCCTTATAATTCCCTGTAGAATGAGATGAAACAGTACAAATGTATAAGTATCATGAAGCCAGGAATTGTCAGAATTAAAAACAATTGAAATTGGTATCTTGACTTGCCGGATCTATGCCCAGGCCGGAAAGGAGGTCAAAGCACTAGCTAGGTTCCATAAATAATTATTTAATGTTGGTAGAAATCAGTCAATATTTTTTTGTCGGAAATCAGTAAATTTTTTTGTCCGTTTGTCGCTAGTCGGTTAACCCCATCCAGACCCTGTTTTAAGACTTAATTCCGTAATTTAAATTTTTCCTTGCATACTGACAGTATAAAGGAAGAGGGAAGGAAGGAAGGAAAGAAGAAAGGAAGGAAGGAAGGAAGGAAGGAAGGAAGGAAGGAAGGAAGGAAGGAAGGAAGGAAGGAAGGAAGGAAGGAAGGAAGGAAGGAAGGAAGGAAGGAAGGAAGGAAGGAAGAATTTTCCCTTATAATTCCCTGTAGAATGAGATGAAACAGTACAAATGTATAAGTATCATGAAGCCAGGAATTGTCAGAATTAAAAACAATTGAAATTGGTATCTTGACTTGCCGGATCTATGCCCAGGCCGGAAAGGAGGTCAAAGCACTAGCTAGGTTCCATAAATAATTATTTAATGTTGGTAGAAATCAGTCAATATTTTTTTGTCGGAAATCAGTAAATTTTTTTGTCCGTTTGTCGCTAGTCGGTTAACCCCATCCAGACCCTGTTTTAAGACTTAATTCCGTAATTTAAATTTTTCCTTGCATACTGACAGTATAAAGGAAGAGGGAAGGAAGGAAGGAAAGAAGAAAGGAAGGAAGGAAGGAAGGAAGGAAGGAAGGAAGGAAGGAAGGAAGGAAGGAAGGAAGGAAGGAAGGAAGGAAGGAAGGAAGGAAGGAAGGAAGGAAGGGTGAAAGATATGTACCAATTGGTCGGTTTGTGAATCAATGTAGCTATTTATCATGAATAAACAGCAACCATATTTTCAATTGACAAATATACAAATATATCAACAACTGATACTATTGAGAAAAGCACAGGGAATGGTTTGATGATAATTTAATTAGTTACTAATAGAAAGTCAAAAATGTGCAAAATTGTCGAGCTTTCAAAGCCGTTTTGTTCATTTTTAAATTAATTTAATTTTCTTATTCTTCCTTTCAAAAAAGTCTTTAGGTTTATTCTAAGAATTGAACATTGACAAAAGTACCCATTCTAAACCTTCATTGAATTTGGAATTGGCAAACCTTCCCGCACTATCTTACCTGTGTTGCAACAAGTCTCATTAGTTTGATGTCGGCATAACCCCTTCAAAGTATTTTGTCTTTTATATTCTTACACTTTGATGACATTACTCTCACCATCCCAAAACATTAACTGACTTTTTAATTATTGACTTTTATCTTCCTTTTTCCAAAACACCGTCTTGACGCAAGAACGTAACATGACCAATGGTTCCATCAGAAGCTGATGCCAGTGCAGCAGTCTCATCATGCGTGAGCCATGAAAATTTCACCATCATGAACAACATCAGCTTCATATAACAATGTACCGCAAAACAAATATCGTAACTCAACTAATTTGAGCAGGACATGCAAAGCATTTTACATCCATAATCTAACTTGCTTAACTATTCAACCTCTAAAACGTTCGTATGATAATCTAGTCACAGTTCTATAATGGTGTCAGAGCCGACAAGGATGCTTCACACCACTAAGAGTCTAGACTACGTCGCTTCAAATTAAGTGTCAAGAAGCTAAGTGTAAAACTAGAGATTTTTTCCTAAGGTAAAACGGAAAATAAATGAAAGTGAAGAAAGTCATAATATTGCTGCATGGGCCCAGGATGCAGCAATACACCCTCTAGGTACAAATAAAACATAAAAAGGAACGACGGTAAACTCAAATTAAAGTCGTGAGTAATCCGTGCTATAATTTCTCCTGTTTCTGGTTTCCATATTCGAATTCCCTGATTTGAAAAGATGCGATTAAATTTTAATTAAAAGTCCGCTACTGTAATCAAAACCATTATAGACATAAAAATGAAAATTTAACTTTGTCTACTTCTGTATTTATGACACATCTTTGCAATAATGTTTTAAATATGTAAATTCGATATTATTATAGATCTATTATACTTGAACATGAGCTAGCTACTTGTACTTAGACTCTACCGGGTTCAGTTGCATACCTTGTAACAAATAAACGAATTATTGTATGTTATATATTGCAGGCTATTCACAATACATCAACAGTATTTGAAGTGCGAGAATACGGTAAGAATTCCGAACTTCCGATCTTTCTCAGGTGAGGTTTATGAAATCCGATTCTTACATGTCTCATTTGATTTTATCTTTAAGTTTTACCCAAATTTTCTGTCAAGATTACAGCTCCTGATGCTTTCCTTCCCAATACCAAGAACATACATATCTCGATATCTTCAAAGTAAGTCAATATAAAGCAGAGTTAGTAGGATTGTATTGAAGATACGCAACCACGATATGACATAACTTGAAATGAGACGTGCTCTGGTTTTAAGGTTGTTTTCCTATGTCAAGCCTGTGGTAGCAGGACGGTCTCATTTCAAATTATAAGTAAGATTATGTTTTTTTACAAAGTATATCTATCACGTGACATAATAATAGTAATAATAATGTTTAAGATTTATATTACCGCAAATATCTATATGTACACAGCTAGCTATTTCATAAAACGTTGAACACTGAATACTGCATTCTGCATACTGAATAGTGCATTAAAAGACCAAAATGTCTTGTAGTTCAGTATGTTTTGGAGATGGCATGGTGAAAATCCTCTATAACAGCTATAACTAGGCAAATAGGTGGCAAAACGACAATGGAAACGATCAAAAATGCAATTTGTAAGTCTTGGAATGCACTATTCAGTATGCAGAATGCAGAATTCAGTATTCAACGTTTTTGAAATATAGCTGTATAATCAAATGCGGTTCAGAAATGATCAGAAGTGAACTGAAATGAAATATAATAACAACATAAAGTAGCTAAGAATCCCAACTGGCGAGGAGGCGAACCAGTTATTGGCTATATTACAAGCATGGCAACATTACGGTTGAAACGCTGCTAAACTCTGGTACAAGAAGTAGGTGTCGTCTGTCGATGAGCCGAAGGCTGGAGTACTCGTTTGGCGTTTTCTTCGATTCCTGATAAAGTTTCTTTACCCCATCTGAGAGAACTTGTGTCGACAGACTTTCTAAACTTTCTTTGAGATAGGTTTTGGATAACCAGTCTAAAAAACAGTAAATATTAAGATGAATTTGGAAAGCCGGCAAACTCTGTTTTCAAGCCGTTGAAATATGTTGATCTCAGTATACTCCAAAAACTTGAATGAGTTTTGAAAACAGGCACGCCAAGCAGTCTTGTTTTGGTTTTAAATATGCTTGTTAATAATCTTTATATGCTTGTTAAAATCCTCAAATTTATCACCAGGAACATTTTTTTCTTTCTCATTGTGCTTTATAGCCGTTCTGTATTGTCTTTACAGCACGGCTATTATTACATGATGACATGGCTGCACGTCATAACCATGCCACGCGTCACGTGGTAAAAAATGACCAATCAGAAAATCAGAACTTGTACAATGTATGAAAATTGAATAATAATTAGGTCTTATTAACCGAGCGGGAGGTCTGTACGCCGAGGTCGGGATGTACGACCGAGGTCAAGATTCTCCCGTACAGACCGACCAAGCTCGGTTAATAAGAGTTTTATTATATGACCTTTTTTTCTAAAATAAAGAAAAAAAATCACAGTCTTTTGTTATTCATTTTACATTTTCAAGCGCGCGTAACATTCGAATGGCTTCTCAGTATTTTTACTTGGCCGACTTGTTTTGACAACCAGTTGGACACGCCAAAGTGGGAAGCGTGCTGCGTTTGCACGAACTTATAAGACAAACGTTCTTCTAAAACCATCATTTTGTCAAGTAATTGCTACACCTGTGGAGGAGACAATGTAGGCAAAAGCGAAAGATCAAAAATTATTCATAAGAGAGAAGATTGAACAAACCAAACGATGAAAAACATTTAGACACGTACTGGAGTGAACTTTCCACCTTTCAAACGGATTTGTGAATGATTTTATGCCCTTATTCTACTTATTCTGCTTTGGAAAAGAAGAAGAACTGGATGCAATCTGACACACCATTGAGAGTAAATGAATAGTGTTGTGGTGGTTGAATCGTTGGGACCGTGAAAGTAAATTCAGGATATTTGATTTCCTTCTGAGCCGGGACTACGGGACAACGTTGTGACTCGTTGCATTTATTACAATTTTTGTGTGAACTATTTGGCTTAAACACTGGCATCAGGAAGTCTCCTAGTGGACATTGAATAATTATATAACTGGCGAGTTTTCTTTTCTTATTCCTTGTAAAAAGTTCGGTGAAATTAGGTGACAGACTGCAGCAGAGAGGACGCAGACTTGTGGACTTTCAGTCGCTAAAGAAAAACAAATAAACTTTACGGTCTTCAGCAACTGCCTGCCTTTGAAGAACTGTATTGTAAATGTATGGCAAAAATTGATGAATTTTTTTTGCATTCAAGGAACCTAATAACAGTCCAAAATAAGACAATTTATAGGTAATGCTTTGAAAAATAACGAGCACTATGAAAGTTTATTTTGCATCTGTTTCACTGTCACTTTGTAATTGTTGTAATTTCTTGAAATTAAACTGATGATTTAACTAAAAAAATACGGTTGATCAGTTGATGAAAATTATTTTTGACATAAATCTGGCCGAACAGCACACTTTTGAAAAGAAATAGCTTTTTTTCGCTTTGTTTTCAACTTTTAATATGCGATCGGACCGGTTATTACCGGAGAATCTAGACCGGGCCGAGATGTGATCTAACCAATCAAATCGCTCAATTTGCTAGTGTCCAGGCTCCAAAATACACGGTCATATAATAATATGTATTAATGCACGTTTATGTGTTTACGACATTCAGTAACTGCCGGTTGAGCCGAGTAGTTGCAATTGAAGGAGAAAACTCTTGGAGTAAGACTTATCTCCAATAAGACAAGAAAAAGATGTTTTGTAGGCCATGATATATAAACATGTCAGACATACTTTGTATAACGTAACTACCAACACTCTTGACATCGACTAACAGTACATCGATTCCAAGCCAAAACTGCGCCTAATAACGCGGGGCATGTCCATTTGTAATTTGTTACATTGAACGCTTTAGTATTGTAGGGACCGAATAATATCTGGATTTAGAGGAGTGGTGGGTAGTAATGGTTTTTTCAACATCAATCACCACGCTAAACTTATGAGAGCTGTCCGCCACCAATTATACGAGGGTTACCTCTCAAAGCCCAGACATTACTTTCTATACTACTTCTATCTGTTTTATAGGTATACCTACGGCAAAGTAGTCCATGGCTCGGCTAACGTGCGAGTTAAAATTGTCACCATTAAGCAAGAGTTTCTTTTGAGGTCTTTCTCTCAATCGGTAATCAACGTATTAATTGTTCAATAATGGGATGGGAGAAGAATTGGAGTAAGATGTGGGGTAAAATCGTTCAGGGATATTGACTTTGGCACAACCATAGGTTTTGACGTGTGTCACTTATTTCATCCCAGCAGAAAATGAAAAGTTATTTTATATTAATACATGAAATTATTGTAAATCTTTCATTTAAAACTTCCAGTTAACAAATGGAATCCTCATGTTTAAAGTTGGAAAAGCAGAAATTCTTGCATATTATCGAGAGCTTTGGTTTCCTGAGGGAAGTCGACTTCAAATCCAGGCTGACGTCACTGAGCAGTCAACTGGTATAACAGAACGTGCTGTCAACTCAGTGTTGTTCACTTCTTCACCATACGTCATCAAGTTCATCAAAACAGCCCAGTATTTTATGCCTGGACTACAGTTTCCCATTAAGGTATTAAATAATAGTCAAATCATCCTGATTATTGTGGGCGTAATCTTAAACATACTGTCGGCACTATAAAGGTGTTTTTTATCAAATTTGAAAGCGCGGCTTACCTCTAGAATACCCTGCCATGTTAAGTAAACCTCTAATAGTAACTATCTCTCCCCATTAATTTCATCAATATATCAACATTCCTCGTTCTTTTAAAGATGCCTGTGGATTATCTAGGGGAGGGGTGATCAACTTCACTGCGTATCCAAGTATCCGCGTATCTACTTCGGAAATATGCCTACTAAACAGTACCGTTATCAAGGGGAGGGGAGATCATCATCACTAAATCGTAAAAAAACAAAAGATGCGTTTTTCTATGTGCGGAGTAGCCTTAGCCACGTGTTGGTGATTTGTTATTTATCATTTTCGGTTAACCATCCCGATGACGCCCCTCGATAATACTGTAACTTGATTAACGTAGGTCGTGGTTACCAACAATAAAGATGAGCCCCTGGCTAATATACATATGAAAATAACTGCTAAGGCAGTCAAATCTGATGGTTCAGAGATAGACGTTGGTCAATCTCAACTTCTTCACAAAGATGATACAGCAAACAAAGGTTCAACTGGACTTGATGGTCAGGCAGAATTTCTGGTGGATGTTCTACGTGATGTCAAAACGTTGAAAATCAAGGTATGGTACCAGCAGATGGCAGCAGTCCATTTAAATGGTAGCGAAAATGTTAGCGTTATGTGGATAAACAAAAGATCATTGATTGATTGATTGATTGATTGATTGATTGATTGATTGATTGATTGATTGGTTGGTTGGTTGGTTCGTTGATCGATTGATTGGTTGATTGATTGATTGATTGATTGATTGATTGATTGGTTGGTTGGTTGATTGATTGATTGATTGATTGATTGATTGATTGATTGATTGATTGATTGATTGATTGGTTGGTTGGTTGATAAGCGAGACGCCAAATGGAAGACTAAAGTCAATTCTTTTGTTAGGCTGAAACAGAAGACCGAATAATGGGTCGATATAACGCTGTGAAGGACTATATAGCCAGCACCTACTCATCTCCATCAAATGAATACTTGATGGTTCGACAGAGGAAGCCAGCTTCAGTAAGTAATATGCCATGTATAGACCACTTTCACGTGACGTCAAGGCAACTCAACTTGGGGAACAAAAGAATTTCAATCTCCCGAGAATTGGAACTTATAATTGTTTTGTCCTCCAAATTGAGCTGCATTCTGAGGTGCTGCAAGTGGTGTATTGTATTCTCGACGGCAAATCCATCTTTATGGTCGTGAAATGAGGACCGTTCTATGATAATGCCATTTCCGATAAACACAATGGTGCCTTCGTATTCGGCCATAGCATCATACGGAGCACTTGGAGCTTGCAAACCAGTCTTTCAACGACACTACTCCATAATTGTCTTACGATATAATAAACGCTAACCAATGATCGTCTTAAGGACGTTCGCGTGGAAATAATCCAATGATGAGATTTTCTTGGAAATTTGTATGAAAGTACTTTATAATGTGAACTCGTTTCTCAGTTATAAGCTCAACAACGTACAATGCCGATATTTCGAAGAAAATCGGAGATCGGTACACCGGACAAAGTAGTGGACTTTTAAGATAGAATAACCCTTTCAAACAGCAAGAAACTTTGTTCATAATACCATCAGACGATTATGGACACAAATTCTTAAAAACCACGCCAATCAAAAGCCATCACGGGTTTTAATGAGCTTTAATTTGGTTCCATGCGTAGGTGTTTGATACCATGTAGGGTGCAAGTTTTACGAAAACTGCTGTAACTAAAGTTAATGATGGGATTTCTTTAAATGAAAACATGTTTTAGTCTTTCACAATACTTTAATGTTAGGTTTTAAAAAAATAGGTTACCGCATTGGTTTTTGACATATTTCACGATGAAATCTAAAATTTTGGCCGCCATCTTGAATACCGAGAGGAGACTGGGTCCTGTGGATCTTTCTCCTTTTTCTGCGCTTGTTCAATATAAACGATTTATTTCTCGGTGGAATTTCTATTCTTTTAATCTCAAAATAATGAACAATTTCTACTTCAAAAATCGAAAAGAATAATTATCGAAGTAAGTGTTTTTTGTTGTTGTTTTTGTTTCCGTTCTATAGTCACTATATATGGAAATATGTCGGAAATCTAGCGACAAATATAGATAAAAGCTATAATTGAGCTTATTATTCTTTAAAAGTCTAAAAATGGCTCTTAAAAGTGATTTGATTATCATTGTTTCTTTGCAGGTCGGGCAAACTGTTTTCTGTGAAGCAGTTTTCACAAATAGTAAAAACGTTGATCGACTTGCTTACATGGTAAGCAAAAACTTAGTACTTAAAACTCTTCCGTTAAAAATGGCAATAAACCTTCTCCCGAATAAGTCATGTATACATCACATTTACACTTTTATCACAGGTAATAGCACGTGGTCAAATCGTGTACCAAAACGTCATTGTCCAGAAAGTGGGTATCATCAAAACTATCACATTCAAGGCAACATCCATGATGTCTCCGGCTTCACGATTTGTTGCCTACTACATAACAAACAATGGACACGTCGTCTCTGATACTACCACCCTTGAAATAACTGACTCTCTCCCAAACAAGGTTTGTACTAGCTGATAATAATGTAAGTTCTGAAAGAAAAGATGACAAATGTAAGATGAAAGCAAAATACTGTAAAATTCCGAAAATAAACCCACCTGGCCCATTTTCAGTCAAAAACTGCTTTATCCTTGCTCTAATTATTCTGTGCGCCGTTTTATCATGATAGGCCTTGTTTACACTACTAGCGACGGAAGCATAAGCGCAAACAACATACGAAGACTCAGTAGTGTACTGCTCATAAACAGGGCTTGTGATCACACCTATGTGATCAATGCGATACTGAGTGTGCGTATGTTGCTTGCGCTTATACTTGCGTTGCTAGTGTGAACCATGCCTTAAAATGAACATCCTTTTTCTGAACCAAGAAGTATGGAATGCCCCCATACTAAAATTCTCTTGAGTGACAGCCATTTTCATCCCCATTCTCTACCAAAAAATAGAAAAAAAGAAAAAGAAAAAGAAAAAAGAAAAGAAAAGAAAGAAAAGAAAAATAGTTGTAGCGAATTGAAATCAAGGACATGTTGTACAAGAAGAGGGTAGAGTACAGCCAATATTTCTGAGCTAATTCGACGATTATTATTTAAAACTACCAATACACTAGGATCTCTGTGCTCTTACCCAGAGACCAATGATTTTACCATTTACATGGTGTGTTTACAGATAATTATCAAAGATAATGACGATCCTCCTGTACGTCCTGGTGAATTGTACACAGTTCAAGTCCTGGGAGAAAAGAATACACATATTGGACTCCTTGGTGTTGATCAAAGTGTGTATCTTCTGAGGAATAAAAACAGACTGACTCCAGAAAGTGTAAGATATCGGTAGTCTTCATTACTGTTACGATTTCCTAAAATCCGATTGGCTGAAAGACTGCTCTATTTTCCATTAATCAATATGTTGTAATTGGACAGTGTGATAGGATATTTGAATGAACCAATCATGTTATTTCTTTCAAATTCATCAACCTAACACCAGACAGCATTGAATTAAATCACTATAGCAACAGGAAAATAAATAAAATATTATGATAATATGGATAAAATTCCGAATCTTTCTTAGAACAACCATCTTGAAATCAAGATCAAGTGATCGTTGTGAATACTATGGCAGTCGTCAATTGATAGTAATATGACGGTAATAAATTGTAAAATTGTGGAAACCCGTTCGAACCTTTTTCTTTTTTCTCTACAAAGGTGTTTAAGAAGCTCGATGACTTAGACCTTGGTTGTGGGGTCGCAAGTGGTAAAGATACCAAGGGGGTCTTCAAGGTAAGACCAACCAAACCATCGAGTTGATTTCTATGTGTACGTCCGTCCATCTGTAAGTCGTCCGTGTACATCGCGATCCTGATTGGCTAATTGCTTTTTGGCGCCAATTTGACGCGTGCTGACACTTTGAAAACTAAAAAAGTTCAAGAGTCTATATCCTGTCAGCTTTGTGCCACTAAGCCACATATTCCATGTGCCGTTGTCAAGTCTATTTAAAACATTCCCTTTCCATTTTTTCTTTTTAGAATTCTGGCCTCTCTGTCATTTCTGGCTCGTTTATAAGTGACGCTAGACAAGGTAATGCTGTCCATTTAAAGCTACCTGGAATGTACTTGCTCTGATAATGGTACCACCCTTTGTTCTTTTCTTTACTATGTACACAGGGCCCCCTAATCATTCATAAATGTTTTAGTCTTTTGCGCGCGCGCATATATGGGATATTCTTTTTGCATTGGGCTTCATGTGATGCTTCACCGTGCGCAGGCTTCGTGGGTATCCTGTGTAAGTTTCCTGTGACAAGGATGAAACTCCGCGCGATCGTTTCTGAAAACTCGTTTATTTCAAATACAAAAATCACTTGTCATCTGGAAAAACATAAATCTATGAATTGTTTAATGTTTAAACTAGGCTTTTATGAAGGTTTTTAAGAAGGACATCAATCAATGTCTGAGAGAAAGACAAAAAGCATCAAAATCGCTCGAAACGCAAGAAGGGCTTACCGGAAATAAAATTTCCGGAAGTAAATTTTATGATTTTACTATAGCAACCGCAAAACCGGAAGTATGTTTGTGAGTCTTCGTCCTTCACACAGCTCATCTGATGCTGAAAATCATTCTAGCATATTTGCAGATGTACAATGAATAAAACCTCTTTCAGGGCTGAAGTCGTAAGTGCCGCTTACACTTATATATTTTCTTGTTTGGGGAAAGGCATCTTGATAAATTGTTTAAAACCAGAACTCTATCTGATGACCCTTTTTTCTTTTCTTACGAGAGATCTTTGTACATTATCTTGATCAAAAACTTTACATATAACTTCTGAGAGGCGTTTTCGAGTCGTTCGTCGTTTTCTACAAAATTTTTGTAAAGTTGCGATATATTTTTAAAGTTCACACAATTTCATTAGAAGGTACGAGGTTTTCATAAATCTTATAAAAATATCGTATCGCATTCCTGGTAAATCACACACTTTTTCAAATACCGTGAACTTTTTTACATGTAATACTTGCCATTTTATGTCGCGAAAGAGTTTGATGCTGTCAGGTTTGTTTACAAACGACTCTTCATTGATCATTTCCGCTTCCCGTTAATCTATTTCCTGTTCATCTACTTCCGGTAAGCCCTTCTTGCGCTTCAGAGCAAAAACTGTCTCGGAGTTTCATTCCTTGTCACAGTAAAATGTTGTAAAGCGCCTAACAAGCTAGACCGTTGATGTTTTTGTGCGCTATTTGCCTTGACACTAATTTATAAAAACGGCAGAGCACGCGCTCTTTCCACAGGAAGCCCAAGTAGAATATTACACATGCACGCGCAAATACGACGATTTAGGTACATTTTTATTACCTTTATTTAAAAAAATATACCATACTACGAAACAATACACAATGCTACTGAATTTTGTCTATCTTGAGCCTGGTACTCTTTAGTATTCGCCTTCCATCGTTTCTTCTGTCTGCCTCCTTTTTTCTCTTACCCTCATTATTTGATTTTTTCCAAAATCATCGCGTTGATCACGTAACGAACCATCTTTTTTCTCCTTTTTCTCAAAATTTCAGATTTCTCATGCCAAGAACCACCACCAAAGAGGAAAAAACGGTCTGTTGGTCAAGGTAAGTTAATTCTGCTGGAAAGTGTTCGGAACAGTTCGGGACAGTTCGGGACGGTGTCTCCAATTTAGAGCTAGGTTGTGGGTTACAGGTGCTGCAGCTTTTATTGATTGATTGATTACAATCATAATGGCGTTGCCTTTAAATTAGAAATCAAGAAAAATAACGAACAAATCAAGTCAGAATTTTAAATTAAGATTAGCAAAAAAGCAATACGTATGTTAAAACTACAAAAGCATAGAATCATGCTCTGTCGCTGATCGCTCGTCATTATAACGTCACGATTTCCCATAAATCCTTTTGAACTTTGACCGTGCTTTTTGCATTGGAACAAGACTACAGATAGCAGCTTGATTTATGCAGTCTGTCGCAAGAACAAACTTCTATCAAAGTACCAAGAGTATTTTTCTTGTAACACAAAGCGATTGGATATCATTTCGACGGCTGCAAATCGATGTTGGAATTTAATTATATGCTATTTGGTTTCGAGACATTAAGTAACGGTATATAGTAGTATAGATTTTGTAAACATTAGTCTGGAGTTCCTGTGGTGACGTAACGTCTCGTCCAGACCACGAGGTTGTTTATTAGTTTTGTACGTACAGGGTCTATTCGTAACCAAGCGGGTTTCAATCGAACTAAAAATCGTGTAAGAGTAAATAATTAAGTACGCACGTAACCGAGGAGTTTTCTGGAGTCTTCCAAACCACTATTAGTTTTATGGTATACACCGAATCGAAATATGGCGGCAAATTTGATCATTCATGTGAAAACGCTTTTGTGTTTCCACGTGAACACGAGGCTAGTCAGTCCAGAACAATAGTTATTCAAATTTGCCGCCATATTTCGATTCGGTCAATTGTTGCACGTTTACCTTACTTGAAGCCATTGTCTAGAAGAAGTGAAGCAAATTTGGAAAATTTGCTGTAGCCTACCCGTCGTCATGTCTCCTAATGCGTCCCTTTTCTCCTTTAAGACTCCAAAATAGTTTGCTGCCGCTTGGGTAATGCTACTGATAGCAACAATAGAACTTGTATAAGACGAGTGATAGATCTGGAGGTAACAGCATACGAGAGTGATGTCAAATTACGCCATCAATGTCGAAAGGAATTCTTTAAATGCTGCGTGAAAAGATTTGGAACTAAAGGTATGTTGGTTTGGGGGTTTAGGTTCATATTTGATATGAAGGCTTTCCAATAACTGAGTACAGTGCCCGGAGGGACTCTATTGTAAAAAGATCGGGTATGCTCGTCGGAAATTTTAAAAATACCCCTAAAAGACACCGGAAGTATTTTAAGAAAGGCGTGGCTGGACGATTTTTAAACCCCTAAGAGATACCAGCGATAACAAGCTATGATGAACATTATTATGATGAACATAAAATTGACCGGTTGACACGCTTTTGTCGGGCAAATTTCTTTCATTTAAGAACAAAATAATAAGCGATGGGCTCTTTTGACACCCTAAGAAAGACTAGGAAATACTTAAATTCTAAACTTCAATTTTAACACCCTAAAAGATACCAAATTGCTGATTTTTACCCCTAAAGGCTGGTTCACACTAACGTCGGAATCAGAATCGGAATCGTAAGAAAACAACAAAGAATTTAGGGATTAGAATACAAAAGAAAGGTGTTTTTCTTTGTACTTTCCTTTGTCTTTGATTATGCTTATGCTTGGTCTTATGCTTCTTGCGATGCTTATGTCGATGTCTTATGTCACACGCTTGACTTAACTCTTTTGTCTTTTCCTTTGTTTTCTGCTTCCGATTCCGAATCCGACGCTAGTGTGAACCAGCCTTTACGAGCATACCTGATCCTTTTACAATGGAGTCCGCCCTCGGGGGTGCAGGGTGTCCTCTTTCACGTCACGTTCGGCTTTTGCTAAATCAGTCTTATTTCATGACCCTGAGCGTTGGTCCGGTTGGGACTTCAACCTCAACCGAGAAATCGGCCTTCATCCGACCGAGCCAACCGGTCGACGATTGAAACTACACGCAGTCATACCTATACACACACCAGAAAAACGTTAGATATTGCGCTCTCTTTAAATTTCGTAATCGGAAATTAGCCCTAGCCCTCGCGTTTTGTAAAGTGTACGTAGCTTATTAGTACTCGTAAATATTCGTGAGTTACACACGGTTGGTGAAACAGAGACTTGCATTCAGTACTGATTTTCTGGTTATATAAATTAATTGATATAAAAAGACCCAATACCTACCATGATTATTTCTTTTCTATTATGAAAAAGTCATATACCACCAGGAGCTTTCTACATATTTCATTATTTTCACTACAAATTTCCAGACACGTTCGGGATTCTTGGAAGGAGTGCTTCTGGCGGCGGCGCTGATTTACTTGATGAGCTGGATTTCGGGGATGATTTCATGTTGTCGGATGATCAAATTGTTGACTCTGCTCAAGTGCGCAGCTACTTCCCAGAAACCTGGTTTTTCGAGGAAAAACTAATCAGGTAATTATATGTACCGATTATTTTGGGTACCAAGAGAAGATGAGGTAAGAGAAGGAATCGCGCGTATCAGGTCCTTGGACCGTTTGATGCTATTTCTAGAGTAACTCTGATTGGTCGAGAGCGCGCGAGCTTCCTCATTACCTCAAGATCACAATGGCAGAAAAACGGTGTATAATGTTTGTCGACGAAAAAGAGTTTAAACTTGGGAAAAAGTGCAAATGGAGTACAAAAAATATCAAAAACGGCCTTGATTAAGTCGGACTAGTTTGGAAGAGGAAGAAACAAATGTATCTGAGGAAGAAACAAGTTGTTCGGAGGAAGAAATCAGTAGTTCTGAGGAAGAAAGTGGGAGTTCAAAGGAAGCCGGATGTGATAGTTCAGAGGAAGAAGCCGAAGAAGGTGATACTTCAGAGAATGAAGCAAGTACTTCGGAGGGAGAAAGGGGTAGATCAGGTTCACGTCCGCGCGGTCATAGTGACGAGGTTCTAAAAATAGCATTAAACGGGGTATATGACATGGGATTCCTTCAATAACCTCATTTTCTCTTGTGGGTACGGCACTCCTGTGAGGGCAAATTATTTCTGTTCACACGATATTTCAATAAGGGGTACCGTGCCAAAAATGCTGGGTCCGCGTGCCCAGAATTAGGTTGTCGTGACATAAAAAGGTTGTCATGTAAATCGAGCTTTAGAAAGGGATATTATTACCAATGGCTCAACTAATGAGGAATTTGTAAACCTGATATGAACTGTTGGTATACAAAAATCTATTTGATTAAGTCTCAATCAAGGGTTAAAACATGTTAAAACAAATGGTTTTCTTTTCAACTTCCAGGAACCCATTCCTCATCTTCATATATAAAATCTCTTTTCTTTTCAGCAACCAAGAAGATGAAGAATTTTGCCAGAAAAATTTAGGACGACGATCATGTAGCTCGGTATCTCTAGATGCCACCGTCCCCGATACTATCACCACGTGGGTCGTACAAGCAATAGCTGTGTCCAATAAATCAGGGTTTGGAATTGCAAAACCTATGCACCTCGAATCGTTTAAGGATTTCTTTGTTTCTTTGAATATTCCTTATTCAGTACAACGTGGTGAACAGGTCACTATTCTGGCTACTGCGTACAACTACAAAAAGCAAGACTCAAGGGTGAGTGCATCGAAGGCCTTCTACTATATTACTTTATGAGGCTTTGGTATATTGTAAACATTAGAAGGTGTCGAGGAACACGTTTGGGTGGGTCAGGTGAATTCCCCACGTTTCTCAGTTGCGTTTCTAGGTTAGCGAGGTACGACAGGCTTGCAATCTTTAATTTGTTTGTCTCTACTCTCTCTCTCTCCTCATCTCTGTGTAAATTCCTACCGTAACCGTACCGTGACCGTGCCGTTTTCACAGTCAGATAATACGAAATATACTCTAAGATTTGAACTGACACATGGAAGGTGCAAAGTCTTGGACTAGGGCTAAACAAACCAACCACTTTGTATCTAATAGTTCTACTCTATTGTTTGACAATGTTCCCTAAATATTTGTCTTTGGAAAAGTACTTTAACCGTCTTTCTTTTCTACAAATCAATTTTCAGGTTTACTTTTTCCTCACAGCAAATGATGGATTTTGCTCCGTCGCTGATCCTGATCGTAAAACCACTAAACTAACTCAAAACGCCATTAAAATCAAAGGCAACGGCGGGACAGTGTCATTTCCCATTACAATTGTTCCTGTAAAATACGGCCACATTCCTATTAAGGTTTATATATCTAATGGTGGAGAAGTTGATGCTGTAGAAAGAAAGCTGCTGGTTGTTGTAAGTGCATTAACCTGATTCACACACACTTAGCGTCGGAACCGTAATCGTAATCCAAAGTAGCTTATGATCTTGTGTGAATTATCAATACAGCGCAAGCGCAACCATAAGCCTCCCTTCGGTACTCGTTTCTTTGTTGCTTTTAAACAAAATGGCCACATCATTAGTTTTGTCATTAGCTCGAATCTTAGGAGTCCGGTTCTTTGATTCGCACAGGATCATAATTAGAATTGGAAAGCCTTCTGATCCATCCGATTTCGATTCCGTCGCCCTTCTGCTTCCGATTTCGTAAGCCATTGTTATGTAAAGTGCCAAAAAGAAATTCGCTGGCTAATTTAACAAAATGGGATGGCCAAAACTATTGTGAAAATGGTTGGACATTAGCATTGTTTATGTTAATGTTCTTAAATATTGGTAACTTTGAGATTACGAAAAAGTCTTCAACATTTTGTTTACTTTGGCTTCTTAATTCTTTTTCCAGCCTGAGGGAGTAGAAGAGAGAAAGACACAGACGTACGTACTCGATCCACAAGGTAATCAACGCAGACTTTCTTACCCCATGTAAGGTAATCCGGAACTAGGCTGGATTCCGGATCCTATGGCCTGGATTCCGGATCCCAGTCGCTCGGATTCCGGATTCTAGTCAATGGATTCTGGATTCCAGTGGCTGGATTCCGGATTCCAAAATTTCTAATAGTTTTCAAGAAGCTGGAAAATACATTTTAAAGCTTTGGCCAAGAAATGTATTTTCTATGCAAAACTATGTATCATAATCAAGTATACGTATATAATCCATTGTTCAGTCTTCGCAATCAATACACAAAAGGCGAGCTCGATCGAACGTACAATACTGCTATCTCTGAGTTTTTCACTTTCGTTAGAAATAATACGAGTAATTGGTTTGATTTGTTCATCGGTGCTTCAGTTTCTAATTCTGCCAGTTCTGCAGAATGGCGAACCTTGTAGTTCTTCTCGCGGAAAAGCTAACACCTTCCAGACGGGTTGGTGCCGTGACTGCTCTAAACTGAGTCGCTTCTTGTTTTGTTTTTCTTCTTTCTAATTTTGTATTTTATTGACAAACGGTCACCCATTTAACAAATTGAAGATGGTTTTGAGTTGTCTGTCCTCTTATTGACACACTCTTGACGTCATAAAATGTTCAAAACTCAAGTGGAATCACGAGCGCAGCGAGAAAAACTCAGAGCCTTTTCAAACGGGGCAACAGAACGAGCGCGCGCGCTGAAACGCGTCAGCAGTGTGTCTGTCCTCTTATTGACACACTCTAATCAACCAATCAGATCGCGAGATTAGTATCAAGTGTTGTAAAAAAACTTATTTCATCATACTGTTGACACCAGCTAGCAGTTTGTTCATTGATGTCAATAACGGTATGCCAATGATAAACCTCCCGGTGGTCTTTATATGAACTTGATGACAGATATAATACAATTCCTGATTACAATCAAGTAATATTAGCTGGCTGAATTAACAGCTCACAGAGGAGGGGAGGGGTGGGGAAAAAGCAAGAATTATCATGGCCTTCTGGATTCCAGTTCTGAACCCAAAACTCTGGATTCTGGATTCCAATCATTAAATGTCTGGATTGCGGATCCCAAGATTCGGATTCCGGATTCCAAAGTCATATTTTTCTTGGATTCCGGATTCCGGATTACCTTACACGGGGCGAATTATTGGTTTGTAAACATTCCCAGGTGAAAAGACCTGGCAGACATGTTACTTTTCTCAACAAAAAACATCAAGACTAAAACCACCAACATGGCTGCCATGTCTTGTGTTCAATTCCCTTTCATTGGAGTGATTGCAAACCAACAAAGACGCGAGAGAAAACATTTTCCTACTCATTGTGTTAGAATACCCAAGTAGGCACTTTGACAGTGTTTTCTTAGAGCGAAAATAAATAACAATTTCTAAGTTCTAAATCCAATTTTAAATTGAATTTATTTCGAACATTTCTAAGGTCCTGATGACATAGATTTTTTGTTGTTTAAGGTGTCCTTAGAGATGCAAAACAGAATGGTGAAGGAATAGATATCAAAATCAACAACTCAACTTTCCCAAGTCAACGTAAGTATCAGGAATAGCTAGGTAGTTTCAAAGTATGAGCTAAAAGGAGTTTATCCATAGAGTCAACTTCGAAAAACTTTGTTCAAAAGGGAACTGAGGGAACTCAAGAATACTAACTTTAGCAAGTACAAAATTTAACGATTTTGAGAGGCTATCATTTTTATCTATTCTTCATTGATGAGCTTCTTTGGCATGAGGGAGAAAAATGATTATTTTTTCTCCCGTGAAAAGGCTAGAAAAGTCATAATTTCTGACTAGGAAGAAGAACAAATTTTTGACTCTGGTTTCTATGACAACGATCTATCGTATCCTCGATCGAGAACTTCATAATTATAAGAACAAAAGGAACTAAGCTGTTGACCTTGTACAACACCTCGTGTCAGTAGGTCAGTTATTGATTCTTATTGATACTTGATCTTGAATAAGACTTTAGTTTCTGTATCTCAGTTTGTTTTGACTTAAATGTACAAGCGACTGTAATCGACGCTTTGTTAAGTTAATCCCTTTTACAAAGAGGCTTTGTAGGATTAAGGTTACTAAAGTCAATAGGCCTTATTCAGGTCTATGTAATGAAACTTTAGGAAAACCCAGTACAACCAGTTTAGTGGGTTATGCTAATTAATTCTAATGAACTCTTATAAATAAGGCTAGCTACTAGCTTAGATCATTCTCACTCACAACAGTTTGACTCCAAAGCTGTAAAGTACCAGTTCAGTTTGTGACGACGAGATTCCGTGTACTCTCTACCGTTTGGTCTCTCACTGAACCAAAACCACCTTCATAACACCTCTTACAACGAAGGCGCTCCTCATATAAAAATATAGTAAATCAATAGCCTTTGATGGTCAGTGGTGTCGCTAAGAATAGTAAACTAAAAAACGTAAATGTGCATTTTGTACAAATTATGCGTTCTTCTTTTCAGGACTGTTCGATAAGACTAAAAACAAGCAAATTGATAGCATCCATATTAAAATTCCAAAGGAGAGCATTCCTGAGTCCATCAATGCCATGGTCTCATTTACTGGTAAGAATATTTGCTACATTGTTGCAGTATAAAGTGCACCTAAGCCCCTGTCTGGTGTCATTTTATATAAATCTAGAATAATTTCTGAGAACGTTTGCGAAGAAAGTATTCGATTCGGATAAATCCTCGATTTAATTTTTAATTTAATTTCAAAGTTGTGGGATTGCTGCCCACGGTCGAGTGTATCGCGCCGAGGGACTGGGGCCGAGTGTGACGTCTACCCAGGAACCATCACAACTATACTAAGAACACTGTCCGCTTGTTTGTTCTAAAAAAATATCATTTGGCATTTCAGATTGCTTTTTAAATATACTTTTTCAATAAATTTCTATAAACTTTCGAAGCATTCTTTGTGAATTTTGTGTTCCTGGGTTGAAGAGCATGTATACAATCTGCGCATGTCTGTGTTTTGAGCTTGAAATTCATTTGCATATAGAATGCAAGAAATTTTATGTTGACACGGAACATTTGGCTGGCTATCTCCTTCTTCAAAATTATGTTGAATAATTAGCCATGTTTATTGGAATCTCGTACTTTTTTGAACAAAATTCTTGCAATTCATTCTGAAAATTTTACATCTTTGACAGCGCTCCCCAGCAAAATTATTTAATAATACGCTTTTTCCATGCTTCGTTCTTGTAAAACAGCTTTCTTGGTGGAAACTCCTGGTCCCTCCATGTGGTTTCAAGCAATGTTTACAGCCGGGTTCAAGCCTTGTTCCATTGTAATAAAATTGACTAAATTCTGTAGCCTATATTTTATAATCTGCTACATTTATCTAGAAGTTAATGACCTATTTATATACATGGTGAGGCATACAGTTTATGCCGCAGCGTTTAAGGTACGGTAATACGAGCAGCAAAATCGTGCAACTTGTCGGGCAACATTGTTGCATTGCAAGTTGTAGAGCGATGTTGCTGGTATTACCACCCCGCGCGCAACTTGTCACGCAACAAAAATCGATGTTGCAGGTTGCGGCTACTTGTTGCAAAAAGTAGAAAGTGGTTCTACTTTGTGCAACAAGTTTTTTCTTTGACTTTGACGCGCGATATTTTCCCATCTGGAGTGTGCCTTTAGTTTGAATCATTATCCACAGCGCACTAGCGGTAGGTAGACTGCCCATGTTTCAGTTGTCTCAGTATTTCGGTAGATGAACATAATTTTGAAGAACGAGATAGCCAGCCAAATGTTCCGTGTCATCACAAATTGTATACATGCTCGATATCATTAGATTTAACTTCTTGTCTTGTTATACCGTGCAATATGATTGGTCCATGTATTCAAATTCCTGTTTTTAATTATTAGGCAATATGATTGGACCAGTTATTACAAATATGATTAATGGTGGATTAGAAGCCATGTTGAGCATGCCCACTGGTTGTGGTGAACAAACAATGGTCCATTTAGCTCCTGATGTCTACGTTCTGCAGTATTTGTCCAACACTAAGCAGGTGACAAAGGCTGTCGAAGGGAAGGCTTACAATTTCATTCAGTCAGGTAAAGGACATTAAGGAGATTAAGCAAACGCGATCGCGACGCAGCGTGAAAGAGGACGTCACGTCAGACATGACATTGAGAAGTAGAGATTTCATTGGTAAAAGGAGTTCACTATCAAATTTCTCACGTGTCATATACTGTAATGAATGTAATTTGGGGATTCCGGCGAGAATATGATTTGGTGATGACTGCTCTCTGAAATGACGCCCTCCGCCTCCTCCCATATCCCACAAGCCCCTCTCCCCATGTAATCATAAAAAGATTAGTGGAGAAAGAAAGGTATAGCGCGGTGGTAATAGCTCATTAGTGTTCTTTTGTGAATATAATTATCATATTTGTAAAGGAGGTTATTATAAGGTAATACCTACGGCCTCGCGGGACTTCCACTAACCCTCCCTCGGCTTCGGGGACATTTAATCACTAATATCTCTCAGGGTCATGGTATTACTTATAATTATTATAACAAAACCTCGAAATTAACCTCTTATATCCATGATAGTTATTCGGTAAAAAAGTGTTTATTTGTGGTGGTCTTAGTTCATGATTACATACTGATACACATTATATGGTTGCCAGGATACCAAAATGAGTTGAAGTACAGACGCAATGATGGATCTTTCAGTGCTTGGGGTAACTCCCGTCCTGGTAGCACCTGGTGAGGTTACATTTATTGATTTTAATAGTTATTTACAGCTACAATTTTATGTAAACTCCCGGGACCAGAGTATTCCATATAATGCACTACACCAGGAGGTTTCACCCAAATAGGGTACTGACCTGTTCAGGGTGGAGGTACATAAAAGTATGACGATTTGTCGAACTGAAGTAAAAATACGAGTGTAGGAATTAAAACTCATTTTTATTATGTGAAAATGAAGAAATAAAGAAAAAGGGTACTGAAGGTTTTTGACTTTGTAGCGGAGTAATTTTTTTTGAGAACCCCAAACCATTCACAACCACCCACCCAAGCTAATGAAATAATTACACTGTCTCGGTTATAGTTCTTATTTCAACTCCGTCTACATTTATTTAGGTTGACTGCCTTTGTGATCAAAGTGTTCTGTGAGGCCAGTAAGTTTGATGGTGTTCAGATCGATGAAAATGTCATGTGTCAGTCTGTACAGTGGCTTGTTCAACATCAACGCGCTGATGGCGCATTCCCAGAAGTTCATCATGTTCTCGATAGAACGAGGGTGGTAAGATTGCCTGTGATTTTATCAAATACCAATCTTTCTTAAGCGATGCTTTTGCAAGACTGTTGCTTTGTGGTAGATACACCTATTTCACAGAAGGGTGTCGTACGATAGCCCTCAAACCCACGCGACTAGACCGAAAAGGAGAATTTTAGTTGTAGCAAAAGTTCACTTTATTTTCCACTTTGGTATTGACTTTAACATATCAGTAAGTGAAGTTCTTTATAACTGAGGTCAGAGCAAGCTTAATTGGAGGAATTGTGTGGGATATTTGTGGTTTTACGAACCTTAGAAATGTCTTCCCATACTCCCTTTCGGGTGAGTCGCGTAGGTTTGATACCGACAACGTTTATTGAAATAAGTGTATCTTTATGTACGAAAACACAGAGGCTTTTCCATTTTCCTGTAAATTTAATTTACAGTATTATTACACGATATTTACATGATATTTACACACTATGTAACATAGCCAAGTTTTCAATGAAATAAACAAAGGATGGATAACAACCGAGTTTCTGTGTAAAAACAGCCCTACTTGTCGGAGTTTTATACCATGAGGCTCAGTTTAATAGACTGTGAAAGAAGCATAAAGACATCCTATCCGATGATACTTCTGCAAAGCAAAATTAAAAAGAATCGAAGTGCCGCGCTTATTGCATCAATTGCGCGAAAGAAATGTTGTAACTGTTTCATTGCAAGCTTCAAAAACTCTACTGTTTGATACAACTAAGTAGTTTGCCTGTGTGACTATCGTGAAGTTTTTCTAAGTTTTGAATGTCTCTAGGGTGGTGTTTATCAAAATGGTGATGTTGCTATTACAGCCTTTGTTATTACAGCCCTGCTAGAGTGTCAGTGTAAAGGACTGGTAAGTCAGCTTGAGTAAATCATGGTGTAAGAACTAACATATGTTATCAGTTCGTTACAAAGTGACTGACTTATCGACTAACATAAATTATATATTGACCGACTTTATCTGTTACTGACTGAATGACGTCATTAGTTGACTTCCTGATGTCATGTTTTTGGACAGGAATAAGATGCTAAGATAAAAAACAAATTGACGTGTTGAACTGTAATCATGCTTTATTTATTCCTTGCCCACCAACAATGATTGATTATGTCCAATTATAAGGTCCAAACTGCAGCTATTACCAGAGCTGTGACGTACCTAGAAAATCACTTGGCAAACCTCCAGCAACCTTATGTTCTTGCTCTCACAACGTATGCACTGGCGATGGCTAATAGCGCCCAAAGACACAAAGCTAACGATAAACTTACCCAGTCGGCCATATACAATTCAGGTGAGTCATTTATGTTAAAGAAATGGATAGTAGAACACTTGTCGTTAGGCTTTGGCAATATATGGATCACTTGGTGGACTATTGGCCTTCGTGCAGAAGGTCGTTATTCAATTACTGCGCGGCACAAGATTAAAAAGTGTTGACTTTATTATGACGACGGTAAAGTTTGAAAACGACAATTCGTGTTCTACAACAAGCGACTTAAATCTTCTCAAAATTGAAATATAGTCAATCGAAGAAACGTTGTCAGGTCTAAAAACATAGAACATAGAAGCTGAGACCGAAATGGTGTATGAGGTGTGAATAATCATATTTCGATTTATTCATTTACTCTTTGCCTGCGATGCAAATTGCTGACAGCAAATGCAGGACCTGCGTTGGCGGGCCGTTTGGCTTCGATTTTTATCGTATAATTGCAGTGTAAATGAATAAATCAGAATTATTATTCACATCCCATGCACCATTTCGGTCTCAGCTTCTATGTTCTATGTTTTTAGACCCGACAACGTTTCTTCAATTGACTATATCTTAATCTCATATTCCTAAAACCTATTTACGGTGGATGCCGGTGCGTGGGTAACGAAGTTCCACATTTTGTTCCCTATGCCAATAAATAGAAAGCTTATTGCTGACCCTCTTTTCTAGCCTCATTCAAGCGTCATTGGAATGCTGGTGGCCACGCCCTAAATATCGAGACCGCTGCTTACGCACTGCTGGCCCAGCTTAAGTTGAACCGACTAAGCTACGCTGGTCCAATTGTAACATGGTTGATAGGGCAAAAGAATTCTGGAGGAGGCTTCAAGTCTACTACAGTAAGTAGGTTGACAGGGGGTATAGTGGTTAACCGCCCGCTTGCATAGAGTCTTACCCCTCAGTGCGGTCCGGTTTCGAGTCCCAGCTCGATTGATGAGTTTGATGGTTTTTCCCCCAGGTATTTATTTTCGTTAGTCGAACTTTCGGACTTCATGTTTAAGAAAGACTTTCTGGCGCTGTCCATAGATGAGATTCCTGTTGATGACACCGTCGATTTTCCAATAAATACTTGTATTAAACTTAAGTAATCAAGCCAAACCGCGGACGTTATCCCAAATAGACCATTTTACAGATATATCTTGGTTAACCACAGCCTCCACTGCGCGTAATATATTCTTTAAAGTTTGGTAACAGCTTGTGAAAAGGCAAGAAATGCATACAAATGAACCAGGGAGGTGTAAATGAGCAAAGCACAAACCTGTCGAGATCGGAAGTATTTGCTGTGTGCATTTACTTCTTCCTGTACATGCATTGCCTTTTCACGGGCTGTTACCGAACTCCAAAGAATATATCACGCACAGTCGAGGCTGTGGTTGACCAAGATGTAACTGTGAAATGGTCTATTGTACAATTTGGGCTGTTGCGCCTTCTAAATCTTTCCTCCTGTAGAGGAAGTCACCTTAGAGCAAGGATTCAAATAGTCGACGATGCGTAACACAATCAACGACGCGCGTGGCGTTACGCTGGAACTAACGTGACATGAGAATATATTACATACTGCGATCATTAATTCCGTGACGGCAATATCGTGACATGTAAAACCCTGTTATCGATAATCGCTACTAAATACAATAGTTGTGTAGTTCAACGAATCAATATGATTGAAGTGAAGGACAATTCTAGTAGCTGTCCATTTTGAAACCGAAAGTGTTGAAAAAATCCAAGGCGTCATGATCGAGAAAGAGATGCCACTAAATCAACCGCATGTAGAATTTGCCGGGAATTGACCTCAGCCTGGTACCCCAGAGTTGGGAGGTTGAAGGCGAACTTTTAGAATCACAACATCCTGACTCGGTCAATCTTACGACATGCATTTCACCTATTCTCACTTGCTCTCTTCGACGTCAGAATGTTGTCGTTTTGAGGGCTACAATTGTTAGCACACGCGCCGCGCATCGTTGTTTTTCGTCGCATCGTATTTACACATTTGCGTACCGTAAGACACAGCAGGATTATCATTGATACTAGCTGTACATGTAAAATACTGACCTTTGTTTTGTTCAGGATACTTGTGTAGCACTACAGGCCTTGGCCAAATATAGTGAACGAACTGCTAGAGCCAAACAGGATTTAAAGATCAACATTGAACCTTCCAACTTCGATCCAAAGGCATTGAATATACCCAAACTAAGGATCACTAAACAAAACGCGTTACTACAGCAATCAGTAGATGTAAGTTATTCAAAATGCAAGAGTCTTAATTTTGTTTGTATGCCTTGACATACAGGAATGAAAGTCGATGTGTAAGGTAAAATAGGAACCATAGATAAAAGTAATAAATCAAACTAGATTTTGGAGAGCACAACCAGGCAACCAATTTTCCTGTGCGTCCACATTTAAAACAAACATTTTTAGAACTGGTACTGATATCTTCCGGTTACACGTCATATCACGTGACGCGCATGTCTCCTGGTTATGCTCTGCTGTTAGCTGCAACTCCACTGTCGCGACACAGGTGAAAAACGCATTGCGCATACTCGGAAGTTTGAAATAAAACCATTGGAGGTTTAGTAAATCTTGAAAGTTAAGGCTGTCCGTGAAAAGTAGGTGCTTTTTTTTAACACACACAAAAAACTTTTGGTTCGACCCCGTTGAAGCTGTACTAGCTTGCGGGGATGATTAGTACGACGGCTTTACTTTACTTTAGTTGTTCTCTATTCCTAGCTAGCCAAATAATACACGAGAAATTCGCATAATACACGCTGGACACATCGAACGGTACTTCTATTTTTATACACGTACGCGTCCACGAATTCCCGCCGAATTAAAACGTTTTTGAAAGAGAATGTATTCAGTACTGTTTCTCAACTTTGTGTTCCGTATATCAACTGTATATTCTATCTGTTCTTAGATCCTTCCATACTTGAGACAAGACGGTGAAGAATTCGTTATAACAACAGTTGGTACAGGAGTTGCACAAATGCAGGTAATGGTTACCATGGTAACGGTATCACGTGGTTAACTACTGGTTCGAGTAGGCAACTCAAAGTACAGTTCATAAGAATTAAATAGAGTACCCTTAGCAGCTAAAACGCCACTAAACAAAAGACTACTGTCACCACTGCTGCGGTCACCCTATGTCCCTAGAAATTAGTTTGTTACTTAAATTAAATTAAAAGTAATCTGTTTCTTATTTATCTATTTATTTTAGTTGCAGACACGACCCCACAAGCAATAGTGTCGCTTCAATTCTTATCGTGTATAAATAAAGATTATTATTATTATTATTATTACGAGGCCTGACACTTTTCCCTTTATATTCTTGTTACACCCATTTTCAAAATTACGCGACCCGTGATGATGAATTGTCTGGTATTTTGACTTCCATCAAATATGCAACGGCTTAGATTTGCAAAATCTTAGCTTTCTAAACTCCGAAACAAAGCAAAATTGACTTTCTTCACAATAATCAAACGGTTCAACTTTTGTTTCGCCTTATCGTGGCGTAAGGTTACTTATAGTTTAAGAAGCATCAGCTCATCATAGGGTTTATTTTTGCACTTTACATCAGTCTTAGCCATGTGACATGAGGTCTTCACGGATTATGAAGAAACAAACTCAACTAGAGAAATTACATATAAAATTATTTAGCAAAAATCACATGTATACTTTTAAGTATAAAAAAAAACCTCAAATGTTGTATAACTTACAAATTCGTTAGCTCCTACGACGAACTAAAAGAAATAAAGATGTAACTGGAACCTGTTTTCTTGCCGCTTCCGAGCGGTCACACGGGAACAAAAATACTTCAATTCTGCTCTCCTCTCGGGGGTCCCCAGGGGGGGTTCACACAGGAATCCCAAACACTCCCCTGCAGTGCGGAAATTTGCATACTTCCTAATTTAGCAACGACAACTAACTACAATGTTCTTTAACTAACAAATGAATACTAAATAGCGTTTTTTTTTTTTTTGAGTATCTTAGAATGTTCTATTCTTTGTTGATGAGTTCTTGGTTGGTAGCAATGAGGCTCAACTTGTGAATAGGGCGGTCGTACTCGCCAGTCTTGGTCTTTATCCTGACTTTCCTGACAAGTCCGTCTGCCCCAGCATATGTGTTAACAATCAGACCCATTTTCCATTGAGATCTTCTGTGGTTTGGATCGAGCTCTAGGACTAAATCACCAACTTGGACGTTTTCCCTAGTACGAAACCATTTATTCCTGGGAAGAAGGTTTGGCGCAAAGTATTTCATCCAACACTTCCAGAATTCACTTACTCGACTTTGAGCACTTCGGAGTAAATCTCTTGGGTTGACCCGATCTTCGACTTCTGGCTGAGGGTTTGGGTTTTGAAGACCAACAAGAATGTCATTTGGAGTGATTGGTGGTCGTTCCCAAATGTCATCCGAACTAGGGTATAGCGGACGTCCATTGACTAAGTAAGTGATCTCTGAAAGGATTATTCTCCACTGTTCTTCTGTATAGGTCTGGTTCTTGCAGGTAGCGTTGAGAGCTTGTCTCACAGATCGACGACTTGATTAGTGACTCTACCACACCATTCTGATGACTTGCATGAGGAATGTTCCACTCCCAGGTGAAGTCACAGTTGAAATCTTCGGTAAGGGTATTCTTTATCTTGGTCATGTCCCAGTTTTGGGTTACTTCTTTAAGGTAGTCTTGAGCACCAATGAAATTGGTACCGCAATCCGAGTAACAAACTTTGGGGTGTCCCCGAGTACTTGCAAATCTTCGAAAAGCCATGAGAAAAGTGTCTGAACTTCTATCAGTTACAAGTTCGAGGTGAATTGCACGTGTTGTCATACACGTGAAAATAATGCCTTGAGCTTCTTTCAGTGTCTTTCTATTCAAACGAATATGTAATGGACCGAACATATCCAACGCCGTGTTCGTAAATGCTGGATGGCCAACTGCTGTTCTTAGATTTGGAATCTGTCCCATCAGTTGCTCGAGAGGTTTTCTACGCAGCTTCCTACACAGGATACAAGCTCTCGTCAAAGCTTTAGCAGTTCCACGAATCCCAATGATCCAGAACTTTTTTCTTGATTCATGGATGAGACTTTTGTAACCACAATGGCCACGTCTGTTGTGCACATGGAGTAGAAGTAAATGTACTAACTTGTGTTTGCCTGGAAGCAGAATTGGATTCCTTACGTCCTCTGGAAGACTTGTAATTGTCTCTAGACGGCCATGTGCGCGAAGTAAACCATTCTCATCCTCCTTTGGTATTAAATCTTGAAGTCGTTTCAAGTTCAACTGGGTTTGGCACCACTTTAAAAGTTGTTGCTCTGATGTTTTCAGCTCCTGAACCATGATCGGACCAATTACTCTAGCTTTCTGTCTGGCATTTCGAACAAAACGATTTACATAAGCAAGGGTTCTTCTGATCTTAGAATAAGAAGAACAGTTCTTTAGTAGATGCGCAAGGATTGGATTTTCTTCTCTTTCTTTAGAAGTGTCTGCATCCAAATGTCGATAATTGATTATTGTACAGTCCACATGTTCTTTAGTTTCCTTGATGGTTTTCTTTTCCTTCTTGATATCTGGATTCTGTACTTTGTTGTCCTGATCATTCGTTGTGTCTTTGAACTCTGGCCATAGAGACTCGGGAAGTTGCAGAAAGGCAGGTCCTTTCAGCCAGTTAGTGAGATTTTCTCGATCGATGCCTCTCGTAAGCGCATCTGCAGGGTTACTTTTAGATCTTACATACTGGAAATCATCTACTCCAACCGTCTCCTGGATTTCGGCAATTCTCGCTGACACAAATGGCTTGAATTCACGAGGTGGGGTTTTGACCCATGACAACACTGTAGAAGAATCTACCCAGAGAATTCTTCGGCAATCTTTGATCTGTGCAAAGTATAATGCTTTCGAACAAGTGTCATACATTCGAACAAGCGCTAGGCAACCTAGCAGTTCAAGTCGAGGTATTGATTTCTTCTTTAAAGGTGCGACGAACGATTTGATCATCACAGGATTGCAGCAGTAAGATCCATCTGACAGCTGCCATCTAAGGTATAGTACTGCACCGAAGGCTAGCTCTCCCCCATCTGAAAACCCATGGACTTCAGGTTGACCGACAGCATTGTGAGGTTTTATTTGACGATCAAAACTCAACTGCAGAAGGTAATTCATGATCTGTACATTTTCTCTCCATTTTCGTTGGATGCTCTCTGGTAAAATTTCATCCCAGCCAAATCCGGAACTCCACAACTCCTGTAGATCTATCCTGAACTTGACTGTTACCGGTGAAACTAGGCCAATGGGATCCCACAGCTGGGCTAGTAGTGCTAAGCAGTTCCGCTTTGTCAAGTGTTCTTGATGAGAAATAATTTCGTCTTTCTTGAAAGAGAACGTATCGCGCTTTTTATTCCACCGATGACCGAGTAAATCCACAGACTCTTCCTTCTCTGATTGATCAATCTCCTTGTTGTTCGAGTATCATTCTTTGATCTGAAATTGTCCCTTCACGAGTATATCTTCTATGTCTCTGGTGAGTTGTTTGGCTTGGATGGCCTTTGGTCTCGATGCAGCAATATCATCGACGTATGCATGTTCTCGAAGCTCTTTTGTGGCTTCTGGAAACTCCTCCTCCGAGGCTTTGGCTAACACGTTGATTGAATTTGTGGCGATATCGGGCGCTAGTTTATCGCCAAAACTCAGTCTACACCATTGGTAGACGGCAGGTGATTCATCCGGATTTTTCCTCCAGAGAAATCTATGGTAAACTTGATCGTTAGGGTGAACCATGATTTGATTGAACATTTTTCGGATGTCGCCAGAAAAGGCAACATTGTCCCATCTCCAAGCTAAAAGCACATCTGTCAGGCTGTTGATGTAGTTTGGTCCTTTTTCTAAATGGTCGTTCAGCGATAGACCATCGTGGCCTTTCGCGGAAGCGTCGAACACGAGTCGTACTTTTGTTGACTTCTCGGGTGTAAATACGGCCTGAAGGGGCAGATACCATTCAGGTCCATCGTGCTTTACTTCTTCCGGTGACACTTTGGTAACAAATCCTTGATCGACCAGCTTTTGAACTTCCTCCTCTACGACGTCAAAGCAGTCTTTTTTTCTTGAAAGTCTTCTCCGATGAGTGCATTCTCTTAAGCGCAATGTCATAGTTACTATGCTTCGGAGGTCCACTCTCTTTCCAAGGCATCTTGACATGAATTCGTCCATCTTTTAGGGTTGTTGAGTTCGAAACAGACTTAACAAACTTGTTTTCTCGTAGAGTGTTCTCTGAGCACGTGCATAGCTTGGTTGGTTTAACTCCTATTTGATCTTGATGAAGTAGTTTCTTTATATCCTCTACGGCACTTACAGTACCGACATTTATGGATTGAACACTTGGCATGTCCATTTCTGACGTTGTTGAAGCAAACTGTCCAAGGGCGTACCAGCCAAAACAGTTTCTTTTAGCAATCGGTTCTCCAGACTCTCCTGAGCGAGTATGGATATCAATAAATGCTTCTGCAAAGTCCGTTCCAATAAGTAGGTCAATTTTTCCACCTGATAGATGGAGCTTGTCAGCTATTGGTCTCAGATGAGCATATTCTTCTACTAGACTTCTTGAAACTGTCTTTGCGTTGCTACAAGGTTTACTTACTGAGTAGACTTGAAGTGTCTTTTGGATATCTTCTTCGGCAATCGAAGCCAGTGTAATTTGGAGGAAGGTCGAGACTTCTGACTTAGTTTTCCCTCCAGCAAGATTCATTGTGAGGTGGGTTGTCGGACCTGTAAGTCCAAGTTGCTTGGCAGCTCTCTTCGATAGCAAGCTTGTATTTGAGCCGCTGTCTAGCATGGCTAGAAATTCGATGAACTCTCCATCAGCGTTAAGAACTTTCACCATTTGTACAGGGCACAATCCTGCGATCGTCTTGAGTTTGGTCTCTCGGTCTGTAGCATTACTCTGTAAATTGTTGTTATCTGAAGCAACTCCTTCACTTGTTGTGTGAGGAGTGTTGGAACTTGGAACATCTTTCTTTTCGTTGTGCAGAGAACGATGATGGTTCTTTTTGCATTTCCCACAAGACGTACCATCCGGTTTTTTACAGTCGTTGGTATGATGCGATGCTCGAAGACATTTCCTACATCTTTGGTACCTTTTGACTGCGTCCCATCTTTGACTTACGGTTGAATTTTGATAGACGGGGCATGCTGGCAGCAAATGCTTGTCTATGCAACCTAACGGACAGGTCTCATCGTCTTGCGCAGGTGTAGAGGTTGAAGTCACGTGATTCTCTGACCTTCTTTGATAAACCACTCGCTGTGTTGTCACTTTGTCGTCTTCTTTTCCTCTGGAACGCAGACTGCTTCCTGGTGAAGCCAATCCACAAGGTTTTCCACATTCTCTTCTTTACTTTGTCTTTTCATTTCTCTGCCAAAATCTACGTTATCTCTGGAATCCAGCTTAGACAAGAGCTGTGACAAAAAGAACGGGGATTCGTTAGCGCTCTTCACGGAGCAACCGTTATCTTCCATATCATTGACATATCTCTGAATCGATGTTGCAAACATAATAAGTGACTTGGAGTCTCTCTTTATGGCTTTCAAATTGTTAATCTCCGTTAGGAGACAGTCCATTAACTTTCGCTTATCTTCAAATTCGATGTCCAAAATCTCCCACGCCTGACTGATACTCTTACATGTTTTCACTTGCTCACTCCACCAGCAGTTCTTTGGCATTGCCTTACGGAATCGTTGTAACTGTTCGTCCGGATCTTGTCCATATTTTTTCATTGCATGATTAAACTCCTTTTTCCAGGTGGCGTACGTTCTTCGATTGCCATCCCACGTGGGAACAGGCAGTCTCTCTAGGGTGCTGGCATTAGGTTTTGATCCTAAGACTTCTGCCATTTTGGACACTGCGGCTGTCATAGCTTCTACAGCTGCTGACTCTGACTTGGCACTAGCTTGTTCCTGAACCGTTTTGTTTCCACTAGCTTGCTGATCGCACTCTTTCTCATATACGGCGAACTTCTGTGTCAATTGGAAATAGTCAGTTTTTACTTTAGATCCAGCGATTTCTATATCCTTCAGACGATCATCACCATCTCCATCCTTCAACAATTTATTGCAAATAGCCTCTTGTTCTTTCTTTATGTTTCTGTATCGTGCTTCAATTTCATCAAACAGAGGTTTGATTCTCTCTAATTGTGGCTTTGTTGCAAATAATACTTCAAATTCTTCTGATAATTCATAGAAACTTTTCAAAGAGTTCCTCATTTTTCCAATGAGGGTGTTTACGTCGGTTTTGGACGGCATTTTGGTGAACTTCCGGTTAAGATGCAAATTTTATGCAAATTTCACCAGCCTCGTTTTCGTGCTCCCCACGCGGTATGACTTTGTCGGGATTTTGTATTTTCCAAGAACAAATAAATGAATTGATAATTTCGTATTTCTAACAGCTTGAAATATGACTTTTACATCTGATTTGCCTTCTAGAGGTCTTCTTTGGTTGATTTACTTGCCTTCTGAGATTTCTTACAGCTTCAAAGACGGTCAGTCGCTCGTTTACGGCAGTCGGTTGTCCTCGATCTTGTTTACCTCAGTTCGACCGGCGTGCTTCTTTCGATTGTCGAATTTTTGACTGTTTCGCCTTATCGTGGCGTAAGGTTACTTATAGTTTAAGAAGCATCAGCTCATCATAGGGTTTATTTTTGCACTTTACATCAGTCTTAGCCATGTGACATGAGGTCTTCACGGATTATGAAGAAACAAAGTCAACTATAGTCCAGTCCCAGACTCTCTTTCTTGCCGCTCCAATACTCGCGGAGAAAGAGAGTCCAGTATAACTTGCATGCGCATGTGCAAAATGAGCCAATCAATGGATTAATTAGTATTTTGCGAGCTTGCAATATGCAAATGTCAGTGTTTGGTAGCAGTGGTAGTGATGCGTATCGAAAAATTCACAAATACGTCTTTCACAACTGTCCATCCGTAAATGGCCTGTAACTGCTCAAACTTTGGTAAAAGATTATAGTTGGTTTTTCCAAGTGCATAGCTCACTGAATCAACAAATGGCTTTCCGAAATGAGACTGATATCGTGTATACAAAACACTTTCTTCTTCAGCCATCTTGAATCATTAGATGACTTTAGGATTTGTAACCACGCGATCACCACATGAATGTGGTGATCGCGTGGTCACTAAGCTGACATGCGCATGCAAGTTATACTGGACTCTCTTTCTCCGCGAGTCTTGGAGCGGCAAGAAAGAGAGTGTGGGACTGGACTAAGTCAACTAGAGAAATTACATATAAAATTATTTAGCAAAAATCACATGTATACTTAAACTCAAATGTTGTATAACTTACAAATTCGTTAGCTCCTACGACGAACTAAAAGAAATAAAGATGTAACTGGAACCTGTTTTCTTGCCGCTTCCGAGCGGTCACACGGGAACAAAAATACTTCAATTCTGCTCTCCTCTCGGGGGTCCCCAGGGGGGGTTCACACAGGAATCCCAAACAACTTTGATAACTTGGTTTGTTTGGTGGTAAACAAATAGTTTGAATTTGAGTGACGAAAGTAAAAAGAACTGAAAAAGCCTTTCAAGTGTTGTCTGCAAAGTTCGCGTTATTTTGAAAACAGATGTAATACCCAATGAGACAGGATGCTCACTAAAGTAAACCCCTTTACATTGTTTAGGGCTTTCTCATTTCATTTATAACATAAGAAAATCCAAACAGCTTTAGCCTTTAATATGTAAATGTTTTATTTGCCATAGGTCAATCTCCAATACAATCTTATAACCAGCAAAGAAGAAAGGTGTTCCTTTGTAATAAAGCATACCATCACTCAAATACATGCCAAACCAAGCTTTCTGCAAAGTGACGCACCTTCTAAACGAAAAAGAAAACGAAAAGGCCGCCGCAAGGGAAAAGGAAAGAAAAGAAAAAATAGGAAGAACAAGGAGAACAAGGAGAACAAGGAGAACAAGAAGAACAAGAAGAACAAGAAGAACAAGAAGAACAAGAAGAACAGAAAGAAGAACAAGAAGCAGAAAACTGAGGCACCTACCTCACTTATTGTTAATGTTTGCGCTCAGTAAGTTTTGTTCCTTTGTTCCATCAGACAATTTTCTATCTTTCTCGGAATTCATGGGGCGTCGTTAATTGGAGGGAGATGGAACGCAGACAGGACTAGAAAGGATCTCTATAATGGGAAAAATTTGAGAGGAATCCTAAGTCAATATGCAATAGGATAATTAGTTATTTATTTCCAATAAGACTATCAGAGACTTCGCTAACCTCACACCTACAATGTCCTGCGATTAAAAACGAGAAACCCATGATCTCTTTCCCTATCTCGAAAGTTAGCCAATGACGGCTTTAACATTCTTAGACTATCCATCGAAATTTAGAGAGGGGAAAACCCGCCTTTGGAAATCATGTACGTGGTACATTTCAACATGCATGGGATGATTGTAGTTTCATTTATTCTAAACTTTTTATGGAGATTTGCGAGACCTACGACTCACTAGATTTATTTTTATGAATCAAAGGTACAAGAAACCAGGAAAAACAGGAATGGCAATCATGGACATCGGGATAATCACTGGTTTTGAAGTTGATAAGCAATCAGTAAATCAGGTATGCATTATAGTGCAAAAGATCACTGGGCGAGTTAGGATAACTTAATTTCCTTAAAATTTCTATTCTGAAACTCTTTTTAGATTATGAAAAAGATGAATGACACCATTGCTAGATATGAAATGTCCGCAAGATCAATTGTATTTTACTTGGATTCTGTAAGTATAAAGAAATTCGTAATGCTGTAATTAAACTCAATTTCCCTTTCTTCATGGTAGATTGTCTACCATGCTCATTTCAGTGAAGGGATTTTTCGAGATAATAAATATTGCTAATACACAGCGCAACTTTGCATACCAACAAACAACAAAAAATGGGACTTGTAAAATAACGCGCGCTCTCATTGGCCGAAGACGAGTATACTGTGCACTCTAAATATGTACACAGCACGTGCTCGTGCACTTTTGGAAGTTTTGGTCTGTGTAAATGAATACTCAATTTGGTCAAAAATAATGTTGCATTCTAAAAAAATAGAACACTTTCCCGCTGTTATGAGTGCAGATTTAGAGCACTGGGCTATTAATCACTCGAGAAGCCCTTTTTTCGTAGTCTGATCAATCCAGACGTGCTCTAAATCTGCACACACATTTCTTCATGAAATTCGGTTGCCTTGTTCTTATCACCCGTCATATTATTGTATGAATTCCGTGCTTTAATAGACTTACGTGGTCCGTTTCACATTGCTCTAATAATTAAAGATGCTATTGTACGCGGGTGTATCCGTTGTACATCAAATACCGTTTCAGTGATTCATTGTTATTTTAGTACTTATTTTATTATTTATGTCATTTCAGATCGACAGCGCTAAACCTGTGTGTGTAGGCTTTAACATTACCCGTTCGTTTGATATCGGAGCTGTTTATCCTGTCCCCATTAAAGTATATGACTATTATGAACCAGATGACTCATGTACCACCTTCTACAGCCTGGGGAAATCTACACCGGAAATGGGAAGTTGTGACGGAAAATCGTGTAAATGTACACAAGGTAATTGCATGTTTAGGCCTTGTTTACACTTCCATGTGGTAACTCAGTAGATCGGATTCGGTCTGTATTCATACGATGGATAAACAATACACTAACGATCAGCAGATTTTTTGAGGGGAAATAGATCAGTATTTCCACTTATTAGATTAGAGGATATTGTAATACTTGTGATCAACATACGAGTGATATATTGCAAAATTGCGCGACCATAGCGGAAATGTACTGAATTTGTTAACCACGTGCACAAGTACGATTTTTAAAACCAAAACTGCTCGACACGAAGTGCAATTATTACTAATTATGTCCACTTCGAAATCTCTTTGATACATAAAAGCAAATATATCACACCACTATATATCAACGACAAAAGAATATCTCGGTGAAAATTCTTGACATACCCAAATATCTATATGCCATTTTTTTGCTATCTTTTGCCTTAAAATGCATGAAAAAAAAACCCCAAAAAAACAAAACAAAACAAAAAAACAATTTCAGCACAATCATATCTATATAAAGGCTGGTTTTCGCCACGAAAGTTGGAATATACGACAATTACGGTCAAAAAAGTGCTTTATTGAGGTATAAACATCGGGAACTACCAGCTTTCCCTTATTTTTGAATTTAGCGCCCAAAATTTAACTCGAAAGCACGAGGGTCTAGTCCTTTCTCCACTTTAGGCAATGGCAATGCCTTCGATCGTAAGAGTTATCCACAACACTCTAGCGGCAGGTAGACTGCTTATATGTCAGCCACATAATTTTGAAGAATGAGATTGCCAACCAAATGTTCCATGTAAACATAAAATTCATGCATTCAACATGCGAAAGATTTTCAAACCAAAAATACACGCATACGCAGACAAATTCTCTATGTGCTGTGCTGTAGTAATCTCCTTCGCGGTCGTATTTAGTCTCGTCACACAACGCTCAATCACGTGACGAGACTAAACACAGCTGCAAAGGAGACGAATGCCGTACGGATTGAAGAAATCACCAGTGATTTCAAAATGGATATTATTAAAAGTATAACATCCAGCTTCAAACATTTGAATCATCTCTCCAGGGGTCGCTTCCATAAAAGTTTTACACTTGTAATTTACAGCTGTTTGAGCTTCCAAGAAGAACTGATAATCATATGTACACTTGTAAATTATGAGTGTTGGATTGAATTGACTCCAGGGATAAAGTGATGCAATGCACGTGTTCTAGCTCTCTTCCTTGGGTTGTTTTCAGTGATTTGGTCATGTATCATTGAAACGTTTCCTTCCCAATGGTCCATCTCTATATATTGTAATGATTTACACATATCGTATATCTCTGTAGATAAATGTGCAGCGTTGAATCCAAGCCTCGGAAATATTCGTAAGTTGGTTCGAGAAACTTGCTCGCAGTATGATTTTGGTAAGTTTACTGTTAGTTGATCCAAAGTAGGACGGCATTTAGACAGCTCTTTCTCTAGTGCGCATAGTGCGAATATCATTTAGCATTCAAGTGTATATGACTCAATTATTGCTTGACTGATTTCGGCCTGACGGAGAAAATGTTTGCTTCTTTGATTTAGTGTTCGATACAGCGTATTACTAAAACGGTTACCCGCCCGTTTGATTTATAGATATTTGAAGTTGAAACTACCAGTACAAAAGAGAAGCCGTAATAAGTTTGTGAGGTCACTGGGAATAGAATTCGGAACCCTATAGTTTAGAAAGATGTTTGAATTCCACTGTGTAGTTGAATTAACCAATGATAAAAATCTGTTTTTAGCGATCAAAGCAAAAGTGGTTTACGTGGATGAAGCTAAATGGTGGTTGACATATGATGTCGAAGTGGAAGAAGTCATTAAAGAGGGCAGCGCTAAACAAATAACGGAAGGTGACGTCATTCAATTCTGGAAAAGGGGCTCTTGTGTCCACCCAAAACTGAAGAAAAACCAAGTTGTACTTATCATGGGACGAGATAAGGGCGAACGATACATTATCGATAAAAGCACCTTTGTCAGTGGGAAACTAGATCGACGTTCCTCTCGCATAGTGGCTGAGTTGAAGAGGCGAGTACAAGGAGGCGGATGCGACTAGACTATCTTATGCTGGATGCAGGCTAAAGTTGAAGATATCTTCAACCATACTTCACTGATTTTCACACTGTTCACAGGCTTCAGAGTAGTAAAAAAGAGTATAGGAATTATCGTTTTCACCAGAGACATAAATATAATCACAGCTTTACTATATGGAAACTCAGTTAGATGAAAAAAAAAAAAAAAAAAAAAAGGAAAGTTTAATAATGTTGACGAGCAATGAATTACCCTGAATGGACCATACGTGTATCCTCGGTATTGGACTGGAACTAGCTTACAATAGAGGCTCATGCGGGGCAGTATCATTAAAATATACTTACATTAGAAAAGATTCACCCTTATGAGCCTCTATTGCAAGCACTAGCCTTGGACAAAAATAGTTCGAACAGCCCTACCACCCAACACATTGTTAGTTAACCTCTGGAAGTCCTGCATGTGCTCCAGATTTGGTGACAGTGAAGGGAGAATTATTAATGCCTGTAGTTCCAAACTAATACTGAGAATACGAATATGGTCTATTTACGCTGTATATTGCGTAATTTATTGCTCGTATATACTTGTGTCAAAATTGTAAATCAAGCTTTGTACCCCTAAGAACACATTACATTTAACTTAGTATCCATCAAACACGATTTGCACTATTCTACATTGATTTGTTGTACCATAGATTGAGAAACCGCGCCCAGTAGTTACCAGGTCTCACGGATTGTGTTGCTAAAAGCTCTAGAATTTGCTAAGGCTACTACTAAGTCGACAAATGGCTGCTTTTAAATTTATATCAAAAATGTAGATAGTTTACCAGTATGCAGAACACACAAAAAAGACACATAAATAAATAAATCATTGTCAAGTAACTTTACGTTGGATTGCAAACCTACTATTTTGTCCGGAAGACCCCGTTGGAAGATAATGGGAGAGCGTAGGTGGAGTTTTCCGACATATATTTTTATTGCAGAGGAGCGCGCGTTCACAGATTGTTGCGTCAGCTAATTAATGCGCGCACAGGAATCCCGATTCACGACACTCTCCCGGGCGCCGAAGTGCCCGAAAGGGGTTACAATAGATCGATTTCACATAGTTAAGTTATTTGTCAAATGTTCAGTAAACGTTCAGTTGTCTTGGAGTTGCTGCTTTATTCTCTGCGACGCTTTTACAGCTGCCGTCCTCTTGGTTCTCAATTGTGTCGTGGCTGGCTGCTCCGCTGAGTTGTCCGCTGGGTGTTCCTCACTTGAGATTTCGAGCGGGTAAAGCTTCTCTATTGGTCTCGTCAACTCATTGCCTCTGCTCGTACGCAATTTTACGGCCCTAACAACACCGTCTTTCCCTGGGAGAAGAGTCCTTACAACTCCGAGCTTCCACTGGTTTCTGGGTGTGTTGTCATGTATTATCACGACCTCGCCTTGTTTGACTATAGCACTGCTGCCTCTCTTGCCTTTGGTTTTTAGGATTTCTCTCAGGCTGGTTAGGTATTCTTTGCGCCATTGGCTCCACAGGGATCTCATAAGTCGGTCGTGATATTTGGCGCGCTTGTTTAATGTTTTGATTGTTTCTTGTCCCGGAGGGGTGTAGTCGGGATCGTCTTGATGGTCCTTTGCTTTCTGTTCTGGCAGGTTTAGCAGCCTTTGGCCACACAGAAAATGCGATGGTGTGAGTGGGTCTCCGTCTTCGATGTCAGAATACATGTACGTTAACGGACGACTGTTCAGTACTGCTTCCACCTCGGTGACCACTGTGTTCAGTTCAAATATATTTAAGGACGCCTTGCCAATGGTTTTCTTAAGGCATCTTTTCATCAAACCGATCAGTCGTTCATAGAATCCTCCCCACCACGGTGCTCTTTCGGCGATGAACTGCCAGTGTATGCCTTTCTGGGCAAAGTGCTGGTGTGATAGGTCTGCATTGAATGGGTAGGAGACTTCTTCGGAGCTGGCCTTGAAGTTTTTGGCGTTGTCTGATATGATTATCTCTGGTATTCCTCTTCGACTGATGAATCTCTTAAAGGCTCTAAGAAAGGCTTCTGCTGTTAGGTCTTCCGCTACCTCAAGGTGTAAGGCTCGTACCGAGGCGCACGTGAATAGACATATGTATACCTTTGCTGAAGGCGCCTTCCCTGTGTTCCTTATGAATAATGGCCCCGCGTAGTCAACGCCGGTCACTTTGAATGGACGGCCTTCCAAGACTCTTGCTAGAGGTAGTGGTGGGGTAGGTTGTGAGCCGAAAGGGAGTCCTTCGTGTTTCTTGCAAGTGACACACTTTGACAGTGTTTGTCTTACTCGTTGTCTTCCTTGGGGAATCCAATATCTCTGTCTGATTTGTGTCAGAGTGTCTCTGACTCCGTTGTGCATTACTGCTGTGTGCGCTTCGCGTATGATGAGTTCCGCTAGATGGGAGTCTTTAGGTATAAGTATTGGAACTCTAGCTCGCTGTGCTATTGTTCGAGCGTTTTCTAGTCTTCCGCGACATCGAATCAGACCATCTTTGTCTATGTACAGGTTCAGCTGGCTGATGATCGCTGATTTCGTCAGTTTCTTGGATTGACAGGTGTTGAGGTAGAGAATTTCGGCTCCGTAGGCTTCTTGTTGAACTGATCGTATGAGACATTTCTCTGCTAAAAGAAGATCTGTGACTGTGACGGTTTTGCTTTGTTTAATCTTGCGACATAGAGCAATGAAGCGGAAAACGAGCGCGGTGATCTTAGTTGCTCGACTTAAGCTGCTGTATCTTTTGATTTCAATCGGCAACGCAGGCTTTTGGTTATCGTGATGTACGTTTATGGCGAGTTGCGCATACTGTTTTTCTGCATTCGCGTGTTCGTCTGTGGCTTGTATCTGTTGTGTCGGCCAATTGTACTCTGACGATTTTAACCAAGTTGGACCGCTGTACCACAGCTCCTGTTTGTCTTTGAACGTTTTTGTGGAAATTCCACGCGTGAGAAGGTCTGCTGGATTGCTTGTGGTTGGGCAGTACATCCATTTGTGTTCTTTTGTTAAGTTCTTTATCTTGGTAATTCTGTTTGTGATGTATGCTGGTAGCTGCTTGGTCGAGCTCAGCCAAGATAGCACAATTTGCGAGTCGCTCCAAAGTGTGACTGTGTTCAAGCTTATTGGGAGACTGTTGATAACGTATGCCGATAGTTTGGCTCCAAGGAGCGCGGCTTGTAGTTCTAGTCTTGGTAGTGTTTGTGTTTTGATTGGTGCTATCTTGCTTTTGGCGATTAGGAAGGTGGACTCGGAACCAATTCTTGTCATGTAAGCAACTGCCCCGTATGCTCGGGTGCTACTGTCGCAGAATATGTGCAGTTGGGCATGTTTATAGTTGTCTGGCTGCAAGAAGTAACGTCGTGGGATTTCGATGTTTCTGAGGCCTTTGATTTCTTCAAGCCACTTGGACCATTGTTGTTTGTGGTTGTCTGAGAGATACTCATCCCAGGCTGTGTTCAGTTTCCATAGCTCCTGCATCATGATTCTGGCTCTAATGGTCAGAGGCTCTACCATGCCTAGAGGATCAAAAACTTTTGAAGCGATGCTTAAAGCAGACCTTTTCGTGAATTTGTTTATGTGGTTTGTTCAATAGTTTCAATTACTTTGTCCAACGAAAGGGAGAGTGTATCTCTTTCTGAGTTCCATACGATCCCGAGCACTTTTATTATCCGAGCAGCATGTGTTTTCTCTTCTGTGGCTTTGCTGGTTAGTAGAGGAGAGTTAGACGTCCATTGACGTAGGTTCATGCCGGCTTCGGAGAGATATTGTCGGGAACGAAGGTAATATTCCATGGCCTTGGTGTGGTCTGAGGTACCTGTGACAACATTGTCCATATACATGGAACGTATTAGGTCCATTGCTACTTCGTCGGTACCCTTGCGTTCGAGATGGTACTTAATTGTTGCGCTTAGAAGAAACGGGGATGGCGCGGCGCCGAACAAGACGCGTCGAAACCTGTAAACTTGTAAGTTGTTCATGCTGTCGGTGGACTGGTTGGTGTCTTTAAGCCACAAGAAACGTGTAGCGTCTCTGTCGATTTCGTTGAGTTCGATCTGTAGAAAGGCTTTCTCGATGTCAGCCGCTAGTGCTACTTCATGTTGGCGGAATCGTAGAAGAATGCCCATTAGCTCTCGCATGAGGTTGGGCCCTTTGTGTAGGCAGTCATTTAGGCTTAGTTTGTTATAACCCTTTGCTGACGCGTCGTACACTACTCTCATTTTGGTGGTAGCGCTGTCCGTCTTGAACACTGGGAAGTGTGGTATGTAGTGTATGATTCCGTTGGATTTTGCTGGGTCAACAACCAGTTCAATGAATCCCAGTCGCACCTGTTCTTCTATGTACGCGTTGTATTTTGAAATGAGCGTTCTGTCTCGCCGTAGTAGGCTTTGGCGAAGATTTTCCAGCCTTCTTTTGGTTATTGCGAAGTTCGTCAGAAGGTCGTTCTTATTTTCTTTCCATGGGAGTCTTACGACGTATCTCTTTGTTGCTAGGCTGAACTCTATGCTGTCGTTAAAGCTCTTTAAGACGTCGGGTTCGACGTTGTCGCTTGTGTCTAGGTCGTTAAGTTCCCATAGTTTGGGTAAAATCTCTTCGAGTGGCTCCTTTGGTGCTGCGATGTCCATTCTGTTGCATGCTATACGGTTATGCTGCGCGCCGTCTTTAGCGTTGTGGATAGGGCCTGAAAGAAGCCATCCGAATTTGCTGTTCATGGCTACAAGTCCATCTTTCGAACATTTTATGACTTCTCCTGTGATTAGTTGGCCGTAGAGGTCATTCCCGATGATGATATCTATGGCTGTGGGGCTGGTGTTTTGCGGAGGATCCGCGAGTTGCAGTCCTTGCAGTTCAGCGCTGTTTATGTGCTTGCGATCTATTGTGTTCGATACCGGAGGGCATATAACTGGGGTGACTAATGCTTTAAGCGTGATTGTTTCCTCGGCTGTTTGGGCTTTAAGTATGACGGTTTCATACTCTGTTGTTGTGCTTTCGAGGGATCCAAAGGTGGTCACTTCGAGTAACTCGTTTCCCGTTGGTTGAAGTTGTAGCGCTTCTTTTAGTTTTCTGGTGATGAAGGTTCTTTGTGCGCCTGAATCGAAGATTGCTCTGGTTTGGAAGGTTGTTCCTAGAGGTCCAACGACCGTTACGCGTGCAGTTTGCGTTAGTATTGCTCCTTCTGGGTCTTTTACTTGAGTTGTTCCCATGTGAGCTGGTGACTGTTGGTACGTTGCGTTTGAATTGCTTTGCCGTGATTTCTGCTCTTTGTCTTCGTTTTCCGTATGGTCAGTTGGTTCAATATGGTCCGAGGACGAATCGCATATCGAGGTATGGTGTTTCCTCTTACACTTCAGGCATCTGCCTTTTGAGAAGCATTGGCTAGTAATGTGGTTTGCTCCGAGGCAGTTGAAGCAACGGCGTTCTTGACGAAGTAATGATCTTCGCTGGTTGACTGATGTCAGTTTATTTGTCGGGTCGATGTTGTTCTCCACAGTACGGGCAAGGCCGATTGCTCGGCTTGTCCTTCGATGGTTGGCTGGCGTGTCTCGAAGGGTTGGTTTTATTCCGAGCTCCCGATAGAAGGGCTCCGACCGTCGGGATTGGACTCTCTGATGTTGAAGGAAGCGAATCAGATATGGATGTGGTTTGACTCTTTTCTCGTGTCTCTATTTCTTGCAGAAGGGCTGATCTGAATTCTTTTAGAGAGCCGTCTGCTTTGGGGTTAGATCTGAAGATCGCTCGCCTGACTTCTTCTGGGAGTTTTTTGATGAGCATAGGCAGTAGTAAGCTACCGTATGACTCTGACGCTACGTCGAGTGATTCAAGACCGCGGATGTATGTTTCGCATGAGTCGTAAAACATTCGAAGTTTTTTGGTTTCGCTAGCTGTGGATTGAATTTTTGTTAGTGCATCCATGTACGAGTTGATCAGTGCCTGCTTTTGGCCGTAGCGCTCCTGTAGTAGTTCTACCGCTTTCTGGTAGTTGCTGTTGCTCAGCGGTAGTCCTGCTGTTACGCGAGCGGCTTCTCCCTTAAGCTGTCCGCTTAGATAGTTCATTTTCTCTATATCGCTGAGCTCTGGATTGCTATCTATCGTTGAGCTAAACCCTTCCCAGAAGGTTTGCCACTCCAATTTATCACCACTAAACGATTTAAGCTTAAGCTTAGGTAGGTTAACGGATGCTCGGTGCTTTGGATGTGGCTCGCTAAATGATGTAGATTGGAACGCACTCACCGTTTGTGGCTTTGTGTGTCCTGAGGACCTGGCCAGGAACTTTGTAATTGCTGTGTTGCAATCTGTGATGTCGTCGTTCCACTTGAGGGCGTCCTCCACTTCTCGCTCGATGTCGTCTTGTTCGCGGTAATGCGCTACAATTCCTTCGTCTATTCTTGTCAGCTCATCTCTTCTTCTGGCGAGTCTCTCGTATAAGGCTTCCAGGTCAGACGTGTCTGCTGGGCTTTCTACGATGATCTGTTTCGCTTTTTTGATTTCGCGGCTCACATGGCCTCTGTAGGCTGCCCTGACGGGGTCTTCCGGACATATTGGTGCCGAAACCCGGGAGACCCCGTTGGAAGATAATGGGAGAGCGTAGGTGGAGTTTTCCGACATATATTTTTATTGCAGAGGAGCGCGCGTTCACAGATTGTTGCGTCAGCTAATTAATGCGCGCACAGGAATCCCGATTCACGACATATTTGTCTTTTATTTTGAATCGCGTGTACCCTGGTGCGGTTCTATCATTGCACTAAGATGATTTGAAAATGGTATAATGTTACACTGTCTCTATTAAAGATGTTATCCACGAACAATTTGTTCTTCAATAACAATAGCATCTGCTCAAAAGAAACTGAAGATTGAACTGGCCAATTTATACTTGAACTGAACGAATTACCTTTCGTCGATCGAGTAGACAGGTAATCCATAAAAACCCTCTTAAGCCTCAGTTACACTGGAACAAAACTCAAAAATAGACGCTTGTCAAGCGCATTTGGCTACTGCTTTATGAGATAGAAAGATCTAGACAAGGATGAGTAAATATGAGATATAGTGATCAAATGTTAATAATATGAGTTACTGTAATTTCTTTAGCGAAGAAAAAAATAGACATTAGTTGTAAAAGAAGAAAAAAGAAAAAGCCGAAAGAAAACAGCGAGAAAAAAGCGAGAGAGAGAGAGAGAGAGAGAGAGAGAGAGAGAGAGAGAGAGAGAGAGAGAGAGAGAGAGAACGCGCACCCTTATTTGCTTACTTACAACCCGATGACAAAGTGGCTTCGCCTCTTCGAGGCAGTAGCCACAAAAATCAAATATGATTTACAGCAAGGACCATTCTATATTTGTTATGAAAAGGATAGTAAACGGCTCTGTTCTTTGTATTGAGTAAAAAAGGATTTAGTACGTACCTAATTGATAATTTTGAAACAGTCTTTTTATATGTGAGAGATCGAAATGGTTTTCAACATCATGGAGTTGACGTTGAGAGCCTTTCGGCCAAGATCGTTGAGAGGGTTAATTTTCGCAAGGACCTTTACGAGGCATAGGACCGTAAAATTAAAGAAAATCATCCAAACCACAATTTTCTGGAGTGAAATTTAATGCTGATTTCAAAACTGAAAAGCAAAAATGTTGTTCAAAGCTCGTTTTTGAAATAATCAGCGTTGAATGCATGCGTGCGAGTGAGGAAAAACTAGCGTCACCGGAGGTGATAAGAAAAAAGAAAAAAAAATTACAAATCGCAAGATAATGCATTTGAACAAGTAATATACAATGGTATATTCTACCTAATGGCATAAGCACTTTGATATAAAGACTAAAAAATACCTTCATTTCTTGACTTTTGTACCGTGACTCGATTCCAACGAAGTCTTCTCAAGTCGAACAAAATTTGTTACAAACATTTTTCATAGGTTCGAATAATGAATTATTTTTACAAATTTGATGCGTTTGAAATAATTAGTGCTTTTCCAAATAAGCTAAAAAATAGTATAGGGTCACGTGCAAAAATGAAGGGTTTTGTGAGGTGAAGGTGTGAAAACTGCGGAAAAACTCTCAACAGTCTCAACAATATGAAAATCCATTCATTCATATTTTCAAGTATACTGTCTTCGAACGTTACTCAACAGGCACTGCACGTACTTCACCGTCATCAAACCTACTTTACTGTCATCAAACGTACTTTATCGTCATCAAACGTACTTCACCGTCACTGGACGTGTTCGAAATCGTGCGGGCTTCGTATTTTTCTAGTGTTGGATTTCTTGTTTACCAAAAAGCTGGGTTTCTAAGCTAATTTCAAGATGGTGGACAATGTGATGTGTTTCATCGCTACAATATCTGCAAGTTTTGATGAAATTTTGACAGTATGAGGCTCAAAACTGCAGGAAAATCCAGATAGATCTATCATACGTATGATCTAGACGAGCCTATAGCGGTCCCTAACAAGCGAGTAGAAGTACGTAACAAGCAAATAGCGGTCCCTCAAACCCTCAAACCCAAGGGAAAATGAAAATGGCTGACAACCTTTATGGAAGTAGGCACTTTTCAATTGTTCAGTCTTTCAATCCGGATAATTACGTATTCCAACGTTGTGACAATGAAAACTGCAAAAACAAACGTTGCAGTGGAATTGCATTTCATTGTCCTCTGTCCGGTGTTCCGTGGGAGAGCTGTCAAAAGAAAAGGCCGGATCGCGCATAAGAGAACATTCAAACATATGACCCCCATCTTGCCCCGCGCGCGCTCCTGAGAAAATCTTTGGATATGAATCCACGGAAGGAACGTACTAGGATACTTACCACCGAGAAGGGGAGGGGGACAAACCTTTGAAAAACATGGTGACACATTTATTTTGCTGGCGCTGTAGGCAAGAACTAGGATAGATACTTGAACAGACTGAAAATCTATGCTTGGGGTATGCATGGTTGGAGACCAGCATCAAGTCAGTTCTCTTTTTGTGCACGAATAGACCATATGCAAAGTTTCAGTTTATAAGATGAATATGAGAAAAAATGACAGTAAATTTAAGATTAGATGTTTTCTTAAGGTTCGTTCGGAAAAGCGCGTTGGATGGCACGAGCTTGCCATCCAGCGAACTTTTCCAAACGAATCTTAAGAAAATATCCCATCTTAAATTTACTGTCATTTCTCCTGTATTACATCTTATGAGCTGAAACTTTGGACTTTTACTGATATCGAGGTGCTCTTTCTATTTCTGGCGTTCATTTAGACGGTGCCGCTTGATTTAGGGAAGATAGGGTCACGTGACCTGTTAGTACATATGGCCTATTGTATTGAAAATACATAAAGAAATATAATTCTGAACGTACATGCATCTTACATAGTAAATCTGATAAGACTGTTAACAATCATGCAAGACTCCTGGTTCGTTGATAATGTTTCCTTTATTTCTACATTTTATCATGCATGATCACTAAGTCTGGATCTTTAGTAGGACTTGGCTTTCATGTATATATGGTATTCAAGTGACTTGTGCATGTCACGTAGTTATCAATGGCTATCAATGGCCCTTTTCTCAAGGTTGTGTGCGCATTTAATTTAGACATTAGGCCCTGCATCATATTTATTTTCGATTCCCGTTGCCCTGGGTCTTGCACAGGTCGGTAGGTTGGTCGGAAAAAATAAAAACAATTATAAAATAAAAACAATTAAAATGGGAAAACAGTGGTTACGTATGAAGGCATAGCTGTTTGAGCTTGCAAAAGAAATGTCTTTTCTGAATACAGTACCAATACTTTGGAAGAAAATAGTGTTTCCATAGACAAGTGTTTTGGTGATAAATTCGTAGACTAAAATGAAAAAAATCGATACAAAATTTTCCATAAAATATCTAAAGAAATAAAACTTAGGCTCAGGCACATGACTGGTCATGACTATCGATATCGAGTCTTGATGAGGTAATATTGACCTGTGCGGTACAGTGGAATGTAGAGAGCTAACGAAGTGTGTTTGCAGACCATGCCCTATGCCACTCTTCAAGGTGCGCTTTAACATATCGTGTACATATTGCTGCAAAAAGGTCGATGTGACCTGTTGCTAGCTATGAAACCAGAAGTCACCGATCAACGAACTGTGTTCTTATTGGACGCTGCAGACCCTGTCGGTCATATGACACAGTAAGGCCGATATAGGGGACGCCTGCGGGGGAAGGCAGCAGAAACTATAAAAAGCTAGATCGAAGGCGCCCAGAAACTCAAAAGCTAAACTCAGGCTCATTTACCAGATGAGAAACCGCCAGAAAGTTGTGTTAGTGATAGAGTTTTGATATTGTTGTCTATTCAGTATTTATATCCTCTTACTTTTTTTATTTTATTCCTGATTTCTGAAAATTAGGGTCGCTCGGGCAACGGGAAACAAGAATAAACATGATGGCCTTAGTCTCGCTTCAAAGCATGCAAACTATCAGATTTTGACGAGCCACAATTATTCAATGTAACAATATATTTTTAGCGCAAACATGAGCAAATTTCCTAAAGATAATCAAGTTGAAAAGTTTTAAAGATATTAAAACTCAATGAAGAATACTTAAGTTGTCGTGCATCGCGTTACAAGCGTTACGAGAAAAAGGGCGCTCGCTACATTGCATTGGTCTTATTATACCGTATTTACCTTAAGTCAAAAATTACAAACATGAAAAAGGTTAAAAAAGGTATGCCAACAACTATAGGAAGCCTTCCAAAAAACAAAGAAGTCGGTAAAATTGAAAATCATTGGAAACAAACACCATTTTTTTTGCAAAATTAAAAAAACTAATAAAATTAAATTAAAAGATATTAGTTGTTAGACGTTTTCAGTAATAATATGTCAACAAAGACCAACAAGTTTTCCCAAGAAATCCAGAAGTGGTTTAATGTTGCCACGACGATTTTTATCTGCCAGGATTTTATACAGACATTTATACATTTTATTACATTTTATACTCTGTTCCAAAAATCAACGTGAACTGAAATCGATGTAGAAGAAATATTGAATTCAGAGATGATATCAATGTAATACAACTCGCCCCTTCCTCTCCCCCCAAGAAGCACTTTGTCAAAAAATGTCTGGATGTATGCGGTGCCAGGGCCCAGATGGAAGACTAGTAATATCCCTAAAAAAATCAGCACCAAACCGGACAATTTTCACGAATCCTACAATTACGTATACGTACTGATTTTGAGCGAACCTGAAATCGGCTGTCAAACCGCAATATAGTAGAAATACCGTTCCCCTCCCCAGACACAACTCTAAACACCTAGCGACCTCGTGGTGCCAAATTCATCATATTAGTTTGGTACTGCAAAGACGTTAAATAACTTTTGAAGATTTGAGAGTTAGTTTTGAAAACTGACATTAAAAATGGAGAGCGATAGCATTCTTTAATTATTATAAGAATAAGACATTTTTTTCAGAGATTCTTCCTCCCAGTCACATCGCCCATAGTACTTACCTCTGACGCACGACAAATAAGATGGATATAAAGAAGAGCAGAGCAGACGAGCGGACAGAATAGAGCAGCACAAAAAAAGGGAACATAAGAGAACAGAGAAGAGTAGAGAACAGCACATGAAGCAGCGCAAAGAGAAAGTCCGGCTCCAAAGTTAAAATGTGAATTGGAAAAAACGTAGAACATTCATTTTCATTATTTGAATATGATGAGTATTAAAGCAAGGGTCCCCTATACCTTTTGCTCGAAACGTGAATGGCTGATTTATTTTGACGTGAAACGTGATTTAAGGTCTAAAATCTTTTTGCGTCCACGTGAAAGTAATCCGTGACACGTGAAAAGACCAAATATTTTTGCGTAATTTCATTTTGCAAAGGGGTATAGGGGACCCTGTTAAATGACTATTCATATTCCGACATTCTCGGTTCAACTGATCATTCATTCAAACTTTGCTTATATAGTTGCTTTGTCTGTTCAGAAATATGCCCACCAAAAAAGACACGTTGAGCAATTACTGTATGACGAAGGCTTATATTTTCGATTTTTAAAAAAAAAGTAGTCATGACTCGTGACACCAGGTTACTGCTCTTGTCAAATGTCTGACTGATAGCTCTTTACCCTAGAATAATATAATAAGACGTTGCCTTCGTCATCAAGCGACGACGCTCTGTAAACCATATCAAAAACAACTAACAACTAGCGCTAGCAGCCTGCCGTCAGCATTGATTGATGACGTCTGAAAGAATATCCAACATAGTACAATTCTTGTATTCAGTTTATGGTTCTCGTATTGAATATAAATGTGCTAAACAATACCTAAAGGTTTTTAGCAAGCACTTCTGAAAAATATCTATGTCACTACATACATTTGCAAAAAGGACCCGCTCGTACTTTGCATGGGTCTCTATTAATTTAATGATTATTTAAGAGCCATCAATAACATTCTCTAAAACGAACCATTTCAAAGCTTAAGCATTCTTCAAAGCAACCATTTTGATCCAGTGAACCACCTGAACGTTGCGACGACAGACCTTTTACTGAAGATTACGTGTTCATTTGAGTTTCACATTAGCCTCGTTTCAAAGCAAATGGTTCAGTGACCTATTCAAAATAACAGCAACGCTTGAGCACAAACAACAGCAAATTTCTAAAAGATTCTAGAGATAAAAGATCCATAAAATTGATTAAAAAAATAAATTGAATATTTTGTTGTGTCCCGTAAAAGGCATGTCATAAGAAAATGAGCAATAGAGAAATTTGGTTTGGTTGTCAATGTCTGTATAATATTCAATTAAAGCAATTCATAATAGCTAATTATTTCTTCTTGAAAACTTGTACAAACTTAAAATTAAAATTTTTAAAACGCCTACCAAGGGATCCAGCTGTGAATTTAAAAAAGAAACGAAAATCAGGACAACGTTTCAGAAACCTGGACAACTGTCATTCTTCAAATGTAATGAAAATCGACAAAGCTTCAACGCGGACACCTGAAATGACAAAGTTTTAAGAACTTGAACACCTTCCAATATCATTCCCATAAAAGATTTCGGCCTAATCAAATTGATTAATCCTGCTTGGTAAAAGAAAATAATTAAAATAAATGAAATTTATAGACACAAAATTTTCTATGCCGACAAGAACTAAAATTAAAAAAGCAATTAAGACTATGACTATAATTATTTTCCTAATCACATAAAAAGAGCTGATTTCATCTTCCAGTACACCAGTCTTCGAGGTTTACAAGCAGCTCTCAGATCAACGAGTGGATCGAAGGTAAGATTATGAATAGTCTCGAGAGCTCCTGCAACTATTCCGTCTTAGTAACAACACGACAATCAAATTCTGGTCAGTCCTTCGGAGAGGACTGTACTGCCGTATGGTTTTATAGTTGGGGATGGAGAGAAACAAGGTTAAAAAGATATTTAAAACTTAGTTGCATTGAGGATGATTGACGAGAATTTTAATTTTAGCACTTTAAAGGTACCAAAATTAGCGTCATTATAGCTTTTTAAAGGCCCACTTGGATGAAAATCGGTGAAAATTGGAAACTGATCATATTGTTTCTATATGAAGATTAATATAATTAAGATAACTGGCTAATCTCCAACAGAAAATCTACATTTTAAGCTCATTATCACAGAGAAATATGGTTTAACCTAAAAGAACAATTGGGGTTAAGTAAGTGACGTCATTTACTCACAATTTGAATGCTAAAAACCTTGATGATTTTCGTCTCTTTTGGATGTGAAGAAAATATTGCTCAGGGTGATTATTGGTACCATGTACATAGGTTTCACTAAGTTTCAAGTCATCTTCAATTGTCTTTAATTTAAATTTGATCCAAGTAGTCCTTTAACGTCTGACCGTGATTATCCTGAAAAGCACCATTTAATCCCCCGGGGGGACTCCATTGTAAAAGGATTGGGTATGCTCGTTGGAAATTTAAAAAAATACCCCTAAAAGATACCAGCTGCAGACGTCTTTTAAGAAGGGCGTGGCTGGACGACTTTTAACCCCTAAGAGATACCAACGATAACAAGCTAATGAACAGTATGATGATGAACACAAAATTGAACGGTCGACACGCTTTTTGGGCAAATTTCTTCCATTTGAAAACAAGATAATAAGCGATTGGCTCTTTTGATACCCTAAAAGATACCAGGAAATTAAATGCTAAAACTCTAAAATTCAATTTTAACACTCTAAAAGATACCAAATCGCTGATTTTTACCCTAAGAGATACGACGAGCACACCTGATCCTTTTACAATGGAGTTCCCGCCCCGGGATTTGTGCGGGATTTAATCCCGTATATTTCTGTCAAGAATCATCGTCGGGAATTTTTATTCATACTCCTAAAGGGCCAACCCGAAATGGGCTTGTTACTCCGTTAACAAAAGATCTTTTAATTTTTAGCAAGCAGTTCAAAGCCAGTAGCCTTAGTCACTCTTTCAACAACTAACTACTGCTAAGAGAGAAGTTAAAACGCTCAGGATGAAATTCATTTTGATGGTTGCACTGGTCTTTTCTTTGATGTCTATTGGATCATCAATGTTGAAAAGCCAAGGTAAGTTACCGTATTTACTCGTTTTAGCGCCGCCCCGATTAAAGGCCGCACTTAAGGGCAAAATGATGAATTAAGCGCCGCCCTCGAATAAGCGCTGCATTTGTTCACACAGTACGACGCTTATTCAAAAGCCTTCCACTACACAGTTAACTCATGTACCTCAACGTTGAAATTGTGTAAAAGATAGAGGTTTTGTACATTTGAAAACACGGTTATTTCGTTTTTAACATTTGCTTACCTCCTTAAATCATTTGTGAGCCTTATGATTTCTTAATAAACGCTGCCCTCGAATTAGCGCCGCATCAGAAACCCAAAAATTAAATAAGCGCTGCGGCGGTAAAACGAGTATACGGTAAGTCAACTCACCACAGAAACCCACCCGCTTCAAAGGTATCACTTCTTGTTGCAAAAGTATCACTTTATGTCCTGATACTATTAATTTACGTTATTTCCTTTCTTGACGTCATGAGCGCCAAATAGCAATCGCGGGACGATATGAGGTTGTAGGTCAGCATCGAATTGCTTTTAGGTTCACCAGAAAGAAAATCACTCAAAGTATAGGTAACACATCAGGCAATCAGATGAAAACTATTTGAATGTCTTGGTTATCTAGGTTTACTTGCTGTTATTATAATGATTCTTTTTGTTGGTTTCTTTCTTTCTTCCTTCCTTCCTTCCTTCCTTCCTTCCTTCCTTCCTTCCTTCCTTCCTTCCTTCCTTCCTTCCTTCCTTCCTTCCTTCCTTCCTTCCTTCCTTTCTTCCTTTCTTTCTTTTTTCTTCCTTTCTTTCTTTCTTTCTTTCTTTCTTTCTTTCTTTCTTTCTTTCTTTCTTTCTTTCTTTCTTTCTTTCTTTCTTTCTTTCTTTCTTTCTTTCTTTCTTTCTTCCTTTCTTTCATGTGTTATCTTCTCGATGCGGGATCGCATCAGTTTAAAGCGGAACGAAAGTACTGCCCTCCAAAGATTGTGCTTTTTCGTATCGAACGATAACTTTTTACCACCAAAAAGGGAGATTATATAGGTTTTTGTGTATCCGGTTAATATCTCAGCTTTTATTACCGTCGTAAGCCTCATACCAATCCTGGCGAACTACAGGAAGTAGGACGACTGTCTATCGGCCACCATATTAAAACCGCCATAGTCAATTTACTACAAAGCAATATAGGCAGATTGACAAATTAGAATCCTGCTTTAGCAGTCTGTGAACTGCCCGATCTCGAGAAAGCTCCGTGTTTACATAATTATGCAAATCTAGTTGTGTCGAGGTCTTGAACGTTACGCTCTAGCTTTTATTCAAATGAAAATTTTGGTCAATGATATAATAAAAAGACAACTTTCCCGTGCAATAACCTACCAATAAGTTCATTTTTAGTGCCTCCAGCCGTAGCTGGGAATTTTATGGGATTCCTTTTGTAATGGGTTTCCTGTGGAATCATGAATAAAAATGGCTGCTTGTCCTCATTGTCCGCCAATGACTCAAACATGTAATTTTGTTTATCTTCGTTGTTGTTGAAATTTGCACTGGATTTTTTGGAACCAAAGATTGTGACCCATGAAAATGCCACAGAACACTTTGACAAAATTCACAATACTCTTAACCAAAAACACTGATGTACCTTCTCCATTAAGGGGGTGTTTACATGACACTAGGATCATCCTAGCACTGGGATCATCCTGTAGCAGGCGAATCATCCTACCTGCTATACATTTACTGCATTCTGTTTACATGCAAATTTGTATCTCTACTTCGGGTACTGGGATCATCCTACTAAACAGAATGCAGTAAATGTATAGCAGGTAGGATGATCGATTCGATCGCCTGCTAGGATGATCCTAGTGTCATGTAAACACCTTCTAAGGACATGTTTCACATCGAATTTCAGCCAAAATATGCACGGATATTTTCGTCAATGAACTGTGTTCCCATGGCCATGGACATCACAAGTCATGAAAAGCCTTGGAATCCAAACTTCTAATAATTCCAGGCCTGGAAAAGTCATAAAAGATGGGGCAAAATACTAAGGTCGTGATATTTAAGATTTTTTTCCAAAAAGTTTGTCAGCTTAAGGTTCATAAGGTTAAAAAGAAGGACATTTTGTGAAGTCAAGCACTAATACCTCTGGCCTGTTGATTTGCAACGATAACTGTCAATTTTGAAAGCATCGAATTGGAACAAAAATCACGAAAAAGAAAGCATATGGAAATAACATAGCATTTTGCTTCCTACTGAGTTTCTGTGTGAACCCTCACAGAATCAATCAATCAAACAAGCATTTGTATAGCGCTTATAGCAGTAAAGTTCTAAGCTCTGAATAATTACTTTCACAACCTTCTATACGTTTGGCTGCCACTGGGAAAGCTGTTGTGACGTCAACAAAGGAACAACGCTAAACAACATTTTGCCTAGAGACATCCCTTCATGAGTGAGTCGAAGTAAGACTACTCAGTTAAACCTCAACTTCTAAATTGACAAGAATTTGTTACTAACTAAATGTCTAGCAGATGTTTTAACCGAATTTTAACTTACAAATTCGACTCTAGGATCCCAAGCAGACAACGGCCAATATAGCAACACTCCTCCGGCAAACGGCCAGCACGTCCTCGCTGACTACTGCTGTGAATCCTTGAAGGCTGAAGGTTACTTCACGAAAATGCCATCTTTGAAAAAGCTGTGCCCTCGGAGATTTTGTAAGTCCACATAGTCGCTCTTAGGGTTAGGTTTAATATTAGAAAGACGACTATAGGAAGACGACTATACGGCATTCAGCCATGCATGAAGTACTTACCAAAAAATTCACCTGAGAGAGCACTACTGAAAGTTATACGCATACAATTTTCGGCGACGTACTTGCGACACACACAAACTCATGTATAGGAGAAAAACTTCCCCTACACTTCAAAACTGAAACACCATCGTAATTTTTGATTGTGAATATTAATTTCAATTAATGTTTACTGATTAGATTCAAGCTTATATTTTGCAAGCTAGGAGCATTCTATATTGATGGTTTCCCGTGCTGTCCAAAGATATTTTGGTTTAGCTCGGTTTATTTGAATTATTCCTTACTAAGAGGGCAGTGACACGACAGCTGCTTTGACAGCCAATTGACAGTGGGCCCTGTAGTATTATAGGCAGACCACACACCGACAACTTAATGGCCTACTCTCCCGAATAGTGGTGTGGGTTCTTTAACGTCCCTCCAATGCAAGGTCTGGGTACTGATGTGTAGTAGATTTTTGGAGAGACGGGGACTACGGTTTAACGTCCTTATCCGAGAAGACGTTAAGGTCTAACCATTTGCAGATGTAACTACAAAGGCAGAACCTTCTTAATTATTTAAGGTGGCTGGACCCTATTTCGCCAGTGCGCGGGTAGTCGAATTGAAGCGGCTATTAATTGCGTTACAGAATTAAGTTGACCAAACTTTTTACGCACACCTACTACAAATGGACCAAATTTTATAATGATGCTAGTTTGGTTGAAATCGGAGCTTTTTTAACATCGAAATTGTTATACACTTGATTTGAAATTTTGCCAATTTTCTCAAAATCCAGACCTCGACGAGCAAAACGATTTATGAGACTTTGTAAATCAAATGTTTGTCTATAATGTGAGAGCGTTTCAAGAAATTCTATTAAGCCGATTTTGAGTAAAAACGGAGCAATTATTTTACTTTGAAGAAATTTAAAACCGCGGGTGCTCTACTAAATTAATTTTATAACAATAATTTCCCAAAGAAAACTAGCAATATTTTTGGTTCCAAATAATACCAAGGCATGGTTCTTTATTTTGTGAATATGTCATCGTATTTGCAGTTTTTGATTGCCGTTGAGACGACTGTACGTAAAGCACTAAATTGCCGCGTTTAACTCGGAATTTCGACATCCACGTTAATAATACTGTTTCTTGAAAACTAGTAGATGAATTTTTTTTTATTTCTCGATATTGAATATTCAATCCTTTACCAGTAAGGTGTGTAAATTACAAAGGCATTGAAGTTTTTTAAGACCATTAAATAATTTTTTAAACATTGCCATATGTGCATCTCTATTCTCCGAGTTGTTGCCGGTGTTTGATTATGCATGCCTGCATGCGTGTCGCTTTGGCGCCTCGTGCAAAAAATGCAAATATACATGGAAAGTCACGCCAGTGATATCCAGAGTAACGCTGTACGTAGCAGTTCCTTACTACAGTTTCTAGAACTATGGTATTTCCTTGTACAAAAAGAAAACGGAGAAGTGAAATATTGCAGGAAAACACATTAACGGCTAAAAAGGCGAAGAAAAGTAGTTCACCAGTCCAGGTAACTTGGAAGACTTCCATGTATTTGCATTTTTTGCACGAGGTGCCAAAGCGACACGCATGCAGGCATGCATAATCAAACACCGGCAACAACTCGGAGAATAGAGATGCACATATGGCAATGTTTAAAAAATTATTTAATGGTCTTAAAAAACTTCAATGCCTTTGTAATTTACACACCTTACTGGTAAAGGATTGAATATTCAATATCGAGAAATAAAAAAAAATTCATCTACTAGTTTTCAAGAAACAGTATTATTAACGTGGATGTCGAAATTCCGAGATAAACGCAGCAATTTAGTGCTTTACGTACAGTCGTCTCAACGGCAATCAAAAATAGCAAATACGATGACATATTCACAAAATAAAGAACCATGCCTTGGTATTATTTAGAACCAAAAATATTGCAACTTTTCTTTGGAAAATTATTGTTATAAAATTAATTTAGTAGAGCACCCGCGGTTTTAAATTTCTTCAAAGTAAAATAATTGCTCCGTTTTTACTCAAAATCGGCTTAATAGAATTTCTTGAAACGCTCTCACATTATAGACAAACATTTGATTTACAAAGTCTCATAAATCGTTTTGCTCGTCGAGGTCTGGATTTTGAGAAAATTGGCAAAATTTCAAATCAAGTGTATAACAATTTCGATGTTAAAAAAGCTCCGATTTCAACCAAACTAGCATCATTATAAAATTTGGTCCATTTGTAGTAGGTGTGCGTAAAAAGTTTGGTCAACTTAATTCTGTAACGCAATTAATAGCCGCTTCAATTCGACTACCCGCGCACTGGCGAAATAGGGTCCAGCCACCTTAAAGACACCGAGTGTTGAACCGTGGAATCGAACCCCGACCCGTTTCCGCACTGAAGGCAGCACTCAATCGGGCCGGCTGTGCCAACCAAGCAGTTGTTTTTAACGACCCTGTTTTTATTCTTTTATCTTTTTATCGTTTTCAGACTGCTTCGACCGTTTCTCAGAGCATAGCTGCATACACATAGAAACGAGCAAGGAGTGCGACACCGAAACGGGCGTCAAGTACTGTCAATATACATGTAATAAATGCAGTAAGTAGAAAAATATGAAAATCAATAACAAAATTATAGGTAGTGATGGTTCTTAATCTGCAAGCTGATCGAATACTTGTTTATACTTTATAGAAAATTCGCTGTAAATATCAGCCTTTCGTAGTGTCGGTTTCGTGATTTCGTGCGAGTTACTTAGGGGCTATTTATTGAGCTGTCCCTGGCAGCCGAGATAACTCTTTTGTCTCTACTGTCACCAGGGAAAGAAAATAACAGTTATTATTATATGGCTAGATAATTTCCTGAATTCTGATTGGCTAACGCATGGTCTGTATTTTGCCATATCAGGACCGCTGTCCCGGATGAAAAGAAAAATTTGCTTTTGGCAATTGTTTTAGCGGGACTTTTCAAAGCCATATAATAAACAATTTATTAACCGAGCTTGCTCGGTCTGTACGGGAAAATATCAGACCTCGGTCTTTTTGTACAGACCTCGCTGCGCTCGGTCCGTACTGTCAAGACCTCGGTCTGATATTTTCCCATACAGACCTCGCGCTCGGTTAATAACCCTTTATTCCGACTATCCCTTGTGACAAATAACTTTTATATAAACAGCCCCTTACCCTAGGTACTGAAAATCGAAGACTTTCATTACAAAGAATCCAAATCTCTGGGGAAACGAATCTTTTGTTTCATTCCGGTCATCCAATGTCTGCTATCACGTGATCAAGCAAAGCTTCTCTATACATTTGAGATCAAAGTGCTCATATGGCACAACGCATACTAATATATATAGCTTATAGGGAAGAGTATCCCATCTCCCCAGGTTTTGAACGTACATCTTTCCTTTAAAGTGGTACTTGGATGAAAATAAATTAAAATTGGAAGTGACTTGAAACTTAGTAAAACCTATGTGGTCCTATCTGTACGACTTCCAATAATCACCAAATGCAACATTTTCTTTACATTCAAACGAGATGAATAGAAATTGTCAAGTATTTTAGTATTTAAGTTGTGCGGTAAATGACGTGATTTACTCAACCCTATTGTTCTTTTAGATCAAAATTTCTCTTATAGAAAGAGTAGACAGTTATTTAACTACATTCATCTTCAGATAGAAATAAACATTTTCCAATTTCATAGATTTTCATCCAAGTGGACCTTTAAGTTTTCATTTCAAGATAGACAAACGAATTCTCCTAATTGTCACGTGACTTTCATTTTGGATTCAAAACGAGGCTAACCACGCATAGTTTATTCAAGATGGCAGTCACGTGAGAAAGGAGATTTGAATGATTTATGGGTGTGTTCTTTATACAGACCAATGTAATAGAAATAAACCTCTTGGAATGGAAAGTGGAGCAATCCCTGACTCAAGTATCACGGCCTCTACCGTCTACAGTTCTACCTACAAACCACCATCTGCACGGCTTAACGGCAAGTCCAATATTGGATACGGTTGGTGTCCCAAAACAAATGCAAAAGAAGACTGGATACAAGTTGATTTGGGTAAATCAACTGAAGTGACCGCAGTTGCTACACAAGGTACCAATACTGGAAGTTACTGGGTGAAGAGCTACAGCCTGCAGTACAGCAATAATGGTGCAACGTTCACCGACTATCAGGGTGGTAAAGTCTTTCAAGCAAACAGTGACTACAGCACTGTGGTCAAAAATGACATCAAACCAGCCATCCACGCCAGGTACATCAGATTGATACCCAAGACCTACCATCTCTGGAAGATACTGAGAATGGAACTATACGGCTGCAAATAAGGTCAGTTTGAAATCCTATTTAATACTGTATGCAGTTTTGAACCAAGAGACACACATAATGTAAATTAAGTTAGAAGCCCCATGTTTGTAGTTTTGAACCCCACGGGAGGGGGGACGGGTATGCGGTGCTTTTCAGTGATGGAATTTTTAAGACTTTTTTTTGGAATTTTTAAGACTTGAGAATCTAATTTTATTCCTACCCTATTTCAGACCAAAAAGCCATAGCACTGCAAAAATGCGTGAGTAAATTTACTCAAAAACTTGAGTAAATGGGTGCATCCAAAGTAACTCACTTATCCAAGTAAATTTACTCAATTATTTGAGTAAAGCGTTAGTAGTTACTCAGTTATTTGAGTAAAGGGTAACTGAGTTAATTTACTCGGATAAGTGAGTTACTTAATTACTTTGGATGCACCGATTTACTCACCTTTTGAGTAAATTTACTCGCACGTTTTTGCACTAGTGAGTAGACCAGGGTTTGATCGAGGCATGTGGTTTTCCTTAGCTTCACCATGAAATTCTACAAAGAAATTTCTCTTTTACGGGTAAAAGACCAACGAACACGGGCATTCAGTAGTTTTTCTAAGTGCCTACCGATCACTCTGTTCTTTGTAGATACGTCAAAAAGATGCATGTGCCGCAAGAAAAAGAAGACCGAGCAAAACATAAAAATAAAAATAAAGTGCACTAGAATTTGTGGTCATTTAAATAAAGGGTAACACGGATAAAAAGATCCAAATAAAGCTCTCAGCATGATAACTGACTGATACTCTTTGACTGATTGATTGATTGATTGATTGAAATGACGATTGCCATCGAAAGACATTTGAATAGCTCATATCTCAAAAACGAAGTCGGTGACCCCCGTTTTTATTTTCTTACTTTAAAGCACAACATAATAACTTACTATATGAGCGAAAGAAAAAAATCTGACGATGGGATCAAATCCAAATTACACATTTTGTACATAGTTGGAATGGAATTTCGCGTAATTTGGAGCCTACAAGTCCGTACATTTAGCCCAACAGCATCTCATGATTCTAATTTTCTACGCAAAAAATAAGCGCTAATCAATTATTTGGTCTATTTCTAGAATTTTGTTAGGTATGGGGCCAATCAATTAAGTTATTTTTCAGAAAAAATATGGCTCCTTTTCGGCAGCTTTTCATTTCTGCACCATTCGTGTGTTTTGATCGCAAATAGGGTAAACTTCGAAGAAATCTGACGGCTAAACGAAGTCGGTGACCCCCACTTTTTATTTGCTCATTATACTTCTAATATGCTTAACTTTCACCATGCAAATTTTTAAAGAAATCGGACGATGGGAACTTTTGCCTATGAACGTCCTTAAACTCCAAAGAGCGTAATTTGTTGACGCTAAAATCAAGACGTATCCAAGCCGAAAACTGAGAGAGTAAAGTTTTGCAACTACTCATACTCCTTTTCGGTCTAGTCGCGTAGGCTTGAGGTCCGTCATACGACAACCTTTTTTTGAAATAGGTATATATATTAACTGATCAATGATGACGTTAGCACAACAGACTTTTTACAATCGATTTCCCAAGATTTAACACAAGACATGATAATGCGCAAGAAAGACAAAAACTATTTTTATCTTCCAAGTCAGTTGAAAGGAAAATTATCTCATGGAGCCTTTTATCCCGCGCTCTGATCAGTTGCTACGTAGGTTTTTAGATAAAAGTTCCAACGGTTCTCCGGCGGTCTTGAATTTCAATGCAAATCCGTGTGTTTGAACCGATTTCAAAAACCCCTATCTATATTTTTATGTTTTTTGAACAAAAAAAAAAAAAAAAAAAAATCAAAAATTCATAATTTTTTGTCTGAGAAAACCAGGTTAAATTTTATGTAAATTAGGATAAGTCTTTAGTTGAAATTCAAGACCCCCGTCATGGTTATGATTTTCACTGTATTCACTTTATTAATTATGAATAAGGTTTTTTAATGTTTATAAGAAGATAGAGGAGTTGTGATAAAACGTCGCCTGGGACCTCGAGTTAAGCCGATTTGCTTAACCAACAGCAAGTGATCGATAACATGGCGAGCATGCGCGAGCCGCTGGACGGAAGGGGCCTCAATTACGGTTTTAACCTGGCTTAAAGAGAGTCGTATATAGTCTCCCCAAAGTTTTCCGGAGTATTACATTCGAGTGCAGAAGTATGAACAGCTAGAAATTATCCTTTCAAAATTATCCATTTGTCCAAGACAATAGACATGTAGACATGCGCAGATGTTATCCCTTGCTGCTGGCTTAACCAACTAGACTAGCAAATTATACTCAACACGCGTTGTTACAGTCCAGCGGTTGCGCGCAAAGTCATGCAATGTGAAGGTGAAATCTGAGTTAGAAACGCCTGTTTCGCTAATATGAAATTTGACTAATCAGAAGCGTTGTGAATTTCAATTCATTTCGCGCACTGCTTGAGGTCGATAAATTGCTTTTCGCCTTTTATTTAGGCAACAATGCTTGATGTTTTTCATAACATTTGTGCCAGAATTGCTTGTTTAATAATGTATCATTTGAATGTTTTTAAGTTTTCATTATCAGTTTTTTTTCTGGATATACAGGGACACCCAGACTGTTTGCTAAAGGTAACATTGTTTTACATCTCAAAATCAAGTATAAGGAACTAATTCTTTGAGAACAAATATTAATTTCAAAAGAATCCCATCTTAACTGAAAATCGCACATTACCTATACTAGCACAGCTGCGGTCTTAGAGCTTTTACTTCGTAACCAAGACACTGGACTGGTCTTTGTAATTGTTGCAAGAAGGGCAGATAGCTTTGTAAATCCATTTCCGGTGGATAAAATGATTGCGTTTTCCCATAAATTCATCCACTGGACAACTTTTTCCAACGGATTTTGATATGGAAACAGGTGTATAGATTTTGAGCTTGTCTGCATTCTTTTTTGACTTGGCAGCTACATTAATTTGTTATGAATATTATATAATTTTGAAGTTTGTCTAAATTCTTTTCGCTACAAAATGCATATGTTGCGAATGTTTTAGACAGTCGACGTTTAGATGAAGTCAGAGACGCTTACGTCTATTTTATTTATTTAAGGAAAATAAAACCGCCGCATGTCTCTGTACTGTGATATAAACACGATGGGAGATGTAGAACACGAGAAAAACAAGTTAAAAAACACGAGTCGAAGCCGAGTGCTTTTCTTGCTTTTCGAGTGCTCTACATCTCCCATCTAGTTTATATCACAGTACAGAGACATAAGCGATCGTTTTATATTGTTTTTATATAATATTCAAAACTCCCTCACGGGGCTCTTTGGGCTTTTTGCAATTTCTTTTTAACTTTTACTCATTAAATAAATCTATTTTTATCTTATTTTTGACTCAAATGTTACGAAAGGAATCCTCTATCTAGGCAGACTGGTTCCATTCGAGCTTTATTGTGAGCAGAAAGCCTACTCTGGGTACCCCGCCGCTGGTAATGGCAAACTAAGAAATCTTCCCAAAAAATTGGACAAAAACAAAGAAATTATTTGGCGATATTAGGTGTACAAGGCATACAAAGGCATTCTGGTGGTGAACTAAGTAAGAAATGATAGAGTGCAAACACAAAAAGCATAGCAAAATTTACTGAAATAGTACTAAACAATACAAATTACCAAAAAATCCTTTGTTTTCACCAGAGTCAATAGTTAATTAGTTTTATTTTTAACCCGTGAAAAAGTACAAAATCTCAAATTCTAAATAGTGCTAAATAGCAAAAAATCCTTTGTTTTCCATTGTTTAACAGTGCCATTAGCATTCTTTAGCAATTCTTTAGCTAGAGGGATGGCACTTAATCCGTGAAACAAAATATAATAGGTCAATGTCTAATAGTCTAGAGTAGAACACGATTATACCATAAAAAGCCGGTGGCATAGACTAACCACAACTTGCCACTTGCCAGACGAAAATGTGCTTTTTCTGCTTCACGCCGGGCACAAAGGACCCCAAAATCGGCACCGTTAAATGTGCCATTTTTGCCCTAACCTTTGTATCTTCAACAAGATTTGATGGTATGCAATGAAATTTTCAGTGATGGCTAACTATAAGTGGCGATTTATTTTGCCATGTTTAAAAGTTACCACTGACGTGATTTTGACGTCATAGCGAATTGTTACATTTTTCGAGAACATCCAGATTACTTCAAGAGATTCTCAAAACTACACAGTTTGAAAGAGAATGCCATTCTCTAAAATTTGGTGCAATTTTTATCTCGATCCGACATTTCGTTATCGAGTTATAAGGGATTTTTGTTTCATGATGACGTCATAAAAGTGACGTCACTAATAACTATTAAAAGCCATTAGAAGCCATTGGAAACAGCAAGTGATGATGCAACGAACATGTATTACTATTATAAAGTGTTTCTACGTAACTAAGTTAAAACTTGTGGTCATCGAGCTTTATTAGGGATATTTCAAATAATCGGTGACGTCATTATGACGTTAGAGGATTTTGCTATATATTCTTATTAATGTTTCTAATACTTATCTTCAAAAAATCAAAAATCTAAAAACATACGATTTTGGGGACTTCAAAGCTCTTTCACTATGCAAAGTATAAGAACAAACGGACTTCAAACAAAAAAGTTGAATGAAGAAGTAATTTTCATAAATTTCCCTAATAATCATATGGGAAATAGTAAAAGAAATTTATGAAAATTACTTCTTCATTCAACTTTTTTGTTTGAAGTCCGTTTGTTCTTATACTTTGCATAGTGGAAGAGCTTTGAAGTCCCCAAAATCGTATGTTTTTAGATTTTTGATTTTTTGAAGATAAGTATTAGAAACATTAATAAGAATATATAGCAAAATCCTCTAACGTCATAATGACGTCACCGATTATTTGAAATATCCCTAATAGAGCTCGATGACCACAAGTTTTAACTTAGTTACGTAGAAACACTTTATAATAGTAATACATGTTCGTTGCATCATCACTTGCTGTTTCCAATGGCTTCTAATGGCTTTTAATAGTTATTAGTGACGTCACTTTTATGACGTCATCGTGAAACAAAAATCCCTTATAACTCGATAACGAAATGTCGGATCGAGATAAAAATTGCACCAAATTTTAGAGAATGGCATTCTCTTTCAAACTGTGTAGTTTTGAGAATCTCTTGAAGTAATCTGGATGTTCTCGAAAAATGTAACAATTCGCTATGACGTCAAAATCACGTCAGTGGTAACTTTTAAACATGGCAAAATAAATCGCCACTTATAGTTAGCCATCACTGAAAATTTCATTGCAAACGATCAAATCTTGTTGAAGATACAAAGGTTAGGGCAAAAATGGCACATTTAACGGTGCCGATTTTGGGGTCCTTTGTGCCCGGCGTGCTTCTTCAATCGATACCTGATCGATCGTGGGTCAGTGACGTCATTCGGAAGTGTTCGGAGGACGTCATCTGACCTAAAAACTAGATTTTTTCATAAAAAGGAAATATTTGATGAAATAATAATATAACAATTATTCACGTAAAAGGCAGATATTTCTCTGAATAGTTCAAATTTCTTTGTGAAAATCGATCGACTAAAATAAGTCAAGTAAACCTCGGGTCATCTCCGTGAATCGGCTTCGGGTTAAAATCGCGTAAACATACGAATTACATACTCGATGACATTTCTTAATAATTGATCATTTGAATGTTTTTAAAACTTTTCATTATCAAGTTCTTTCGGATAGACGAGGACGTCTAAGCTGTTTGCTAAAGGTTGGATAAAGGTAATATCGTTTTACGTTTTATAATAGCGTTTTCTCATAAATTTATACATTATATTCGACGACTTTTTCCATCGGAAAATGCTATCTGTACTCCTCGTACAACAGGGTTCTGATATCTTGATATGGAAACTCAGGTGTAGATTTGGACTTTGTCTGCGTCTTTTTCTTACTGCTTGGCAATACATCTAAATGTTCAAATGTTTCACAGGACTCTATTCAAACTAGCTACAGCTAAATTAGATGCTCCTGTTAAAATATTGAATTAAAAAAAAAATGTATTATAGTTTTAGTTTTAACTGATTTCAATTTAAAAAGCAATGAAAAAACCCAATAAAATTAATTTTAGTTGAAAAAAAAACGCGCATCAAAAATATCATCAAAAATATTTTCAACGCTCTAATAATAAATAGGATTGGGCCACCTTAGTTGAGAAGTCAAAACAACTCTAATATTTACAAAAGAGTGAAGATGACTGCATGGGGTCAAAACGACTCGTTATCATATGGATGACAATTGCCATCCATATTATACAATTTTGAAGTTTGTCTAAATTCTTTTCGTTATGAAGGGTATTGTTACCAAAGTTCTAGACGTTCTAAAGCTAGATTAAAAACCGAATGACAGTAATTTTGCTAATTAATCCGCTCAAGTTAAAAAGTGAAAAAATTATCAACCCTAAAAATACCTTGGAGACCAGAGACTTTAACTCACTCTCGCTTTTTTCTATTTTTTTTACTTTTATCTCGGGCCCTAGAGTTCGTACGAACTCTTCAATAGGATACCATGACGTGAAGTCAGCTTGACGCAATCAGTAATAATTAGTCGGAGAAAACATTTCTTCAATTTCTTACTATGCCTTTCTTAGTAATAACCATGCTTTATCGATTCATCGTCTTTTGAAGTAATTATTCAAATCAACCAATAACCCATATTTAAACAAACGTGTTGTTTTGACCGGCGCCATGCAGTCATTTTCACTCTTTTGCCAAATATAACAGTTGTTTTAACTTCTCAATTAAGGTTACCCAATCCTTTTTATTATTAGAGCGTTGAAGATATTTTTGATGCGCGCTTTTCTTCGATTAAACTTTCATTGTTTTCTTCTTCAAATTTTCTATCTCAAACCATGAAAATTTGAATTCGAGGAAACTGTGTGTTTTGTTTTCATTGCTTTTAAAACTAAAATACATTTAAATGTATTGCCAAGCAGTAAGAAAAAGACGCAGACAAACTCCAAATCTACACCTGTTTCCATATCAGAACCCTGTTGTAGTACGAGGGGTTTTCCGGAAACTGTGTTCATTTTTTGTTTTCATTGCTTTTATATTGTCGGAGATATGAACGTTTAAAAACTTCAGTGTTACAAAAAACATCCCGAGCATAATTTTAAAATCACTGGATGAATTTTCTTGTTACTTGAGCAAATAAGAACCAAGCCCTGATCAGATATCTCGTTTCAAAACTGACGATAGTACAACTCGTTGAGCAAAATGGTATTCGATTTATCAGGCCAAGATTTTGCATTTCTAATGCACTTAAGGAGGCTTCCTACAATTTCTCTAGTGCTCGACCGGTCAAATTGAAACGACTGTAGTTCTTATATGAAAGCATCCACAGTTATGAACTTTCGTCCACTTACTACATAAAGACTGAAGTTTTTAATGGTATATGTCTTGTTTACATCGAAGTTACCATAGAGACGAAACAATGACGTCACCGTTTTAGATCCCAAGCAATTTTATGCGTTTTCCGACCTAAACTTTTAAAATGACACACCAGGCGTTAATATTTAGGACTTTGCCTAGCAGCATACGAATTTTGGAGAGATTCGTATAAACGGATTTTGAGTTATTCGAGGCGCAATTTCTTAACCCCAAAAATCACAATTAATTGTCAGTTTCGATTCAATAATTTTAATAGCAAAGCAGCATGACAACTCTTGGACTGTCCAAATGTTGTTCATATACCAGACTACTTCTCAATGAAGTGGCACGTAAGAAAGTGCTTTGGATCTCCGCCATCGTACGCCCACTTAGACATGAAATTGGGCTGAATTTTATCAAAATTCATACAACAACGTTTAGTGCTCCAAAAGAAAAATCTTTTGGTCAACTGTTTTCTCCCTTTGGTGAGATGTTGTTATATCATAAATTAACATTTGTGTAAGATATATAGTTTCGTTACTCGAGTTTTCGATATCTTTTCACTTAGTGAAAATTTGCCAATTTAAAGTTCTTGATGAAATTATTTCCTTCAATTCTAGAATGACGCGCAAAATATTTCCCCAAATCGCTCTCGTGTTCTTGGTTCAGCTTCTCAGTTGCCTCATGTCATCTGGACAACAATGTAAGCCAATCAACACACATTACAAGAATGGGTCTGCTCTTTTGAACTCAACCTACAAGACCACTACAGCTGAACACTTTGAAGCATGTTATATACACTGTCTTCGTGACGGTGAACGATGTAAAAGCATCAACTACTACGCCAATGGGAGGTGTGAATTGAATAACGTGACCAACACTGGCTACTCATCAAGATTTGTAGAACAAGACAAGTCGATTTATGCAGACGTACGAGATCCAGGTTTGTTTGTTTCTAATTTATTTTTATGCAGTAATTGCAAGAGCGGATCCATGGCAGGCTCGTAACATGGTATATCCCGGGATTTTACGGAAATTTTGATCCCTGAGTCCATATTTTTAGAACTTTTTGATCCCTAATCCTTGGTGCAAAAAACTGAGCTGATCCCTGATCCTGACCCAATGTCCCTGATCCTCGATCCCACCCATTTGATCCCTGAGCCCTGACCTCTGATCACTAATCCTGGCCATAATTTGGGGCTTGATCCCTGATCCCATATACCATGTTATGAGCCTGCCATGGGGAGGGTTTAGGGGGTTGCGACCCCCACTATGAAAGTGAGAAAATGATGGTTAACTAGAATTAAGCTCTACTTCTTCTTTCACTGCCATCGTACAATCCCCTGTTTGGGATAGTGCATACATAATACTAGATCTGCCCCTGAATTGCCGCGGTTCATTATGATCTTCACAGAAAATAAATTTTGATACTAGTTTCTTTTTTCGTGAGTGGAAAAAGCTTATGGCTTAATAGGCACTTTAAGTTGGCTCGACTGGGTTTTGTTTGAGGCGCACCTCGGCCCCTGTTTGATCGCAAAATGCGTCGCGGCCAAAAATATTTCAAAAATATTTCATAGCAAGTCTAGGGATAGTTTCAAGTTTTTTTTGACGCTTAAATCATTATGATCAGAGCTACCAATAATTTATAGTGACGGCATTGCTATTTTCACAAACATTAATTTTTTTTAGACAAAATAAAGTTTTGTACAAACCCGCGTTTATTGGTTCATAGAATCCAGATGAAGTTCTCCGCTGGTACTATTTTAAAAAGATTCCTATGGAAGCGTTTTTCAATCTTGACTTCTATCAAGAGAGCATAAATTTATATTTATGCTCTCTTGCTTCCATGGAAATTTTTTTGGGTAAAAGAGTTTTGGCCGCGACGCATTTTGCGATCAAATAGCGGAGGTGCGCTTAACCATGAGAGCCTGAATGGATTTATAGTGCAGCTTTATTCTATCTGTACCGAGCACCGTGCTCATGCAGAATCAACAAATAGAAAAACAAATGTAGAATCAAAACCACGCGGTGCACGTCGCTGCTTATAAAATTAGCAATTTAGCTTTTCTGCCTGCTGAAACGTGAATGGATCAACTCTTGCTTTGCATTCACTAAGTACTAGTGTCGTTTGTGTGTAGGGAATTTGGGTGGTTGGCAGTCAGGGAGGTTTCTAGGTCGATCTATACCTTTGGAAAGTATTTTCGAATAGGTTTGTCGACGGAACGTATTCGATTCAGTCGTGCTGGTGTAAAACCAAGATTAAAATGGTAGACAATAGTGAGTTTAAATGTGAATCTTAAGTTAACTGACTATAGTGCGGGGAGGGGGAGGGGATAGTCGTTCAATTTTTGTGTGTGCGTATATAGTAATGTTTTCTGCATGGTAAAAGTAATCTTGAAGGTTTTTTCACCCTTCTATATGATTTGTGTACGTATTGATATTTTATGAAATTGATTTCATTTAACAGTTCAATAGGTAGTTTCAACTAGTCTGTAAAAATATTTTTGATATGAATGACAGATCAAGATGGATCTTCCCCAAGTCTTGCCTCGTCATCGTGCGAAAAAATACTAAAACTTATTGGTCCTAAAGCTGAATCCAGGACTTACTGGATCAGGCTTGGAAATGGAAGTACTCAGACCCCTCCCTTTCAAGTCTACTGCGATATGACCACCGATGGTGGAGGCTGGACCCTAGTCTACAGCTATCGTTTCACAGCCTTTGCGGGCTTTCCTTATGCAAACAACGCTATAACTCCCATTCCTACATGGCCAGTAGATCTCAGTTCAGGAACATGGGTCCCAACATCAACAACAGTCCCATTGAACGAGACCACCTACTCAGCCATGCGTTTTTCCTTGTGGAAACAGATTGGCAGTGAGTTTCTTTTAAAGCCCAACATCTCCCATTGGATTTCCTGCAAACCTGGAACTGGTGACTTCCTGAACTGGAAAGCAGGAACTCTTAACTGCAAAAATGTCAGGAATGTTGCCAACATATGCCCAGATTACAAACCAACAGGGTTCACATTTCATCCAGTTTGTGGACCTTTTCTTGAGAGAAATGGTGGGATGTTGTTGCTTTTTAATGGCAGAATTGATTCCTGTTGGCCCGTCCATGACCCGTGCGGTTCATCTGCTGCTCATCACCTGACTAATATTTCTAATCCAGGCGGTGTGTTGTATATTCGATGAATGATGTACTCAAACGAAAAGGCCAAACAAAGTCGAATACTAAAGAAACTTAGTAATTTAAGTAATTGAAAGAAAGCAAGACGGAGAAGAATTGCAATGCCTTGGCTAACGTTTTAAAATTTATTGCCTTTGCTGCAATCAACAGAAGCGTCTTCATAGTTGTGTTGGGCGGTCGCGATTGTAGTCAACGGCAGTAACTTCCCATTCCTGTGTATTTTTATCCTCCACCTCAACAGCCTCTGAAACTATCGCTTTTCATGAGCTCAAGTCTTCGTGTTCATCTTGCGACAGGCCATTTCCACATGCCGTTTAACACGATAGACATGTGATCTCTAGCTGCTATCATCAAATCAAGTTATGGGGAAAGTAGCTGTAATTTTAGAACAGTTTCAATGTGTATACACGACCACATCAGTTAAGGTGGCTCGACATAGTTCTCTAATAAATTTTATTTTAGGAAATAGTAGGCTTTTTGAAGACGTACCAAAATGCCTTTTGCTCCAGTTATCACACTTAGATGAAAGTTTTACATGGTGTCAAGTTCCGCTTGATTGGCGCTACCTTAGCAACGATAAAATCAGTTTTTTTTCCAAAAACATTTCTCGAATTCGAGCAGCTCTCAACAAGTGATTATATGGGCAATAATCTGTACGTCAAGGCAAAGAAAATAGGCCCAAATCAAAATTTTTTACCAAGCCGATTTCGATAAATCACAAAATTCGCTCTAAAGCCAGTATACGCGATTTCAGTACTCGAAATGGGCTTGATAACAGAGTTTGAAATTGTTCTATTTTCTTTGCCTTGGTGTGCAGTTTATTGCATATATAGTCATTCGACTAGAGCTGCTCGAATTGGAGAGATATTTTAGAAAAACTGATTTTCGCGATCTTTGTTTTTCGTTGCTAAGGTGACGCCCATCAAGCGGAACTTGACACTATGTGAAATTTTCATCTAAGCCTGATAACTAGAGCAAAAGACATTGGTCTGTGATGAGCCTGTTATTTCCTAAAAGAAAAAGTGAAAGTGTGCTTACTAGAAAACTATTTCGAGCCACCTTAAAATAAAAGCCATTATGCATGATGATGATGATGATGATGATGATGATGAAGTGCTTAATATTTTTCTTAATTTGCTTATGACACGTGTATGGTTGACTTATATTGGGATATCATTCTTAACTTATTGCTGCGTTTTTTAATTGACCACCGGGTGCCATTGGCGCATTAGACGCAATAAACAAAGATACGAGAAGTTGTACTAAGATGTTTCTTTACTGATATTTCGGCTGAACTTTCTCGGTCATCATCGGTCATCGTCATTCTAAAGATGACTAATGGAGTTCAGTCGAAATATCAGTAAAAAAGATCGTTGCGCAACAAAAGTTTTGCTCCCTATTCATGCTCCCTGATATCAAACTGGTTAATTCATGCTCCCTGATATCAAACTGGTTAGATATGAGGAAGCAAGGTCCAGGAGCAAAATATAACATGCAGCAAGCTAGCTCCCGAGCATGCTCTTTGGTGAGTCCTAACAGGTTTTGACCAAGATTGTAGTTAATTCAAAAGACCAAGTAGCGTGTTGTGGGAGCAAGCTTCCTCGTGTGTACCGGCCTTTAGGTCGGCATTCAATATCGCTATTTATAAAATATTTGAGATATAACGCGCGCGCTGATTGGCTGGCTTCCATGTTTATATCAGAGGACAGAGACATGGCTCGCTCAAAAAACGTTGAAAATATTTTATAAAAGCAATATAAAACGATCACTTATGTCTCTGTACTGTGATAGAAACACTCTGGAAGATGTAGAGCACTCGAAAAGCAAGAGAAACACTCGGCTACGCCTCGTGTTCCTAAGCTTGCTTTTCTCTTGCTCTACACTTCCATCGTGTTTATATCACAGTACAGAGACATAAGCGACCGTTTTATATTCTTTAAATATATCATTGAATCCCCTTGTTTTAGTTACTGCGCTACTACGTTGTTTAGTCTCCTGCATGAGGACTACTTGTGAGACTGATAAAATATTCTAGCAATAATAGTAGCGATAGTTTATAGCAATATTTAAATTATTTCACTGAAATGTTACTGAATTTATGCCTTTAGAATGCATGATCAAAATTGCCCTTCGTAATTGGACGTGTTGGAAATTCAATGTAAAACTCTATTGTATTGTTCAATGGTAACAAAGCTTTTTATTCATTAATTTTGTGTCTAACTTTTAGACTAACCTGCCTCGATTAGCTTTATGCTACTTGCAGGTTAAACGAGTACCTTGTAAAATATGTGTGTAATTGAAAGTCAATGAATGTTCAAATGTTCAAGTAAAGGGATAGGTCCCAGACAATAACTTTGAAAGGTTTTAACTTATATCAATTGCGCGCAAGTCTGAAAAAAAGAAAACAATGGGTTTAGAGTTTACTTCTAGCTATTGATTGGACTAATCTTTCATGGACAAAGGAGAACAACTCTAATTACTTACATATACCTATTTCAAAAAAGGTTGTCGTACGAGAGGTCACAAGCCTACGCGACTAGACCGAAAAGTAGCATGGGTAGTAGCAAAACTTCTATTCTCTTGTCTTCTTGGGTTTTGATTTTAACACCAACAAGAGAAGTTCTTTAGTGTACAAGGTCAAGGGAGCTGAATTGAATTGTCGTGCTGGGATGTTCATGTGGTTTTATTTTTTAACTTCTACCCATACTCCCTTTCGGGTGATCTGAGTCACGTAGGCTTCATACCGACAACGTTTATTGAAATAGGTGTATGATGTTTTTACTTTGCATAGCAAATTATACTCAACGTTACAGTCCAGCGGTTGCGCGTATGGTCATGCAAAATCAACTCTCTTGTGCGAAGGTGAAGTCTAAAGGCGCTGTTACACGCGCAGAAACTTTTCTCTGAAACTTGCTAGAGTTGAGTAGGGATGGAATTAGCCTTTTTTTAGGCGGATACAGGCGGACATCGATGAATTTAGGCGGATACAGGCGGATATCAATGAATTTAGGCGGATACAGGCGGATATCAATGAATTTAGGCGGATACAGGCGGATATCAATGAATTTAGGCGGATACAGGCGGATATCAATGAATTTAGGTGGATACAGACGGATTGAGACGGATACAGACGGATTGAGACGGATACAGACGGATTGAGACGGATACAGGCGGATTGAGACGAATTCAGGAGGATTGAGACGGATTCAGGGGGATTGAGACGGATTCACGAGGATTGAGACGGATACAGACGGATTGAGACGAATGAACTTAGAGGGATTCAGATCGAATGGAATAAGAATAGGAATGAAATAAGAATAAGAATGGAATGGATAAGGGAAATAAGAACGGATAATTAGAAGGATTCAGATGGAATGGAATAAGAATAGGAATGAAATAAGAATAGGAATGGAATGGATAAGGGAAATAAGAACGGATAAGAAACACCTGTAATTTACTTGATGTGCAATTGAATTGAGTGGAATGTATTCCCACTCTCGAATACTATTTACTCATGCAATGAGTTTTGTCAGGGGAAAAGTTTTGTATCATATAAAGAGCCCACTAGTTGTTATCATGTCATTTGATACCATGGATCCTCAATTGAAACATCCATTTGGGGCCGTTATTTCAGGACCAACTTGAATCGTTGCGGTAAGAGTTATTTACTTCGAAAAATGTTAGAACGAGGTGAAGAAGTAATCAATGGGGCACCACAAAACATTATCTGGTGTCATGGTATGCACCAGTCAGCTCATGATGAAATGATGGAAACGATTCCTAATATTACGTTTATTGAAGGTTTACCAAGTGATTTGGAAACACGACTTGATCCAACACAACGCAACCTGATAGTCATTGACGATTTGATGAACGAATTGAGCAACAACAAACGTCTGACCAACATATTCACGAAGTCATGCCATCATTTAAATCTTTCCTGCTTTCTTATACTACATAATATATATGTATGTCAGGGAAAGGAAATCCGAAACATTTCTCTTATCGCTCACTACTTGTTCATCTTCAAGTCTCCTAGGGATAGCAGTCAAATTACCCACCTCGCCAAACAAATGTACCCGGGAAATGTGAAGTTTATGCAAGAAGCTTTTAGTGATGCCACCTCAGAGCCTTATGGGTACCTGTTGTGTGATCTGAAACCCGAAACTAATGATCAGTTTCGTCTTCGCACCAATCTCTTTCCAGAGGAAACACAATACGTCTACGTCAGAAAGGTATAAAAACCAAGAACTTTAATACACTGTCCTTCAGTTGACCATGAGCCGCCAAGCTAAAAAGAACTACCATCACCTTAAAGTTTTGGTGTCCAGCAATCCACAGCAAGTCAAAGCTCTTGTCAAGACTGCCGACGATTCATTAATTCAAACCCTGTGTGAGTGCGTCTATAATCTTTTGAATTGCAATCTTCGTATATCAAAGCATAAAAAGAAGCGATTGACTCCGCACCGAACTCGTTTGATCAATCAAGCTACCAAAGAAGTGCCTTTGAAAAAGAAACGTCGGATTCTTGTACAACGAGGGGGGAGCATTCTTTCCTTGATATTACCACCAGCCATTGCACTGTTGGAACAATTTTTGAAAAAATGAATTACACAAGAAAGATGGTTATGGTACCTGAACAGACCTTAGAACGACTAAAGGCGAGAAAACACGTTACCACAGCACCCCTCACTTCCCGCCTAAATGACTTGGACCACGACATTCACGAAATCTTACAGAACGAACAACTTACAGATGACGAAAAAGTGCTAAATAACAGTCAAAAGCTTCAAAATTACTTGACCTACTACAATCAGAGAAAAGAGGAACCAATAAAGATGAAAATCGAACCGGCGCGGAAAGTCAAGAAACCTGAAAACGATAATCCTACGGAGGTCGAAACAAGTGAAAACACATCCCCTCCGCAACCACAAGAAGAGATACTAGAGAAAGAAATCGTTAATGCCCTCCCTCAAAGCCTAAAAGCGCGTGGCCAAATGTTACTGGAAAAAATCAAACAAAACCCTGACATTATGAAATGGGATGAGCGCAGTCGATTTTTCTTTGAAGGAAAACCCCAACAGGGATCGGAACACACATTGTAGATCTTGAAGGAGATTCTTTGAGAATGCGCAAGAATTCCAATCCACAAGGATGGGAAATTTTCACTAAAGGATTGGCTCAAATGAACACCCCTGAACATCTTGTGAGAAACAAAGAACGACGAAATGTGCTGAAAAGTTTCAAGTTGCGACCAAACACGATAAATGAAGAAGACAAAGAAAGGAACACGAATGACTGGTTTCCTACACCAGAATCATTACCCAGACCAGCACCGGGGCCCATGAAGACCAAATCGCGCAACTCTAGGAAACAAATGCGTCAGCGTTGGTTAACGTTTAATACTTGAATTGTATTATGTTTTTATGGAGTACGCTCAATAAAAGCTGTTTGTGCGTTTTGCAAATGCGCGTTTTATTATTATTTAACACTGTTGGTGGGTTACAATTTTTATTTTATTTCAGACTTCTGATCCATTATCCAAAATGTCTTGTGATAAACTAGTACACAAAATTATCATTTTTGCTAACATTTTTACTAAAACGACTTAGAATGGTTTTCAAGCTACTACCCTTACAACGATTGATTATAAAATACAAGCAATAATGTCCACAGACTTCGGAGGTCTTGGATTGAAGTCCTTGTGAATTGTAAGTCCATTGAACCGAGTTTCTTTCCACAAACTCTGTTGGGGCCATTTCCCCCAACAATATGCGAATTACTCGTGTTTCATACGTATTGTTTAATATTTCGTATGTCAACTGTACAGTGAGACCGGAGGCTCACCGGGAGCACATGGTCTGAGCGAAACGACATGTTTGTGTTCTTGTTTAGGATGTTCATAAATTGGTAAGTCCGTCTTTCGATTTATTTGCCATTTGTAACTGCTTGTTTGTAATACCAGCCTCATTTTCTTAGGATTTTACTCGTGAAGTACACGTCTGTAAACCCAATTTGTGAATGAATAAAGCAACTTTCAACGTCCGCTCAGACTCCACATTCTACCCAAACATCGTAAAATCCAATTTTGTGTCTTGAGATGTCTTCGTTTGGTGTGTTACTAGCGAAGATTCACGAACTGGATCGTTCCCGAAGCGGTTATCAGGCTGTGCTGACCCGCTTGTGTAATGAAATTGAGAAGGCAATTAGTGTAAACAACTTCGAAGCCGTCAAACTTCTACAAGGCCGTCTTGGCGTCGCTTACGAGCGATATCAACAATGTTGTCAACAGTACGACGATTTGATACAAGACCCTACATCTGAGAAATACCAAAGTGTACAGGATCAACTTAAGAAACAGCAGCTAAGGTACGAGTACTTTAATCAGAAGATTAGTGCATTTAAAGTCAATCTTGAAGTGACCGAGATAGAGAAAGAGATTCAACAAACCGAACTTAAACTGAGAGAAAGTCTAGAGCAAATGCAATCCATGCATAATACAAGTGTTTCTAATGATAACAATTCCCAAGTCAGTGACGTTCATCAAGAGGATGAATCGCAAGAACTTCCTGAGATAATTCTACCGCCGCCAACGTTTGCAACCCCTGTGTCGCGAGCGGAATCAACCAAGCGTAAACAACAACCCCAAGTGTATACTTCAACACCTATTATTCTAGGAGCAACAAGTGAAAAACCCCAACCTGATCCACGGGATATAGAAAACCCACTGGATATCATTGATTTGATTATTATTCCCCCTCCCCCCATGTTCTCAGACATTGAGGGGTCTCAGCCGTTTGAGGGTGAATTTCCTGTTGACATGATAACGACCTTACCACAGGAATCCCATATCGTTACAACTAACAAGATCGGAGACTTCCAAGAACGAGGAGCTTATTTTGAAACAGAAACGTTTGAACCCGCCAGCTCGTCTCCATGCTACGCTAGCGGTGACTACCACGTTGCTATGGCAACGGGATTACCACAGGAACCCCAAGATTGTGTAACTGTTAGAAATGAACATTTTCTAACTCAGGCGACACTAAATCAAATGGAACCATCAGCATCAATTAGCACTTTTCCGTTGCGTGTGAGTCATGATAACGTTGCCATGGCAACCCCAACGGCACAGGGTTCCCAACCTAGAATGTACACAGAGAAACCTTTACCACAGGGAGCCCACCCGCCAACCGGTGGTCTTGTGAGCTCATCGTATGCGACAAAGGAGAACCAAAGGAGCCCACGATTTGGAGGAACACAATTTCAACTACGTACTTCAACGAAGTCAGAAGGCACAGGAACTCCGCAATTTGTTCAATCACCACCCTCGACAATTAAATTTAGTGGGCAACAATCTGCGACGATTAAGAACACTAATAAAGCCTCCCCTGAAGGAGGGACTGCCAACGTATCTACTGAAATGCCGAACCTAACCAGCGAGAGTCTACTTGCGTCAATCGTCGAGACTATCGACAGGATGAGTACAACAAGCAATCTTCCACACGTTCAAGTCGTTATAGCCTGCGTAGCGGCTCTTTGGGGGAAGAGGAAGGGGAGGGGAGGGGAGGGGGAAGGAGGGAAAGGGGAAGGGGAGGGGGACTGGGGAGGAGAGGAGGGAAAGGAGAGCCTGCAGCCAAACCCCTGGTTTTTCCGTTACTGCCCACTCGAGGGATCAAATTTTCTTGACCAATCAGAAATGACCGGAAGTGAAAGATGAGCTACTACTTGTCAAACTCACGTGTAGTTCTGGCACCTTTGCCGAACCAAAACAAATTCATAATTGATTAGACGGTTTTATGACATTTTTATGGTTATTTGTGTAATGCTTTAGTTTATTAATGCTTTCAACCGGCCCTAAAAGCCTGCAGCTAGAGGACCAAAACCAAGATCTGAGAGTGTAAACGATTTTTGTCGAATTTGCAAACTAAATTTAAGGATTTCAAGAAGTTCTTCGGAGAATTTTTTCAAGCCGTCTGAGAGAAAGGAATGCAAAGGGCTGACCTCTCGACCTACGGATAAAATACACATAGAAAACATAAGTTTTTAACGTAGACTTATATGTAAGTTAACAGTAAACTTAAGTTATTTAGGCTATAGTAAAAGATTACAGTTCGCTACCTTTTGCCTGACCACGTTTCAACGGTGTGAGTCTCGTCAACAACAATGCACGATACTGTCGCTTGTGAAGTTCACTGGTGTTCTTCTTTAACTCAGCAGAGCTGTAGAGCCGGATTTGAAATTTACAATCCTTGATTTCATCAGCTTTTAAAGCAGAACGTTCGACACTAGATATCCCCAAATTATTCAGATGTGAAATTTGGTCATTAATGATGCTCGTCAAAGGAGCAATGACCATGCACGACAACAGCACTTTCCTTAATCTGTGCGAAGGCTTGATAAATCCTGCTTTTTCCGAAACCGTGTAGGTAAAATCGCAAGGACGTCTTTGCCAGCCACTGGAGAGACTTCACAGCATGTTCTTGTTCTTGTTTAAGATCAAAATTTAAAAGCTTCATATTCTCCTCCACCGTCAACTCCATCTTGAACTCTGACTGTCCATCAAACATATCAACCTTTCAACGCTATCGATTTCGACCAATAGAAATACGCGGGCGCTGGTGCCCGCGAGTAACGGAAAAACCAGGGGTTTGGCTGCAGGCTCTCCTTTCCCTCCTCTCCTCCCCAGTCCCCCTCCCCTTTCCCTTTCCCTCCTTCCCCCTCCCCTCCCCTCCCCTTCCTCTTCCCCCAAAGAGCCGCTACGCAGGCTAAAGTCGTTAGGTTTGATGGATCCCCTGAGAAGTACCTAACCTTTCGCCAGAGATTTAAGCAACTTGTGGAGACCAGACCACTAGACGATGCTATCAAAATGACTCGCCTCCTTCAGTTTCTCGAAGGGCCGGCGCTCACCGCCGTGCAACATTATGAAACAATACCTGGAGGATTACAGAAAGCTCTTAAAACACTAGAAGATCGATTCGGTCGTCCGTACCACGTTGTCAAGGCCTGTGTAGAGGCAATGACGAAAGGCCCAGTCATACAACCCAACGATAGACAAGCACTACAGCATTTCGCCGACATGGTTCAAGCAAACTATGACACGCTGGACGCGATGGGTTACTTATCTGAAATGAACACGAACAATTTGGAGAAACTAATATCCCGTTTGCCCAAATGGATGCAATCTAAGTTCGTAGAGCATCTGAGCAAACTCCAACGTAAGGGGCAAACATTACCATCCTTCAAGGACGTGGTCCTGTTTCTACGAGATAGAGCTGACATCGTTAACCATCCTTTCCTCTCGAAGTCATCTTCTGAGGTTACAGCAACGAGCGTGAAGCCAACCACTATTCCGAAGGCTAAGCCTGCACTGCCGAGAGTGTCATCATTCGCAACCTCTACTACAAGTAAAGATCAGGAGTGTGAGTTATGTTCTAAACCTCATCGTTTGTATCACTGCGATCTGTTCAAGTCCAAGACAATCAAGGAGAGGAATGACTTTGTAAAGAGTAAACACTTGTGTTTCAATTGCTTAAGCTCAACAGCACACAATGCTAAATCATGTAAATCTTCAGGCAGATGCCGCGCTCCGGGTTGCGGAAGACCACACCACACTATGCTACACTTCGACGAAGGTGCGCGAACTGCGCGTCAAGCCAACTCAGAAGGACAATCGAAGCCAAAATGTGAACAAGAAGCGAACATTCCATCTGGGAAATCTTACACAATATCTAGTGATGTCAACGCAGCTTCGACTAGTGATGTCTTACTACAAGTTATGCCAATCAAAGTAATTAGTAATGCAGGACACTCATTAACTACGTATGGACTATTGGATTCCGGATCTGACATAACCATGATTGATCCTTCACTCGTCATGCTACTGGGGATGAAAGGTAACCCAAGTAAACTCTTGATTTCAACAGTCAACGAAAGTAACACTCATCACACTGGAGTAAAGGTAGACTTTAAACTAGCAGCCGTCGATGGCAACAACGACACTCAAGTCTGTGTTGAATCTGCCTGGGCGACCAAGGAGCTCGCCATCCCCCTTAAACATGCTAAAGCTCTGAAGGATGTTGGCCAGCTATTGCATCTACAAGGAGTTCCCTTCCCAGATGTCGACAGAAAGAAGATATCTGTTCTCATTGGAACCAATGTCCAAGAAGCCTTTATACCTCTGGAAGTGAGAAAGGGTAAAGCAGATGAGCCCATCGCCATACGCTCTAGCCTTGGTTGGAGTGTTCTTGGCGGCACCAGTCTACCTACGACTGAGACAGCAAACATCAACTACTCTCGCGGAGAGGACATCACGCTAAATGAGCAGCTAGAAAGGTTCTGGAAAGTAGAGTCCTACGGACTTCAACCAACGTGCGAAAAACCAATGTCCGTCGAAGACCAAAGAGCCGTAAAGATAATTGACGATACCATGTGCAAGAACGGCAGCAACTACAAGATGGGTCTGCTGTGGAAGTCACCTAATCCAACACTTCCCGATAATCGTGTCTTGGCCGAAGCGAGATTGAAGCACCTCAAAGAACGCCTACAGCGTGATTCTGAATTGCTGGTGAAATACAGGAAGGTGATGGAGGACTACCTAGCCAAAGGTTACGCAGTAAAGCTTACAGAAGAGGAATCAAAGAAATCAGGACCCAAAACCTGGTATCTACCTCACCACCCAGTTTCAAATCCAAACAAACCTGGAAAGATACGCGTAGTGTTCGATGCAGCCGCAAAGTTCAGTGACACTTCTTTAAACGACAACCTTCTACAAGGTCCATGTCTCACCAACGATCTGGCCGGTGTACTAATTCGATTCCGTGAAGAGCAGTCCGCCTTCACCGCAGATGTAGAAGCGATGTTTTACCAGGTACTCGTCAGTGAGGAGGACACCGAAGCTCTTCGCTTTCTGTGGTGGTCCGGCAGTTTAGATGATCCACCGGAGGAGTACAAAATGACGGTGCACATATTTGGTGCTAAGTCGTCTCCATGTTGCGCGAACAAAGCATTGAGGTCGACAGCAGCTGACCACGCTGGTGAATATGATCCTGAAGTTATCCATACTGTCGAACGCAACTTCTACGTCGACGACGTGTTGAAGTCCGCACCAACAGAAGAACAGGCCATTCACCTCGCAACGGAACTTGTCAAGCTATTGAAGGAAGGCGGTTTCCATCTCTCCAAGTTCTCCAGCAACAGTAGAGAGGTCTTATCGTCCGTCCCAAAGGAAGACAGAGCTGATCCAACCTTAGACATGGACTTGGACAGACTACCGATCGGAAGAGCTCTGGGAGTTTACTGGGATGCAGAGTCAGACATGTTCCAGTTCAAGTCTTTAGTCACTACCAAGCCTCATACCAAAAGGGGTGTCCTATCCATTGTAAGCTCGTTGTTTGACCCCCTTGGGTTTCTCGCCCCGTTAACGTTCAAGGTAAAATCCCTTCTGCAGGATCTTTGGAAGGCTGCGGTCTCGTGGGACGAAGAGCTTCCAGAACCCTACTTGTCCCAATGGAAGGAATGGCTACGAAGAATGCCGAAAGTTGTGAACATCAACATCCCAAGATGTTTCAAGTCACCTTACCTTCATACGCCATCCGCGATTGAGCTACATGTATTTTCAGATGCCTCTAGACGTGGTCTAGCAGCGGTTGCCTACTTGAGGATGTTAAACAAGCTTGGCTACATACATTGCTCATTCGTGATGGGCAAGGCTAAGAACGCTCCACTCCGAGAGTGGACCATACCACGCCTTGAACTTCAAGCGGCAGTGTTAGCTACTCGTATGAGCACATCAATACTGAAGGAACTAGACCTACCCATTGATTCAACTACCTACTGGACAGACTCGGCAACGGTTCTTCAATACATCCAAAATGTCGACAGGAGATTTCCAGTGTTCATCGCCAATCGCCTCACAGAGATTCATGAAGAAACAAAGGTTCATCAGTGGCGACATGTTCCTGGATCTCTCAACCCTGCAGACGAAGGATCACGAGGGGTAGACATCAACTATTTTCAACCCGGTTGTCGCTGGTTATCAGGACCAGAATTCCTATGGCAGGACGAGAACATGTGGCCCAGTGAAAACGCAGAAGCTAAGGAAGCTGACTTACCCGAGTCTACCGTGGCCGCAACCGCAGCGACTAATGAGGAAGAGTCTCAAATCTATCAACTGCTGCGACGTTATTCTTCTTGGCAACGGCTACTGAGAGTGATGTGCTGGCTTCTAAGGTTCGTCAACGCCGTGAAGAGAGGTAAACAGCGGCTCTCGGGCCCACTCAAACTCACAGAGATGCGCAACGCTAGCCGCGTGGTCATCCGAATGGTTCAACTAGAGTTCTTTAAAGAGGAGTACGACGCTCTAGAAGCACAACAACCAGTGAAGAAAGGTAGTAAATTGTCAAGCCTCAATCCAATTCTAGTAGATGAAGTGATACGTGTTGGTGGACGAGTTCGCAATGGACCACTTCCCTTTGATGCGACGCATCCCATGATTATCCCGAAAGAACATCCCATAGCTGAATTGATTGTACGATACTACCACAAGCTCCTTGGGCATGCCGGCCGAGAACATGTTCTCTGCACGCTACGCCAGTACTATTGGATACTGCATGGACGATCCCTTGTACGTCGACTACTACACAGCTGCATCGATTGTAGGAAGCGATACGCACCGACCCTACAGCAAGTCATGGGAGACCTCCCAAAGGAGCGACTCACTCCCTTTCACCCCCCGTTCACCTTCACGGGTGTTGATTTCTTTGGCCCGTTCTATGTTAAAAGAGGCAGAGCCACAGATAAAGTGTATGGCTGCATCTTCGTGTGCTTTACCACGCGTGCAATTCACGTGGAAGACGCCAGTGCTTTGTCCACCGACGCATTCATTCAAGCCTTCAGAAGGTTTAACGCGGTCCGAGGATGTCCTAAGGAAGTGTGGTCGGACAATGGCACGAACTTCACAGGCGCCGAGAAAGAGCTCAAGGCTTCCATCAAAGAGTTCAACGAAGAAGTGATCATAAAGGAGCTTCACGCAAGAGATGTTGAATGGCACACGTGCTCCATGCCTAAGTGGAAATTCCAACCGCCTGCTGCAAGCCATATGTCAGGGGTGTGGGAGAGGTTAATCCGAAGTGTTCGCAAGTGTATGAAGGGACTTCTTGGAAATCCGAATGCTCCCCTCCACTTGGAAACTTTACGCACTGTCTTCTACGAAGCAGCCTCCATACTGAATAGTCGTCCCCTTGGTCCGAGCAGCGACGACCCCAATGATTTAGAACCACTTACGCCCAACCATTTCCTCCTGCTTCGCCCAAACGTGACGCCACCGCCTGGTATATTTGCTGATACCGACCTTTACAGCCGTAAGCATTGGAGACATGCACAGTACCTGACGAATCATTTCTGGAAACGCTGGATGAAGGAATATGTTCCCCTCCTACAGCAGAGGCACAAGTGGACAAGCGTCAAGAGAGACCTGAAAGTTGGCGATTTAGTGCTTATCACAGATCCTGTTGTGCCAAGATCAAAGTGGTTGCTTGGAAGAGTGACCAAAGTAACGGTCGGTAGAGATAACCATGTGAGATCAGCTGAAGTCAGAACCAAATCCTCAGTTCTGGTTCGACCCGTTACCAAGCTTTGCCTTCTAGAAGAAGCAGCATAAAGTCAAGATGCAGCAGTATTGGAATACAACCTTTGAACTCTAACTTGTTTTGAGTTAGCTTAGAAAATGAACAGACTTGCAAGGACGATTATAGTTTAAGTTATATTTGATTCATCATGATTTGTAAGGCTCTTACAGCTGGGCCCCCCGGGATGTTGGGGCCATTTCCCCCAACAATATGCGAATTACTCGTGTTTCATACGTATTGTTTAATATTTCGTATGTCAACTGTACAGTGAGACCGGAGGCTCACCGGGAGCACATGGTCTGAGCGAAACGACATGTTTGTGTTCTTGTTTAGGATGTTCATAAATTGGTAAGTCCGTCTTTCGATTTATTTGCCATTTGTAACTGCTTGTTTGTAATACCAGCCTCATTTTCTTAGGATTTTACTCGTGAAGTACACGTCTGTAAACCCAATTTGTGAATGAATAAAGCAACTTTCAACGTCCGCTCAGACTCCACATTCTACCCAAACAAACTCTTCAAAGTTCTGACTGTAAAATCCCGGTCTATGACCATAAGAGTCAAAGAATTCCCCTTTTCGATCGTTGTCAAAGTAAAAGCACACCAATACGAACCAGGTTGGTCGTGTCCATCTACGTTTACGACGAAATTAGATGGGTAACGTGCAACACGGGTTGGTAGTAGGTCTGAAGCAAACACTCCTTGAAAGGAACCCTTGGTAAACGAGAGGTTTTGTAGTACACCAGCAATCTGTCGAGTGTTCATTCTTTAATTAGCCCAATTGTACGTCACATTCCTGTTGTGGTCTATCTCGATCATAGAATCAAATTCAGCGTAGACAATGGCGTTAAACGTCACCGGCAATGCTTGAGCAAACTGAATCCCAATACTTTTTTGTTGAGACGTGGATCCCGGTCGAGAGGTCTGGGGTCAAGTCAAAAGCGAAGAGGGTGTAGCCGTTTGGATAATCCTCGCGTTCAATTTGAAGGCCTTTGCCGTGGAATAAATGCCCAGTTCCCAAAAATAGGCTCATGTAACCTTTTAGGTATTGACCTCCTGCAAAGTTGAGTTGCAAAGACTTCATCGGAGTCGATTCCCCGTTGACCTAGATTCCAATTTGTGAAACATTGAAATGTTGAAAGTTGAAGGGGTTTCTATTAAAAGCACCGTTGAAGGCTGTGTTCTCCACAAGTCCGATGATGATTCGATTCGGAATCTGACCCAAAAAGACATCGTCTGGGTTGAATGACATCTGACCAGCGGGGATAGACAAGGCTTTACACTCGACTCGATTAATGGGTTACAAGACCGGTGTACGTTCCAGAGTGGATACAATACCAAGAAAGGCGTCGTTGTGACGCTTGACCTTGCGCACGTGCAGACTTGACTCGGTAATCATGACTTTGTAGTCCGCTCCATGGGTAGGACTGACAAGGCAAAAAGAGTTCTTGCTTCGATTCATTATAATTCGAATCGTTACCCCGTTCACAATCAGACGATCTTGACAGAACAAATCGAGATGCAGAGGCCCCATCAGTTCAAACTTACGACTATCCTGACAGTAGTGAAAACGTGAAGCAAGTCCATGGTGGAGTGAGGTTGAATTCGAACAGTCCATGGTTTTCTTCAAGTTCTTGTTCGGCTTCACGTAACGCCGTTACAATGCTAAATTTGCAATCCTCTTCGATGTCTTGAAATGTAACTTCCATCTTGCTTGCTTGCTTGCTTGCTTGCTTGCTTGCTTGCTTGCTTGCTTGCTTGCTTTAGGAATGATTTCTCAAAACAAAGTTAATAGAGTGGATGTGGAATGGTTAGGCAACCCATTGTTCTATCTTTTTGTTCACTTTTTCTAACCGTGAAAGTGCACAAAACAAAAGCATTCCTACATATATTGGACAATCAGCCAATGAAAACGTTTGGATCAGTTCAATCAAGCATAATAAATGACGGTAAAACAAAAGATTGTGCACTCTCAAAGCCCCACTCAACATCCATGTTTGCTCTATTGAATAGAACAATGGGTTGCCTAACCATTCCACTCTATTAACTTTGCTCAAAAGCAGTCTTGTCGTTTTATAGTAGCGCAAGGCGGGGTAATTGACTAAATCAGCTGTCCAGGTGTAAATAATTAACACCAGCGTCGCTTTAACGAGTGACTTAAATTACTGTAGGTCATTGTCAGTAAATTAACTCAGCCGTGGCATTGTTATTCGGTTTCAATAGCATTACACTAATTAAGGTGTCTGGAAACAGTTTTTTTGGTCACCAACCGATAACAAATAAACGGTTTAAAAACCACTTTCCTGTAGTCGATTCTTTAAGATGTTTTAAGACATAGTAGCTAAAGGATTGAAGTTTCAGTGCTAGGTGTGTCCCTGCAATCGGCGTTAATTTATGCATATTGTGGGGAAATCCCGTATATCAGACTTTTGGTTATTTCTCAAAAAGTTTACTATAGAATCTTAAGTCAACTTTGGAAATTAATCTTGGAAGTACGAACTAAGTTTTCACCGAGCTCCGAGGAATTTTATTTCGCAAATCTCAAGTTATAAAGTCTTTAATTTGGGATATGATTTTTTAAGGCGATTGTAAATGTCGGATCGAAAAGCGATGTAGAGAACTAACATATTCATGTACATCAGTTGATTTTATGCTAGTAGTTGTTTACTACCCTAGCTCTTTACTTGTCTGAAACGTTTGGAGGCATTTTTTTTATTTTTGGCGGAGTTAGAGCCTTGGAAAGAAAGAAGACTTTTACGCACAAGTGTCCACAAATTGAGCAAGCGGAGTTGGACTCGCTTTTCTCAAAACTGACTCCAACAATTTTTTTCCAAACTTCTGCATAGGAAATTGAAACCTTACTGATTTAGCGCTATATAGAACGAGCGCAAGAGCAGAAACAAAATCGGCTTTATAGCCGTTCAATAAATTGCGTCTCGAGTCAAACGAAAAGCCTTCGGTTGTTTTGATTCTGTCCTATTGTTCTTTGTAACAATGGTGGGATTAAGGGATTAGATTATCACACATTTTTTTGAATATCTAAAAAATGCTGAAAAGGTTTTTTTCTACTTTTTCTAGTGTTTTCAAATTTCAGAAAAAAGTTTTTTAAATTGTAATGAAAAAGTTTATCCCGCAATGCAAATAAAACTATTTTGCAGGCAGCTTGTCTTTCTTTCAAAAGACAGTGTGACCAAAGTTTGTGACGCAAAGAACACTAATCCCTTAATGCCGCCATTGTTACAAAGAACAGTAGGACAGAACCAAAACAATCGAAGCTTTTCGTTTGACTCGAGACGCAATTTTTGGAAAGGCTATGAAGCCGATTTTGTTTCTGCTCTAGTACTAGTGTTCGTTCTAGAATTTCCAGTAAAATAAAATTTAATAGGGCTAAATCAGTAAGGTTTCAATTTCCTATGCAGAAGTTTGGAAAAAAATTGTTGGAGTCAGTTTTGAGAAAAGCGAGTCCGACTCCGCTTGCTTAATTTGTGGACACTTGTGCGTAAAAGTCTTCTTTCTTTCCAAGGCTCTAACTCCGCCAAAAATACAAAAATTGCCTCCAAACGTTTCAGACATGTAAAGAGGGTAGTAAACAACTACTAGCATAAAATCAACTGATGTACATGAATATGTTAGTTCTCTACATCGCTTTTCGCTTTTTCCTTAAAAAATCATATCCCAAATTAAAGACTTTATAACTTGAGATTTGCGAAATAAAATTCCTCGAAGCTCGGTGAAAACTTAGTTCGTACTTCCAAGATTAATTTCCAAAGTTGACTTAAGATTCTATAGTAAACTTTTTGAGAAATAACCAAAAGTCTGATATACGGAATTTCCCCATAATATGCATAAATTAACGCCGATTGCAGGGACACACCTAGCACTGAAACTTCAATCCTTTAGCTACTATGTCTTAAAACATCTTAAAGAATCGACTACAGGAAAGTGGTTTTTAAACCGTTTATTTGTTATCGGTTGGTGACCAAAAAAACTGTTTCCAGACACCTTAACTAATGTATCTTAACTCAGTCGTGTTTCAGCATTGCTTTATGGGGTTGATTAATTCAACAGTGATTTTGACTTCTATAAACTCCATGTTATTATTAAAGTTTATTACAATTTCTTGTTTTAGATAAAACCAAAATGTTTACATCTCTAATTCAAAACCATAGTTAGGTTTACTGTGTGAAGCTTTAAATTGTTTATTGAGTAAAGAAATAATATAATACATGCAACTAGGATATCAAGTAGAAAGTGTTTTAGGGTTGAACAAATTCGTTGTAGTTTTTTTATAAACTCATCGAGAAAACTTTAGTTTCTTTGACTAATTTGCTTTTTCCTCTTCTTCTTCTTCTTCTTCTTCTTCTTCTTCTTCTTCTTCTTCTTCTTCTTCTTCTTCTTCTTCTTCTTCTTCTTCTTCTTGTCTTCTCTTCAAATCTACACGAACTGGTGGTAGTGCGTCATACCAATGAAAGAATTTACATGGTAGGTCGGGAAATTTGACGTTACAGGAATAAAGTAACCTCCCATTGTTCGCTTCAGAAGAGCTGATTCCTAGCTTGGCAATTAGATCGTGCCGGCATTTTGGAAAGTTTCGTCGTCCTGGTGTTTCTTTGAGTTGGTTCTGAATAAATGAAATCTCATTTTCCTTCAGTCTCATGTTGCATCCCAACTAGTCCACTTGCTTCAAGGCCTCGTCTCTTCCCTCGTCGACTTTCATCTTTAACTCTAAATTTAGGACTCTAATGGATTGGTAAACCTTTGTATTTGCTAAGAACTTGAGTTCGTTAAAACATGTATACTGAGTCGTAGTGATAGACATTTTACTACAAAATGCATTAGGCTTTTAGCTATAGCTTAAGTATCTCATATAAGATTTCTCTGCTTACGGAACCTAGGTAAGCCCCGCCTATTTGTGTACTAAAGGTGCGGTAGCCCCTATGTTCACGTTAGTACCTAGTTCTACTTAGTTTGACTTCCTTTCTTGAATACATTAACATAGCTGGATAGCCCTTCACTTTTGCCATCAATATATCTAGTTTTACTTTCCTCTTTTTAGTTTTTACCTTATAGGAAATTACTGATTTATCTGTTAAATGATGACGAAGCTTCTACGATGTCCAAGCGTCGCTTACGTAGTATTAGCCAATCATAGTAATACACCTAGTCTCACGTGGTTCTAATAGACGTTGTCAATTATTAGTACTTAGAAACTAGTAGAAATAGAAGTGTAAAACTCTCCCTGCTCAGAGTGTACAGTTCGAACGGTACCAGCTCTAATAGAGCAGTCTATCCCGTTAACAGATCTGACCCAACTTGTTAAAATCCACTTTGGTTCCACAGGTAAAGAAGGAAGCACCATTTTTGTTTTTGAATGATTTGGCGGGATTTCCACAGAAACAAATAAAGTTGTTCATTATGTCTTTCTTTGTAGAATATTCAGTTGTCAGTATTCCGTTGTCAGGTGTTTCTTAGCTGTTCTTATATCACTTGAATCCTCCTGAATCCATCTGAATCATTGCATTGGTATCCGTCTCAATCCTCCTGAATCCATCTGAATTCATTGATATTCTTCTGAATCCTCCTAAATCCCTCTAAATTCATTGATATCCACCTGTATCCACTTGAATTCATTGATATTCGCCGGAATCCGTCTAAATTCATTGATATCCACCTGTATCCGCCTAAATTCATTGATATTCGCCTGTATCCGCCTAAATTCATTGTTATCCGCCGGAATCCACCTAAATTCATTGATATCCACCTGTATCCGCCTAAATTCATTGATATCCGCCTGTATCCGCCTAAATTCATCGATGTCCGCCTGTATCCGCCTAAAAAAAAAAAGGCTAATTCCATCCCTACTACTCTTGCTTCGAAATTCGTTACGAGACAAGCTTCACAAGGTATTGCAGCGTGACTCTTTCTTGGTAATTTCGAGGAAGAGTGCACTGAAAGGGGGGAGTCATGTCATGAGGCAGAATTCGAGATTATTTTGTATTTAGTCTTTTCCAACCTGCAATAATTGCTTTTCTGAAAAATTACTATTTTCTTTCTTTCCTGTAGCAGCCGGTCTCACCTTTATCTCTTTCTATTTTTATGGTAATCAGTTTAGATGGCTACCGCTTATTACAAGCCAAAAAGTCAACGATTTGAACTCCATGTTAGTCTATATGGTTCAGTGAGAGAATTGAACGATTCAAACATCTCTAAAAACTTTTAGAACTAATGAAAGCATTTTAGCCTCCGTTATTTCGACGAATAGAATAGCTTTTTTGTGCTCACTTAATAAAGCACTTAGGAAGTGCCAATAGCACTCAAAAAGTGTCGCGAGCGCGAGCCGTCTACACTTCTTTCGCGCTCTCGTCGGCTTGACAGAAAAACGCCAAAGCTGCTTTTTCAAACACCAAAACTATAAGAGCTGCATTTTCATGAGTTAGCATTATTTCTCAAAACTTGTGTCAAAATGTTGTCTATCTACAGTTTATAAACTAATCACACCCTATTTCCATTGTTTGATGTAGGTTTTGAATTTCGGGGGAAGGACCCGGGACAGGTTTTGAATTTTGAATTCAAGACCTGCATCAGGTTTACCAAGTTACTAGTCATGCCATACACACATTACACACATTTGAGAAGTTTTACCTTCAATGTACTGCATCTGAGATTTTAGACACACACTAGAAGTCAAAAAGTCTTAAAATTTAAGGAATTGACTATTCTGATCTTAAAAAAATCGCAAATGATATCTTACGCATCGACCCTATACCGAGCCTCGAACCCTCAACCCGTTGAATCTTAAGTCCATTCACTTACCACTATGCTATCCGGTAAATCGTTGACCATAATGGAATTTTAAGAAGCTTTATCTCAACACACATTTTGTAAATTATTATTCAAAATCCCCTCTGGGAATTACTAATAAACGTATTGTATTGTATTGTATTTTAGCTATTGTTCGACGTTAATTTCATGCAAATATAAATTACTCGATATAACTCGGATTTGATACTAGAGTACAAACACTAAAAGTGTGCAACATAAATAGTACTAAATAGTGCTAAATTATGCAAATTCTTTTGCTTTCTATTGTTTAATTAGTGCTATTTAGTACTAAATAGGGCAAAGTATTGCACACTTTTAGTGTTTGTACTCTATAACTCAAATCCGATGATTTGAGTTCTTATTTTCAGAATTTTTTATTGAAACAATAAAAATAGGGTTTGGTTAGTTTTTAAACAACTTAAAAACCACGTGCTCGGTCTTCCAATGAAATTCAAGACCTCGGGCTTTCGGCCCTCGGTCTTGAATTTCAATGCAAACCCTCGCACTTGGTTTTTAACCTATATACAAAGCTTGTTAGAAATATTTACGAACAACAACAAGATCCTTTATCTAGATCTGCTGATAAAAATGTCACCTTTCTCAAAGTTGGGGGCATAATATACTACTCAGCATTCGCGAAAGTTTGGTTACAAACGTTTTCTACCAGGTTACTTTTGTCACTTCGTGCGTGCAGCTATGGCTAGGCCTAAGCCTTGATGCTGTATTACTGAACTACGGTGGCCCACAGCTGCAAAACACAATGCAAAATTCCTTTGAAAATACAACAAAGTTTAATTCGTGGAACATAACAATCTTTCACTAACACAACAAAGTTTCGTGGAACACAACAATGTCTCACAGAACACAACAAAGTTTCACAGTACACATGTCTTTCACAAGCAACTAAAATCTTTCGCGGGGCAACATTCTTTCACAAGCACAGCTGCCATAAGCTTCCCAGTCTGATTATCTGTGGATTATGTCTAGTAACGGTCATTTCCAGGTTGAAAGCCAAATATACACTGTTAGAAATGCTCTCAACATGACTGATTTTTTCAAACATCATGGCAAATATTGAGTTCAAAAATAAACATCAATGCTTATTTAAGTCTCGGAACTCAGGGATAGATTGTTACCTCTTTCCCTCGTCCCTCTCCTCCCCTCACCCCTATTTGCGTGTTCAAATGGAACGTTCTGGTGTACGTCGATCAGGTGGCACATACAGCACAATCGGAGAACAGTGAAAACGATAGCCTGGTTTTCACTACCAAAGCAAGACAACGCCAAGCTCGTGTTTTCACTTGTAAAAGTAGCGACGCAAGCATAAACGCTAGCGCAAAAGAACGGAAGGTTTTATTTTTCTTGATCTTGCGCGGGCTTGCGTCGTATAGTACGTATTGCGTCGTCTTTCGTTGTCTTTCGTCGTCTTTCGTCGTCTTGCGTTATCTTGCTTCGTCTTGCGTCGTCTTTCGTTATATTGCGTTGTCTTGCGTTGTCTTGCGTCGTCTTGCGTTGTCTTGCGTCGTCTTGCATGCGTTGTGTTGAGTCATCGTGCGTGGTCTTGCGTGGTTTTCCGTTGTCTTACGTCGTCTTGTGTTGTCTTACGTCTTCTTGCGTCGTTAGTGTGAACCAGGCATTATGTCGTGTTATGTCGTGCAACCCACAGAAACAATGTAGTAAGATATATGAATAATTATAATTAAAACTAAAAAATGAAAATGAAATTTATCAGAAAAAATATCAAAAACACCAAACATTTAAAAACAAGTTCAAAAAGATGTAATTTTAACTTAAAGCTTGGGAAAGAAACGGAAAAAATGAAGAAAAAAGAAGTCAGGAAAGAATCCGGCGTCGACGAGGATCGAACCTGTAACCCCTTAAAGAGCACCCCCCGGAAATAAAATAACAGACTGAATGAATAACTGTAAAAAGAAAAAAAAAAGAAAAAGAAATTTTGGGACGATTCTCCCGAGACATTCAAGGAAGCTGAGACATCGAATCGACTTACGTTACGGATGAAGATTTCGGCCCCATCCACGCTATCCCGTGGCTACATATTACAGTTATCTTAGCCCGAAGGCCAGGGAGGGAGACGATATCCGGACCCTAATCCATACCTTTAGATATCACCTTAGACCGCTGCGCTACCTAGACACTTAATAAATTTAATGACTAATTGGGGTAGTCTATTCGGCGAAGTTTCATTGTAATGCTAATACTCCCCAGGGAAAGAAATGAACCAATCAGAGTCCAGATATCAAAAAAATAGCTGTTTTGTAAATAAATAGAAAGAGAAAATAAAAGAATAAGTTTTCAGGAACATCGAGCTTGTCTGCATTGTTTTACTCCATCGATTTGCCCCAATTCCCTAGGGAGATAGAAGAACCAATCAAAATCTAGTCGATTGAAGAGGGATCAATAAATTTCCAGGATTATTTTAAGTACAGCAAGCTTCAAGCCGTTACGTACGCTATTACTTATGGATTTTTATTTCCGTTCCAAAGTGAAATGATCGGCCTCACTGAAGATGTTCAGTTGGAATCCACGTTTCTTATTTCAGAAATATCCCTAGAGCGTAATCAGATTAAGACATCAGCAAAGGTATAAGTTCTTTTATAAGTTAAGGTGATTTAAAATTTGGATTGATACTTTTAGCTCATCGTTTTAAAACAAAGCTCGTAGTTGTTTACATGTACGCGTTTGTTCTTCAGTATTAACACCAAATTTGTTAGTCATACATGGTCGATTTGAGTTTAATTGTGTAAGTAGACGAGAAATTATATTATATAACTGATCTCGTCAAAATGTATCCCCGAAAACTCTACAAAGAATCTCGTAATGCAGAATGCCAAACTCGCGCAAGTTTTTATATTGTCGTATTCAAAATATTGGGAAATGTCATTTCTACCTAGAAACTTAATAACACAAAAAAGTAAACCTTTTAAATCTTTCATAGTGCTTTCATTACATGATGAAATCTTTCAAGTGATTCACTGCTCTGCCTGACGAACTATCCTATACATAGTCAAGATAACTAAAATTACACGATTGTAAAAACCAGAGTACGTAAGCACCAGACACGCACGTCACGTGATTTGACATGTTTAATTTCACCGCATTTGTGCTATTTTTAAACCACAGGCTAACTTACGCGCGCTCGTCAATTTTGAATATTTACATTCATTTGTTTCCATCGCGCGGTGAATTCGTTCGAATCGTGTTCTAAAAAGAAATCGAATGGGGGACAACACGTCAAGGTTTTTATAAGGGTGTGTGTCGGTCACCTGATTACAATACTCTCCTGGATTAATTCATTATTTTTGATGCTAGTGTGGTTAGGGAACGGGAACTAATTTCGAAAACTGAAGAACGTAACTGATATCCAGAGCTGTTTTTTTATCATAATCGGTACCTATTTTAATATCCCATATCAATCTTGGGGCGGGGAAGGGGGTGGGGTGGGTGCGGGAAAGAACTAGAACCCTTCACTACCCCTCTGACTTTCTCATGCGACCTGCGCTGGGGCTATTGTTAATGGGGCTTGTTGCTTAATTTGTAGAAACCCAGAACACAAGATGTTATTTTCCCTGTAGCTTGTAACATTGTACACAGCATGCATCGACAGATCGATTGACAGATCGAGTAATTTTTTTGTAATATGTAAAGCGCCTTAGAGCCTGGTATAAGGCGCTTCAGAAATCTAAATTATTATTATTATTATTATCATCGTGCGTGTGTCCGACCCTGCAACAGGTGCGCGCAACACTTAGAGAATAGAAACGAGTTCTTTTTCTGAAGCCATACCAACCTTGCAACAGATCGCGCAATGTTTTGCGCAACAGCTACAGAAGTACAACTGAGCTTTTTCTGGGGCATTGCGCGCGCCTGTTGCAGGGGTTAACACACGTTCTGTTGCGCGCAACATTGCAATAACCTTGGACTACTTAAATTGTTATGAGTTGGATTTTGGTATTTCAAATCTTAGTGGCTACCATTTCCAGAGCTAATGCACACATTCCAGATGGCGCGGAGCTTCAGTAACGAAAATTCGGATAAATTTCGACGAATGTTTCGTTCTTTTACTCAAGTAAGCATACGTCTTTTGTGGGCAGGGCCAGAGTTCAAAATGAAACACTTATAATCATAGATAAAAACAGTTTTCTGATAAACGTCTTTAAAGTCCGTATGCTTTTTCCTTGTGCTTGTCTACTGACACCTATCGTTTCCTTGACAGCCTAGACATGATCCATAGTCTGGATCTTAACCTTCTTCTCTGGATGGACTGGATGGAGAAGGTCGAAATATGACACAATGTATTCTAAATGATGCATTATTTTTAGCAAGCAGCGCTATTAAATGTTTGATAGATAAAACGGTTTTCTGATTTACATTGTTAAAGATCCGACATAAAACGTGGTTTTCGTTTTCGTGACAGCCTAGATAGGAACATAGTTCGAATTTTACCCTTTTCGATCTCTGAATGGAGAAGGTTGAAATCCGAGTACCATGTATTATAACTGCTGCATTATTTCTTTAGCAAGCGGCGTTATTAAACGTTTGATTAACTTACCATTTATATACAATATAGAACATAATGAGACTAATACAAATAGCAGTGTTGTTCGTCCACTATGTCCACGGACCTGAAAAATGTTCAACCAAAACGACATTAATATAAAAATCTAGCTGAAAGAAATTTCTCATCCTCATTAACTAATTAGTTGCTTGTGAAAGACTTGTGTACTGTAAAACATTGTTGGGTCTTGTTGTGTTCTGTGAAAAATTGTTGTGTTCCAAGAAACTTTGTTGTGTTCAGTGAAAGATTGTTGTGTTCCACGAAACTTTATTGTGTTTTCAAAGCAATTTTGCATTGTGTTTTGCCCCTGTGGGCCACCGTACTGAAAGGAGCACAAAAATGCTGTTCTATTCAGTGTTAATCATATTACGGAGAAATCGGTTCTTTTTCGAGATGATTTGAAGTTGACGAAAGTGGGGTTCTGCTGTATCGGTATTTACTCACTAAAATTCCCTTGAGTAAGTTTTCGTTCTTTCGTGAGATTTTCGGCGTCGTTGTGTGCTCAGTCATTGACAGTTCAGTCAAGGAAGACAAAATGTCCTGAAAATGTACTTAAATGCCCTTGAAAACGGAGATGTACTGGATGCAGACACGATTTTGCTCAATATCTCCCTTTTGAGACTCGTTGGTCTATAGATAGTAAATGAATCGCTCACTAATGCATATGCAAACACAACAAATCAATCGACATTGCTCAGTTATTTACAGTTCATGTTAACTTATAAGTTTGTTCATGCTAAATCGTTTTCGTTGTTAAATAAAGATGGTTTTAAAACAGTGTTGCTTTTGAGTTCCTGTTCTTCGTGCTTATGCACTAGTCAAAGTAACCTCTCACCCCCAACAGGAGACAGGGTGGGGATTAGTGGGGCATTCGAAAAAATGTTAATAAATACCCCATGCATATAGTGGCACAAGAATTAAACACCAAATAGAGTAGATTTCGTATGACTGGGAAAATTAAACGACACCGCACGGTCACGGCACGGTTACAGCGGGAATTTCAAATGTTTTTATAGACATCAGGGCACTGACACGGTCACGGCACGGCGCGGTCCGTTTCACACTCATATGAAATCTGCTCTACCGTACCTACAATCATTGCCAGAATTGTTGGCACGATTTTGTCGTGATGCGCGCGAAAAGTAGATGGTGATGAGATTGGCTTCCCCCGGGCCCCCTTTACAATGTGAAAATCCCAACACCTACCACTCGGCAATTAGTTCGAAATACCTTTATCTAGCAGCAACATTGTACCAGGGGGAGGGGGGTCCAATAGTACGTACACGGCCACAAAGTGTACAATTGTAGAAACATCCGTTGAATTCACATCGTGCCAACTAATTTTGGCAAGGATTGTACGTACCCCCTGAGGCCAAACAAACAAACAAAAAAACGCAAGTTATCTTCAACTTATAAACTTCATTCAGTTTTAACACAACTAGGACCGATATTATGACTATATCAGTTTAAATGTAAAAGGAAATCCAGTACATCGCAGATGCCAAAAGGTTTAATCTACAATATTTTGGCAAACCAGTACTTGCCTCATATGTTATAGGGAAATTACCATGGTACTGTTCAATTTGAAGTACTGTTCAATAGGTACCGTTCCCGGGAGGGGAGGGGGGGGGGGACTCCAATAAAAGGATCGGTATGCTCGTCAGAAATTTTCAAAAATACATTGTACCCCTAAAAGATACCGGAAGTCTATTAAAAAGGGCGTGGCTGGACGAATTTAATTAACCCCTCAGAGATACCAGTGATAAGCTAATGAACATTATTATTATGAACATAAAATGGGACGGTCGACACACTTTTGCTGGGCAATTTTCTTTCATTTGAGAACAAGATAATAAGCAGTGGGCTGTACTGATACCCTAAAAGATACTAGGAGATGCTAAAACTCTAAACTTCAAGGTGCCAATGTACAGTGATATAAACTTAACATGATGGGAAATTTAGAGAACAAAAAAGCAAGCTTTGCCTGAAACACCCGTAAACTTTATTGGTTAAGTATGAGTTTCTGGTAAGTTTTATCGGGTCTATCGAGAAACACCCAGTATGAGACTTCTCACGATTGGGTATCCTGTGTCTCACGGATAAAAAGACTGGTAGCGCATTCAGAGACTGCCAAGATGGCGGCCTCTTGGCAAGAATGTGTATGTTATTTAACATCCACTAGTTCTGCCAGCCCGAAGTCTTTTATACCTCAATTATGTACCAATATATGTAAAAGGTAATGTCTACTTATATAAGTTGATTCAATATCTGATAAAAGTAGCCTACTTTTTATGCATTTCGCTTGTATAGTCACGCCTGTCATTGCACTGGTTTTGAGGGGTACTCAAAATGGCGGCTAACTTTTATTCGATAAAACGATAGATAAAATCCAGACAGACGATATTTTGGTAATATAGGTAAAAAGGTTTAATCTTTTGTACGCTCATGGACTTGGAGGTAGATTTTAGTGGTCAAAAATGAAGAATTATTTGGCTGTATTTATTGCTTATTTCCGGTTATTCGAAATTGTATAGTACGTGGAAAACACTTTCGCTTTAGTTCCTTGGTTGTGTTCCAGGAACAAAGACCCACAAACAGACAAAATATACTTTTACATTTAATACTTTCAATACTTTGTTGTGTAACTAAAATATGACTCAACCGGGAAGCGTAAGCTGCCAGTAAGTTACTTTCTTTCAAAGTTAGTTTGTAAACACTCACAAGAAGTAAGCTTGATATTAGCAGATAAAGTATCAATAAATTATGATGAGTTAAATTTCACATAATGCTATACAAAAATAAGAAAGCTTTAAAGAGCTTTTAAATGTCATAATCAAAACAATTAAAATAGGTTTTGTTTATTGAATATTCAAATAATTACACCTTGAACAAAAATTATTCTGCAATGCATGCTTCATTGGGCTATATAGATGCTTTGCATGATCAAAACAATTTTCAAAAAAAGTTAAGCTTTAAGTCTGGAAACACTTTATTCTTAAAGGAAATAATATAAGCAACTTTCAAGCGATTGTCATGTAAAAAAAGATTTCTCCAGGGGTTAAAGCCAGCATTTATGTTGTTGCTTTTTTACAATACATTGTAGACTTTTCAAAATCAACCGAAAGGGGTTTGTAGGGTTTTGATTTTTAATTAAGCGTTGGTTTTGACGATTTATAGACATCTTTATAAGATTTATGAGCTGCTTCGTCATTGACACCAGTTTGTTTGATTTGAATTACAGTAGCTACCCTTAAAACAGATAGCATTATGGATATTATGAAAGTGGAGAATAGCTACCAGGGGGTTGATTAAAATTTTAAACTAGAGAGCATTATTTTGGCTGTGATACCCTGGAAAGACTACAGATATTATATTTATTATCAGAAATAAGCTTGAGTTTCCTGAGATAGCCAGGCAAAATGCAGTAAAGTGATGTTTACAACCGGACAATTATTGCCCAGTGCATGACCATTGATGAACCAACCATGCAACAGAAGACGAATTTACCTAGATTTTAAAGAGGGTTACATGTATCATATTGTATATTATTGGGAATAGTCAAGCCATGTCTTTTGTTTTTTTGTATGCTACTTTTTGTTTCAATATTTTTATGTTGATCTGTAGTGAAGAGGTAATTCTTAGTGGAGATGAAGAGACAGAAAGCTTTATTGCACCGTTTATTGCATTAGCATCACATAACATTGGCTTCAATATCAGTAAATGTAAGTATTATACTGGTCATTGGAATGTTGAACATGTCTTTTGGGATAATGGCACCGTAGGCCCAATCTCCTCACAATTCAAGACTTGCATTGGAGGGATGTTAAAAAACTCACAACACTATTTGAGGAGAGTAGGCTATGAAGTTACTAGTGTGTAAGGTCTGGCTTAGTATAATACAGGGCCCACTTTGTCTTGTGGCATACTTTTTTGTTCTCACCACATTTTGACATCTACAGTATATCTATTAGAGTATAGATGGATGGAAAAATGGAATCTATTTGTTAAGTAATAACTGTGTGTTAATCTTTTCCTCAGGCCAGTCTCCCATCAGCTACATTCTCAATGCCTCCAAGGTTCTCCTGAAGTATTGTCTAAAAGAGCTCAAACAGAGAAGCAGTAGTGGTATTCTAGCAAAGGTATGGCAAATTGAAGGTACACCCATAAAAATGGCCTAAGTGACCTTTAATGTCCAAGTATTTAATATCTTTTGACACAGGAAAGTCCATTGTTACATATATATCGTTTATTCACACCATTGTTTTTTACAACTAAAATATATAAATATATACAAAAAAATTAAAACGGACTTATAATGGCGAATGTCAACTAAATAGCAGAGCTAATCTAGTAGTTAACATAAGATATTAGTTATTAAGATAATTGAATTAATTGAGAGGTCAGAGAATAAATTTAAAGTGTAGATTATTATAGCGAAAGAAAACTGAATAAACTTTATACGTACAATCAGATTTAGAAATTCTCATAGATATAACACACTTACAATATACAAATACACAAAAATGATATACATTCAAGCAATACGATATGAAAGATATACATTTACATTTTACATTTACCATTCCAGACCGTTTGAGAAAACTTGTATTAATCATCATTCAGAAAAGTCATTTCAGCCATTTTCTTTGGTATCTTTTCTAAATTGAAGGGGCACTCAAGAAAATGGTCTAAGTGACTTTTCTGAGGATTTTTTTTGGAGATATAAGTGCATGATATCACTAAGCTAGCTTCCTTATGCCTAAATATCAAGAAGTCACTTAGGTCATTTTCACGGGCAACCCTTCAATTGGTTGTACATTGTAGCTCAGGCAAACATTTTATTAACTAACAAAAATATTTAGTCCTCTTGTAATAATTTGGAAGATGATCACTGGAGAATATACAATGTATCAATAATAAGTCAACAGCTCAATCTTTCCTGCTCTTAAATTTCTGCTTGTACATGTACCTACAGTGTGTATAAAATTAATATCTACAGTGGTCGAGCTACCGTATATGCACTTTGTAGCCACATTTTCAGGGTTTTATTCAAGGAAAGGGTTTCTTGTGCTAGGGTTACAACAAGGGGAATTGACAATTATAGCAAAAGTCTCTTTATTTTTCAGAAGCAACTTGTGTCTATAATTGAAGGGCTATGCAAAGGTCATGGGTGTTTGATCAGGGCTGACGTTGTAGCTTTCACAGCTCTTCTCAAGTGTGCAACTATTCCACAAAAGCTAGAATCACTTTGTGCAGAAGAGAAAGAAAGAGAAGATGCTCCATTCCACAATGGTATCTTCTTGCAGTCATTACAGATGGCTTTTACTGAAAGAGAAGAAGAGTCAAGTAAAGAAAGGTGAAGTACTACACAGGCATCCCATTTTTATGATTTAAATACATGTACTATTGAGAACTCTGTGTGCTCAACAGTAAAACCCAACCCTAGGCCCAGATCAAACGAGAATGCAAGAAATTGCAAGTTGATGCAAGTTTTGACTTGCACCTTCATTTGACCGCCAACTTGCATCGACTTGCAGCTACTTGCATCATCTTGCGAGGACTTTCAAGCAGTTTGAGCATGCTCCAATTTGATCGCAAGTCAATGCAAGTTTTGGCTCATTTGAATGGTCACCATGCTAGACTTCGCAAGTTTTTTTCTTGTTTTTTTAGTCTGAATGTCTATACATTGTCTCTCGATCACAAACAATTCAAACAAAACCCAAACTGATTTTATTGCTGTCCTTCAGGTAGTTGAAAGTTTTTGAAAAACTTGCATTGACTTACATTTAGCAGCAACAAGATGAGCAAGTCACAAGTCAAAACTTGTGTTAACTTGTGCCACCTTGCATTCTTGTTTGATTGGGGCCTTATAGACACATGTAATTCTTTCCCAGCCAAAAAGGCCTATAAAATCACCTGTTTAATATACTAGACACCTTGTTGATACAGACACTGTTTGTTGTCCTGTGGTGTTTCACTATATTATTTTTGAGACTAAATTTTTATTGGGAACCCTGTGTGTTTGTGCACGTTGATATAATTTAAAGACTAAGTGGCTATTGGGAACAAATATGATTACATGTCTCTGCAAAATGGTCTGTGAATGTGCAGACCAGATCAGTTTTCATATACAGTACATAGGAATTAACTTCATGGAGCAGAAATGGCTATCAGACATGGAGATGGTGTTGTTCACTCCCAATGTGCATAGTGATGTAAAATTGATCTAGAGTCACATTGGATAGCTTATGTAAAATTTTTATATCTATATGTAGTTTGTCTGTAGCTCTTGTAACAAAGTTTTGTTTGCTCTTTGTTTGGTTCCTAAAAACAGGTTAGCCACCTTAATTGTAAAGAAACCTAAAGAATGATATTGTTATATTTTAGATCCAATGTGGATAAGATGTACCCACTTACTATCACAGAGAGAAGGGACACAAAGAGCCAGTTTTCTAATCACAATGTGGGAATACTACGTGAGTTGGGTGGTGGTCAATTGCTGCTGGATTTGTGTTTAGACCTGCCAAACTTGTCTAAAATCAACAAAATGCATGGATTAAATCTTGAGAAAGAATCTAAAGTTTCACTTGGCACTGTGACTAACATGACTCTCTCAGATGCACCAAAACTTACTTCTGCAAGGTAAAAGGGATTGTTTTTACACCCTATATTTCAAAAAAGGTTGTCAGAGCTAAAGGTGATAGCTGATATGAGAAAAGTCATTCCACTATTCATGGTTGGGTTTTCTATTTGTTTTTATTAAGAAAGTCAACAATCAAACATTCATATCCAATGTTCAGAGCAAAACAAACGGAATAACAAAGCTATTTTTAAAACTTCTTGATTACTTCGGAGTTTGAATGACTTATCTCCTATCGCCTATTATGCCTTTAGCGCTGACAACCTTTTTTAGTGTCCTTATAAATAATGAGAGACGGTGTAGTGTTTTTCCGATCTTTCATGATAACCAGATATTGGTATTTGACTGTGGGGAAGTCCAGCAATGCCATTTTGGACCATTTTAGAACATTTGGAGAAATCATGCAAAAAAGTCACTTGAATGAGCTGTTTTCATGAGTACCCCTTCATTGTTTGCCAAAATCTGTCTGGAGATTGTTTACCCCAAGTCTATTACAGTTAGAACAAGGCTTGTGATTTGTTGAATGGCAAAGAATGGCAAAACAAAACTAATAATAATGATAATTAATAATAATTTAATGGACTTATATTAATAAAGCACTTGTTCCATGATGGAATGATCACAGGCAATCATTAATGAATACAGAATACAGATGACAAGTAGAATCAAACACCACTTACTCATTTTTTTTATTTCAACAAACCACAAGCTTTGTTCTAATGGTAGTGGGCAACCACCAGCTTTCCAATAGCTTACCATGATATTCAGCATTGTTAGCAATATTGACAGTAGTGTTTTCACTAGATGTTTTGTCTACAGTGTCAGCTACTGTACTTCTGTTAAGTCTAGTTCACACCAGTTGTCTTAGTCTTGTCTGTGGGCATCTCCTAGTCCTTTCTCTTCATCTCTTAATTTTTGGGTCTCCTGTGTCACATGACCAAATTTCCCTTGGTTTGGAGGGTGACAAAGGGTTCCCATAAGCTAAGGTTTAATAAAGAAGGGTTGTTTGCAGAAGAGGCAAGTTCACACTAGCATCATAAGAATATTAAGTATAGTCAACATATAGACTCAGTAATGTACTACTGAATAGTGCCAGAAGGGCACTCAATACAGGAAAGTTTATGGTGCTGGAGATACCAGAACTTAGTTTATTTAGTTATTGCTAATGAACACATTTCTTTCAGTCTTCAAGACCTTTCATCAGAGATGTCAATCATATGCAGTGTGATTTCATTACCTATTCTGGAACCACTGACTTTTAAACGACTCAACAAGGTGGCTGTCCTTGCATTGTGCTGTATTGATGCAGCTTTGACAGTTGCTTCAGGAAACTTTATCCCTGGTGACAACATAGCTTCAACCAAGCAGCCAAAAACTGTAAAGGGTATTATGAAAGCTACAAAGCCTGTGAAAGTCGATGAAGAAGCTCTGGAAAAGGCAATTGAAAGTGTTGTGGATACAAGTGTAAGTTTTATAGATGTGGTGTTTGGGTTGATGAGTTGTAAATCAGAGATGTTAGTCAAGAGCAGTTTGGTATGGCTATGAAATGTGTGTGTATAAACAATTTTGCGTCCTACTGTGTGTTGGCCTTTTTATTGGTCAATGATGATGATGTCTGATCCCATTGAAACACTGAGACACTGCATGAAATAACAGCACAACATTGCACTACACAGAACAGCACAATACAGCACAGCACACAATATAGCACAACAAAACACAGCACAGTGTAGCACAGGACAATGTACATGTAGCACAACACACAGCATAACATTTGCAGCACAGTACACAGCATAGCACAGTACACAGTATAGTGCAGCACAGCACACAGTATAGCACAGCACACAGTATAGTGCAGCACAGCACACAGCATAGCACAGCACACAGTATAGCACAGCACACAGTATAGTGCAGCATAGCACACAGTAAATGCGGTACAGCATACAGCACAGCACACAGTAAGTGTAGCACAGCACACAGTAAGTGCAGCACAGCACAGCACACAGCATAGCACAGCACACAGTATAGTGCAGCACAGCACACAGCATAGCACAGCACACAGTATAGTGCAGCACACAGTATAGTGCAGCACAGCACACAGCATAGCACAACACACAGTATAGTGTAGCACAGCACACAGTATAGTGCAGCACAGCACACAGCATGGCACAGCACACAGTATAGTGCAGCACAGCACACAACATAGCACAGCACACAGTATAGTGCAGCATAGCACACAGTAAGTGCAGCACAGCACACAGTAAGTGCAGCACAGCACACAGTATAGCACAGCACACAGTAAGTGCAGCACAGCACACAGTATAGTGCAGCACAGCACACAGCATAGCACAGAAACAGTAAGTGCAGCACAGCACACAGTAAGTGCAGCACAGCACCCAGTAAGTGCAGCACAGCACACAGTAAGTGCAGCACAGCACCCAGTAAGTGCAGCACAGCACACAGTAAGTGCAGCACAGCACACAGCATAGCACAGCACCCAGTAAGTGCAGCACAGCACACAGTAAGTGCAGCACAGCACACAGTATAGCACAGCACACAGTAAGTGCAGCACAGCACACAGTATAGTGCAGCACAGCACACAGCATAGCACAGAAACAGTAAGTGCAGCACAGCACACAGTAAGTGCAGCACAGCACCCAGTAAGTGCAGCACAGCACACAGTAAGTGCAGCACAGCACCCAGTAAGTGCAGCACAGCACACAGTAAGTGCAGCACAGCACACAGCATAGCACAGCACCCAGTAAGTGCAGCACAGCACACAGTAAGTGCAGCACAGCACACAGTATAGCACAGCACACAGTAAGTGCAGCACAGCACCCAGTAAGTGCAGCACAGCACCCAGTAAGTGTTGCATAGCACACAGCATAGCACAGCACACAGTATAGTGCAGCACAGCACACAGCATAGCACAGCACCCAGTAAGTGCAGCACAGCACACATTATAAAATAACTATGATATAACGCACGCTCTGATTGGCCAAAGGACGCGCATTCTCTATGAGAACACATAGCACGCGCGCGCGCACAAATTTTCAAACTTTCTCCAAAGAAAAAAGAAAATAAAACTTCAATTGTATTTTATAAAAGAAATAGAAAACTTGGCAGCAGTACTATGTTGAGTTATAGAAGCACTTGGGAATTGTAAGAAGACTTGAGAAGTGTTGAGAAGCACTCGGCTACGCCTCATGCTTCTCCTAACACTTCTCTCGTCTTCTTACAATCCCCATGTGCTTCTATAACTCAACATAGCACGCTGCCTCACTTTTTATTTCTACAGTATAGCACAGCACCCAGTAAGTGCAGCACAGCACACAGTAAGTGCAGCACAGCACACAGTATAGTGTATAGATTTGATTTAGCTAGATATTTCATATTTACATTTTATTGTAATTATAAGGCTCCCAGGAAGAACAATTGTAAAATTGATATGGGACTCTGTATTTAAATATAGTTGATTGATTGATTGAAGCCTTCTTCATCTGCATACAAATTCACCGTCTGTTTCTTAATGTGTTCTTACAGTTAAACATTTATGATACAATCTGTCATGTCATTGGTGAATCATCCCGTGCTGGTGGACCAACACTACAAAATCTCACCCTGATGACTGTCTACAGTATAGAGAGGGGCATTATGCCAGTGTTTGGGATAGACAACAAAAGCTCAAAATCCAAGGACCTTGCTTCTGTAAAGCTGAAATGGTAAGAGGTTGGCACTGAATCACTGTCCATCACACACACGCTATGGCAATCAATGCACACGTGCATTACATTGTCTTCTTGGATGATGGCCTTATTAATTAAACTGTAGGCCCATCTCTCCAAACACTACATGTACAGATATACAAATTAACCCTGTATTAGAGGGATGTGAAAGGAACCAACAGGGGTGGATTTAGGGGAGAGGTGCAGGGGGTGTACATGTACAACCCCTCTTGAGATGAATTTGAGTCCTTTTTGTATCTACGGGCTTCCTGTGGAAGTCGTAGATACTATGCCATGGGGTTTGTAAGTAACAATAGAAATGTTCGGATCGTCGTCGAAAAGTCCTATTTCTCACTGACTCTAGCGTTCGGTCAGGTTTCGGTACTCATTTTATTTATCGGCAGATTATCGTTTTGGCGGTACTTTAGCGAAACACATCGTAAGCCATCGTCAGATTATCGTATCTATCTGTCATGTAAGCTGTTATTCAGTATTTTAACTTTGTTTTTTTGTGTTTAATTAGGCAAAGCTTTCAGCAAATTTGTAGAGTGTTTTTCATGTGCTAGTTGTAAGGTTTATCATTTGTTTTTGAGAGATTTTCTGCCCGTAAAATGTCTCATAAGAATTGTTTGTTTAGCATCCACGACAATCTGACTGGGGTCACCTTTAAAAGCTTCCTTCAAGAAGACAACAATAACTCGCCTCGGGGAGCAAAAAATCTGAGCCATGGGACACATAACCTCCTTCGGGAGACAAATAACTTCCTTCGGGGAGTAAACAATCCCGGCAATGGGACTCAAAACCAATTTCGGAAGACTTATAATGGTTTAAGCAGTAACATCAGAAATCCTAAGAATGTGACATTTGATAAGCAAACAATTCAGAATGCCCCTTGTGTAAAATCATGCACGAAAGCTGTGGCTGGTTTTGAAGAATGTATGAATATTGAATCTTGTAATTGTGGTAATGCTATTAGTGACCACGCTTGTATTTGTAACAATGAACAAAGCATAAAAAGTACTAGACATTTTCGATCAACTTTCAGAGGTTATGTAACTCACAGAATCAGAAAGATAGCCGTCTAAAATATCAATAGGAAAGGTTTATATGCAATGTTTAAAATCGAACTGAGACTTAGAAGAAAGATCACCAGAAATGTCAAAAAAAGAGTGCCAATGTCATTTGTTTTGTATGCTATAAACAATGGTAGTTATTATAAACAACTGAGTTATATGATTAAAGTTCATATTTGTGAAAAGATGATTCTTATACCAATACAAAATGCCATCCTTCAAAAATTTATCAATACATTGTATCTATGAAGTAAATCCTGTTAAAGAATTACGCAGACCCGTAGATACATGCAGTCCTCGACTGCCTATTTTTTCTCAATATTTTCCCAAAATATCCTCTCAGCAGTTTCCAATTTATATGATGGTGCACCCCCTCCTGAAGATAATGCTGGATCCACCCCTGACCCACATCGCTAATAATGAAGAGTAGGTCATGGAGGTCCTGATGTGTTCCTGTTGTTAATCATCTGTGTTAGTGCAAATGATTTTTATATCTTTTCATAGTTTGCAAGGAGCTAATATATATGTTGTAAGCCTGGCATCCAAGGGTTTGGTTCTCTTGGCATCTCTTATGGAGGAGTTGAAGGTGGAGTGGCATGAAACAGATACACAAGTGGAAGTCAAAGATCTTGAACTTACTATACAGTACTCTGGCTTGCAAAGAGTTAAGCTGCTATTGAAGGATATACCACTTATTGAAGTCATGCTGAAACAGTTTTCATTTCTCTACAAAAAGGTACTGACAGTAGTTTAAAGGGGTACTTGGATGAGAGTAAATATAAATTGGAAATGACTTGAAACTTAGTGAAACCTATTAATTACCAGAAGCAACATTTTCTTTACATTCAAGCGAGACAAATAGAAATTGTCAAGTATTTTTTAATTAGCATTATTTGAAGTTGTGAGTAAATGATGTCATTTACTCACCTTATTGCTCTTTTAGACTAATATCAAAATTTCTCTTTGAAAATGAGCTTGAAATGCAGATTTTTGGGCAGAGGTTAGACAGTTGTTTAACTACATGTACATTCATCTTCTGATAGAAATAATCAGTTTCCAATTTCATCGATTTTCATCCAAGTGGGCCTTTAATTAAGATGTCATCTATCTTTTGTCTTTATTGATCATCTTACATGCATTTGTAACACATTCAATGAGTTTGGACTATTTCTTTGATAGTATGTACTGTTTAGGTTGCTATCAATATGTTATATCCAGTCATCTCTTGTTGGATTTTCATTAGAGTTCAGTCAGAGTTTTTACTGGGAAATGTGATATATTCTAGGCATACAGCCTCCATACTCCTCAGATTACTGCAAGCAAGCCAAAGGCCAAGTCTGATAAGTCACCAACTTCATCATCATCAGATGATGCTGATAGTGAATATATCTCCTACTCAGATGACAGCAGTGAAGGTAACATATGGATGATAATGATGTCTGATCAAATTGCAAAATGATGGACATATTATCATGTCATCATTAGAAAGAAGGGGGTTTAAGGTCACCAAGAAAGGGGATAGCTCTGGCTTACTTTTTGTGTGATCCCACAAGCAACATCACATGGGGACATCAGTATATAGGTGCCAGCAGATGGTGTTTCGCCCTGTGGTTCTGGGGGACTGGGGGTAGGGCTGGAAATAGGGCAACCTTGGCAGGAGGAGCACTTATAGATCTACACTGTATCACCAAGCCCTCCTTCCTTTGGTGACACTTCTTTCCTTACAAATCCATTAATAGCGTGACACAATTTATTACAGTCAAACCTCTATTTGTCACCACCTTCGGGTAAGCAACCCCCTGTCCTTTGTGACCAGTCACAAATACTTAATTAAAGTTTCCCATACAATCACTTTAATTTGCACATCCCATACATGTAAGTGACCTCCTGTCCTGAGCAACAATCTAAACATGACATTTTGGGTGATCACTTATGGGAGTTTGACTGTATTACAGTCCGCACTCCTGTTAACATTTTATACACTTGACTGTCTACCACATATTATTGTTGCTTTTAATATTCTTTTGTACTAATGGGACCACTGTAATTGTTAAACCTGTTGTGGATTCCCTGTTTGCATATATTCATTGACTTATAGACAAAGCCAAATAAAATAAAATATAATTTTCCTCAAGACTGACATCTTTCCAAGAAAACAGCCCAATTATGAAAATGTCCATTTTGAGTTCATGCTATATAAAGCTTCATGCTAATGCTTATTTTCCTTTCAGATGAAGAGTCTCTGTTGGGTCGATGGTTTGAGTGTACACTTCAGTGTCCAGAAATGGCAGCCACACCCACCAGCACCTGTGAAAAGGAATCAAAGGATGAGGAAAAGAAGGAGGATACATCCAAAGATAGTGCAGTTAAAGGAACACTCACGGTATTGTATAATAACAAACAGATAGACAGACACACAAAACAAACAAACAAAAAAACAAACATGCATACATACATGCAAACAAGCAAACAAAAGTAAAAAAAGCCAAACAAATAAACAAACAAGCCAGCAAGCAAAATTAATGATTGTATGAAAGTGCAAGCAAGCAAGTAAGCAAGCAAGCAAGCAAGCGAGTAACAACAAACAAAAAAATAAACAAATAATCTATTAAGCAAAAAACAAACAAACAAACAAACAAAAAAAGACAAAAAAACAACTACAACAAATATCTTAAATTATCACCTTAATATATTTTGCAGTATCTGGCTCAGGCTACCAATACTTTGCAGTTTGTTGTCAAGCATCTGTTAATGAATAACGTACACGAAGTACAACAGTATGTCCGCGTGTCACTCAATGTTGACCAAATGACAGACCTTGCAGGGATATTGACAGAACTAGACAGCAACACCAATAAGCTCAAGAATGTTAGAGGATTTGATGAACTGTGCATCACTGTGGATGAAGCCTTCCATTTGCTCCTTGTGGAGGAGTTACTACCAGAACATTTACAGGTGAACTTAAAGGGGCACTATGATGAAAACTGGTAAAAATTGGAAATCAGTTAAAACTTCCTTAAATTTATCTATAGGGCTTAAATAATCATCAAGCAAAATATTTTCCTATTATTCAAGAGAGAAGGGTAAAAATTATTATTGGGGACTACCATCATCATTGTCATTAACGTTGATCTTGTGTGTCTTCTTGTCCTTACCATGTGCACCATGATATGCCATCCTTGGCACTGGCATGTCTTGATAGTTCTACTCACTAATACTAACAGTATATTAAGTGACGTTTACAACATGAGCGGCCGTGTTGTATCGGCATATACAATCACGAGCCGAAGGCGAGTGATTGTATAGCCGATACAACACGGACGCAAATGTTGTAAATGACTTAAAATACTCCAAATTCCAGACATTTATAGAACTCTTGTAAATTCTTACAAATCTCGCGCGCGCTAATTGTTACCGTTATAATCGCGCGTGCAAACGTTTTTGTCACACTGAAGAAGGTCCGCGTTTAGACCGAAACGTCTGTAAAACTTTTCATCAAAATAACTAAGCTAGAGACAACCAAATAAATTATTACTCCAACACATATTTGAGTTGTTCCCGGAAAGAAAATCAAATTAAAATATCTTTATTTATCTTAGAGAAAATCGAGGTTAAAGTTGATGTAAATTAGGACGAATCTTTATGAGATATAAAACACTCGTCACGGTTGCGATTTTCATTGTGTTTGCCTTATGAATTATTAATTAGTATTTTAAGTACAAAAAACATCCTTGAGCTTAATACCATTGCTGGTTTACCATAATAAATTATAACATAACTTCTACTCATCCCCTCATGTATTACAAGTCTTTCTATCATGCACTGGGGTCATTATAAATGTACAGTATGTTGGAGTAAGAACAATAAATTATTTACCACAGACTAGAATTTGCACCAAAACATCTTCTAGAGGTTTTATTGATTTTGCCAAGATCAGTCTAACTGTAAGTTTGATTTTTTGCTTTCAGGATTTGCTGCTTGACTCCCTTAATCTGTCACCTAATTCAGAGGGTCCATGGCTATTAAGAATCAACTCTACTTGCCTGGGGGTATTGGCAAGAGTTGTTTTAGCACGACAACAGAAGGCATTCAAAACTAACCATGGTAACATGGATATTCAAGAGTGCACCAACATGTGGTCCAGATTGATAGACACACTGGAGAAGAATGCAGTGGAAGATAGTGAGCAGAATGTCTGCCAAGGTAATTGATATATCATTTGAGATTTCACTGTTTTCATAGATAACAACAACAACAACAACAACAACAACAACAACAACAACAACAACAACAACAGTTGACAACAACGCCACAGATCAGTGGGCTTTAGAAACAAGGATATTAAAACTATTAACAATTTTATCTTCCTTGTATATCACTGACAGCATTTCATTTCACATGTAGGGTGTGCGCTTTGCAATCAATATAATTGTTATTTTTTTCAGATTTAAATGTTGAACACCTACAGCTGCTCTTGTTTGTATTTCATAACCTCTCCTATGAAAAACGCAAAGAGATCCTTGAAAGATGTGTTCAAGCAACACTTACAATATCCCAATCACCCAATGTCATACACAAGACTCCCATGGCACTGTCAAGACTCTTGTTGCTACAGGATTACTTTTTGCATCACTTTACAAGCCCTCCTAAAGAATTATTTGCTCAGGTACATCTATGGTATCTTGTCTACAGAGTATATGTAGTTAGCATACTATAGCTTTGCATCTGTTGGTTCAGATACATATTAGCACCAACAAGTGGACATGAGGATCAGGCTTTATTCTCATTCTGCTCTTGCGGGATCATTCTCTCTTCTACATGTAGGATCACAGAGTACCATGCCATTAAAGGGAAATGACAGAAATATCTAATAATATTATGATTATATTTGATAAATAGGTGCAGAGAAACCTTTTTAGACCACGCAATGCTATTGGTCCAGTCAATGAAGAAGATCCATTAGAAAAGATCCTGTATTTTAGTTTCATGGGTCAAGAAGAGCAGAACTATCAGCATGCTACTTTGAAGTACTACACAGCTAATGGCAAGACCATCAAGGCTTGTGATGTCATCACCATGATGCCAAGGTTTTATGACATTAGGTCATCAACACCTGCAGATGATTATAAACAACTGGATGACAAGGTAGCATATTCTGTTCCTGCCTTCCTTCCTGCCTTCTGTCTTGCCTACTTGCATGCCTGCCTCCATGCCTCTTAGCACTGTCTTTTTCCGTTTTTCCTTGTTTGTTTCCTTCTTTCCCCTTTCCCTCTGTCCATCTTTTTCTTCCTTCTTTCCTTTATCCTTCCCATTCTTAATTCTTCCCTTGCTCTTTTTTCATACCATCTGATAGAGTATAGTTTTGATGTCAACAAGTTTTGACTGTGTTAATTCCTTAATATTTGAATCTTTTGCTTTGTTTTTCAGGCCTGTGAAATTCTATTGCAAGTGAATATTGATGGTTCCACCTACAATGACTACTACTATGCAATAATAAACCTGATGAAAGCCGGTAGAAACTGTGATCAGTTGTATCATTCAGGAGACACATCATTGGAACCACTGGATGCTGCCTTTACCAGACATTGCTTTGGACTTTGCTGGCGACTGTTGAACTCTCTACCACCTTCAGTGTCATACCTGGCCAGTTTGAATGAAGACACACCCACATTTAAAGATCTGGTTTGTTGATATTGATTTGATTATGTTAAAATAATAGGCCTTTTGCATCAACTGATCACATGGTACAAAATTTGATATTCTGGTGGGCAAAGGAATGTTACAGCCTCAAAAACAAAAGGATTCCAACCAGTCAAGCCTGACTTGTCTTTGTTTTATATTTCCCAGTGCATATTTTGCTCACCAGATCAATAGATTTTGTACTATGTGACAAGTTAATGTAAAAGGCCTATGAAGAGAGGATGGGGTCATGCACTAGTTCAATATTTTTTTGGTTAAATATGTATTAATAATAAATTTATCAAGTATATGTTTGATCTTAGAAATTATGCAGTTGAAGTTGGGCTTTATAATTTTTATGTATGTCAATGAGATCATCCACTATTTTGATTTTGGAAATGCAAAGATTGTGGATGTTGACAGAGGGTTTGATAAAAGGCGGGCACTGGTGATCATTAGGCAGTTACTTTATGGTACCTTACCTTATCATTGGCTATTTTACAATGGTTTCCATATTTCATTTTTAAATACATCATACTGTTTTTCAAAGTCAGCCTCCTAATTCAAAGATTACTGAAGCCTCTGTGTTATTGATGTATCACAGAAGGATTCTCCTTGTGGCATAGCATGCATGCTACAAAAGATGTTAGTATAGGACACAAAATGACAGAATTACTGTAAATACTACAGAACTCTCCATGTATTATACAGTTGTAGTCCTTCATGTACAACGAATCCCAGATGGAGAACACAATAAAGGGGCTAACTGTAGAGAAGTCTAAGAAAGATATTATATTGTTTTTCTAGGATACTCAAATGTCTGTGATGTTGTGCAACTTGGAATGGATGGCAAGACTGTCTTCTCCAGTAGATGAAGAATATCTCACATGTCTTAAGGTATTTTGAATTGGTTTAGCTCACATGTTGGGTGTACTTTTTTGTACAGTCATATTTTGTACTGATTTAATTGGCCTAATTGACTTGGTATTGATATTTTTATATACTTATACTAGATCTGCTTTTGATACATACTGGAACAGCTTTTGAACGTTTGCTTGCATTTGAAGGGATGGCCATAAATTGGCCTAAATGACTTGGTATTATACATATACTTTATAATTTGCTTTTATTTTAAGGGATGGTCATCAAAATAGCCTGAGTCAGTGAATTGACATTGATATTTTGGAATAAGAAAGTCTTGGCTATTAATTCAGAAAATTCACTCAGGCTATTTATTTGACACCTTAATTTTCTTAATTTTTTTTCAGAAATGGATGACTGTACAGGGTTTGTCTGATGTAGAGTGTCAGGATTCATTGGATAGAATCACTAAAATATGTTCAAGTGTTCACTCCAGTGTAGTCATTGCAAAGAACTACCTCCAAGAGGTACAGCATACCATATTTTGTCTCTGTATCTTTTCTGCAACATTGCATGTAATATTGTAGGGGTGGAAATACTGACAGTGTTGCATGTAATAGAGTAGATTTCTAATCATATGCATGTGAAATGAACCACACCGTGCCATGACTGTGTCTGTGCCATGTTCCTGCTGTAACCATGCCGTGACTTTTTGTGCTGCCATTTTCACAGTCATGCAAAATCTACTCTATTCTTTGTTTGCAACCATTCCCAGGAGAGTGAATTGAGCAAAAAGTTCCACCAGTCATGGTAGTGGTTATCTTTTGTCAAGTTCACTAGCATGGCCATCATTTCTTTTGTTAAATTAAATCTCCTGGGAATGGTTGCAAACCAAGAATAGCGGGAACAATTACATTGTGTGTCTGTACCTTTACAGATATGCATGTGTATTCATAATAATTTATTGTGTACTTTTCAGATTTCTAAGTCCCATAACCTCACAGATGATGTCACTGATGTGTCACAGCTTCCTAGTGTCTTCTGTATGATGCTTCTTGACTGCACAGTCTCCAAAACACACATAGCTTTAACCAGGCTATTTGGCAATACAGATGAGGATCCAGACCTGACCAATATCATGCAGACTGGAAAAGAGCTGATTCTCAGTATAATCAACCTCATTCCCATTTATCAGAGATTTTCCAGGTTTGATGTGTAAAACATGACCTTTTTCTCATATACAATACAGTATATGCTTATTAAAATCATTGAGATAAAAAGACATTTAATTTTAGACAACCATAAGTATGACATTTTTAATTAAATATTCAGTTTCTTGCAAGGAAAATGGATTGTGCACATAGAATTCAAAGCCTCAGAGCAAATAAAAGTAACTGCAGTTGAAGCAAGCTGTTTCTGATTGGATGTGAAAATGAGACACATGATGTCTCGATCTTTTATTTGGACAATGATCTGACTATGATTTATTTATCTAAAATTAATGATATTCATGTAGTGAATTTGTTTTCAGGTATTATATACTACACAGTGCAGTGGGGGACCACAAAAGAAACAAAAAGCTAACTGAAGACCAGAGACGGCAGCTGAGCAAGGAGGCACTTCTTGCTTATGCTAATGTTGTACAGATTGGATGTATGAGGTTACCTAAACAGACTTCATTATCCATGGCTGTTATTTCAGGTACTACATATAATCAAGGACTACACTTAAATAGCATGCATATATCAAGTTTTGGATGCATGCAGAAGGATAATAAACAGGGAAGAAGTAATAATTATTCACACCTAGGTGATAGCAAATCTTAAAAGAGCTCATTGAAAAACTAAAGCCTATTTTACATGACAATGTTTTTAATGGCACGGCAACCTAATTCTGGGCTCAAGAACCATCAATTTTGGCCCACCTTTAAGTGTCATCGTGTGAACAGGGAATTTGTTGGTCAGGAGTGACAGTGGTGCCATACCCAAAGTAATTGGTTTGCGTGCTAAGATTTAGGAGTACCGTGCCTTAAAAACGTGTAAATCTTGCTTCAATTTCCAAGACTGCAGATGTTTGATTTTCAATATTTTTGTGTCTTTTTATAGGTTTACCATCTGGAGTACAAAATGCCATTGAAAAATGGAATTCAACACTTTTGTCCCAGTTTCCATCCACTTTCTCATTACGTGACAATGAAGATGGTGGGATCTCAATGGCTGTTGAGACATTCCTTGATTTGCTGGTCAATGCCCAGATGTCAGCCATGGTTGCAAGTAGTCCATTTGATATGGCACCAGGGTTAAAACATACTTTATTGTCACTTGTACAACTTGCTGCGGATCTTGTCATGTAAGTATCATTAGAAAAGAAATGCAGGTTACAGCCCAGGCTAATGGGCTGCATGCTAATAGTCCATGGCAAGATGTTGATTATTTACCATCAGCAGGTTCAGCAATGATCACTTCTTCTGTTATGATGTACATCACTTGCCACATACATTGCACAGAGGAATCAAGATAAGGTTACATGCACAAAGCTCAGTCATTTGTAACAAGACAAATGTTTCTTGAGCTTATACCTGTAGCCTCATCCTATTTCCCTTATATGTGGCAGGTGAAGCATATCTCAGAACTGAACTCTCAATGGTGGGTTGGTGCTAACTCAGGGTTTAAAAAGACAAACTTTGATTTTAATACTACATAATAACCTGTCTTTGACAACTGGAACGGGCTGCTGTGAAGGCAATTTTTCCCTGCTGTCTAAAACAGCTCAAACCAACTTTTCATAATAAATATCCAGAATCTTGTCAAGGTGTCACAGCCAGATTTCCTCCTTGTGTTGAAAATTGTAATGAAACCACTGTATGACAATTCAAGATAATTTATAATGTCAATAGAACTTGACTCTCTATATTGATAATTATACGTGTACTACTAAGTTAGTGTAATATGGAAGAGTATAATGGAATGTTTTGGGCATTCCATTTTTACTGTCTTATTATTGCTTTTAATTACTATATGCACAGGTGGTGCCCAAAGGAAGAAGGATCCATCCACAGTTTATATGCTAAGGAGTTGACTAGCACCTTCTCACCATTACTGGTAGATGCTACAACTGAATATATACATGACACTGTCTCTGGTGTATTGGAAAGGGTTGTTGGACCTGCTGATGATGAAGCATTTGCCAGGAATATTCATTTCTATGTCTTGCTAAACTGCCAGAGATTATTAACAGAGCAAACAGTGGCTGACCAGGAAAAGTATGTTATAGCCATTTCTTAACTCAGTTATATTATTTTGCAGATATTAGCTTTGTTGCCAATGCAGTAAACAAATCAAATATTAAATATTGAATATAATTTTTAACTGACATTCCCCTGAAGGGGCTTCCCTGTCTGCTGCCTACATGTAATAAAAATGAAAAAAAAAAAACAAAACAAAAAAAACTGTTTATTTAAGAGTCCAAGTCTTCTAGCGCTTGCGCACTAATTGGGGGACACTGTACTCTCACACACACTACCTCAGTCTACATTAAGTATTTTGCAAATAATCACTCCGACGACTCACATGTTGATTTTTAATACCTTTTTATTCAACTTGAATTCAGTTAACCAGTTACTGCACTGTATTTAACAACTATTATTATATTTTTGATCATACTTATTTTAATTAATAATTTATTGAAGATATGCTAATGAAAATTACTTAAGTTAGTTATTATCAGATGATATCAGTTGACTTTCCTATGCATAAATATCAGTGTCTTGGCATCCATTAAAAAGTCACTTAGGCTGTTTTTGTGGTCAACCCTTCAATTTGTTGATAATTATATGTGTCATCAACTTTCAGTGCTTTTATTGGTGAAGATATTCTGTTGGATTGCTTAAAGTACATAGAATCTTTAATGGAGAGGCCATCTGGACGTAGTCTGTTGGAGCAGTTCTACACCAATGGAGAACAGCTTGTACAAATCATCTTGATCTCGGCTAGTAGCAATGTCTCACTGACTTACGTGAACAGGACTTTAAAAATGGCTGTTAGGATTTTGCAGCTTGGTAAGTCAAGCAATAATGTTATCAAGGATTAAAAGGAAAAGGAAAAAAAATGCAGTATTATCATTTAAACACTGAAAACTTTATGATGTACATGTCATGTACTTGTAGCACTGTTTACCTAAGAGTGTGGATTGATACAGTTAAGAGCCATTAAAGGTAGTTGAATTAAATATTGAGACAAGGCTAAGGTACCCAAGACCAACATGGCTGCAACCTTGGCCAATGTGTTCACCTTACAGTATGGCATGTGTTAGTGAGGCTCAGTGTAGTTTCTAACAAAAATGAACTGTCTTCTTTCTCATAGCTGAAAAGCATCCCACAGATTCAACCATCAGATCACTTGGCAGAAGTCTGTCATTTCTGGAAACCTGTGAACCACAGCAGTTAGAGAACTGGTTAAGGAGAATTGTTATTGGCATTGAAGCTGATTGTGAGAATACTGGTAAAATGGCTGACAACAGGCTCTTGCTACAAGCCTTTGCATCTCATCTTGTTAAAGAGTCAAGGTACATTTTTTTGAATTAGCAGATTGAAATCAATAACTGGCAGTATTCTAATTTGTATTTTACAAAAATTACAATGTTTGAACCTCTGCTATAAAATGTGGTTTGATCATCATTTAATATTTGATTGACAACTGAACACATTGTTAGAATTTAAGATCTGATTTCTCAATCATTTATTTTCCTTTTAATCATACTGTATTTACAGTCTTGTAGGAGAATCCAGCTGTTTATGTTTACTGGATGCTTTGCTACCCATTGGTGACCAGCTACTATCCATGACCAGCTCTAAAACAGCATGTGCTGGTGCCAAGCTTGGTGATGTTATCCATGCAGCATCCATACTAGCAAGTGTTGATCAAGGAAAAGGACACTCCAAGCTCTGCAAGGCTGCTATTGGATGGCTAGATACATGGTAATTTGTCAATATAACCCAAATACTTTGCCATAAATAACTGACTCACTTGGAGGCAAGTCCTCCCCTTTTGCTATCCCCTCTCTCTTCAGTCTTTCTAGTCAGGGCGGGATTTTGCAGCCTGCTTTGCGAAGTAGCTGATATATATGCATGCAATCTTGGGCAAGAAAGGAAGAGGAGATTATTCAGCATTAGTGTGGAAGAATGTAGTTGCAACAGTCTGTATTTCATACTTAGTTTACAACTCCAAATGCACACACAAAAAAGGTCCAACCGAACCTTATCTGTATTGAAGAGTGGAAGGACAGCTGCTTGACAGACTCCATCTTGCAATCACTTTAATTTCCTAGAGTCAAGTATCAGCAACTTGTAGATAAAACTGTACAGACTTTAATAAAGGAAGCATGCAAGTCAGCTAAGCAGTAGAAGAACTGGTCTGTCACCTCTAGATCTGTGGTCCCAGGTTTGATTCCTGGATGGTGCACCTCACATCATTTTAGTTTGTCAGTTGATTTTCTCATGGTTTGAGGGTTATTCTCCACCTCTTCCAGTTTTCCTCTCTGTCTTGAACACATAAAGTGAGCTGAGAATTGTGTGCAGAATATTACAGTGTCAGTAGTGGTAGTGTTTGTCAGAGAACATCTTTCCAGATGAGTATACAGGTGCTAAATCAACAGCTACAATATAAATTGACATAAGATTTGAATTTATAGCAAATGTTGCTTGGAAAAGGAAGACACAATCTCAAAACCTGATGGTGTCAAAGAGAGCAGTAGCATGGAACTGGCAGGGCCTTTACTGTCTTACTTGGCAGAGATGATTCTAGCTTTGAAATATGTCTTGGAACAGGATACACCTAGCTCTCCCCTTGCTGCAACACAGGGAACCAGTAGTGATGTTGTTGTACAAGACTTGGAGACTGAATGGATTGATGATATTGCTGGTGATGAAGAAGAATCTGGTGGTGAAGAGTCTGTAAGTGTTTGAGTAAACATCCATAATATGGATGGACCACAGTGATAAGCTTATTGGGTTTTGATAAGAATTCAAGGGATAATAAAGTAAGAGCTGTTCTGTGTGATTTTTAAAAACTCTGTTCCATGTCTGTCTTTTGTTATTCTATGTCTTAGCATGTTGATTGGATGAGATATCATTGTTATATAAATCAAAACACTGAGGCAAGGGCAATGGTACAGACTTTTTCTCCACACAAAAATTGCTCGAGGATGATGGATGATGGTAAAATAGAACATGGATGTATTAATATTAAATCCCTTTCCAAAAATAGAATTATATTTTAAAAAAGGAGGAAAAAAGAAAAATTTCCAAAAGTTATTAATGACAAGATAAACATTCACAAGTCACATGACAATTTGAGGAATGCATTTAGTTTATATTAAATATTTGATTGGTATACATGTATCTCCTTATTGTAAAGCAGATGTTAACTGTATTACGTGTGCTGTATTTTTTATGTGCTGTCTAACAAAGTTCCTGTATTGTAAAGGTCATGGCAAAACAAGCATACAAAATTGTTTTTTTAAAACATTCAGTATTGTGACATCCCTTTCCTGCTGCCATAGTGCATAATATAGTCCTCATAAAGAGAGAACAAAGATGAAAAGGAAATTCTGCCAGGAGGGAATGACATTCCCAAAGTGTATACTGCTTATAGTTATAGTAGTACTGTTATAATAGATTTTTATTACTGTTTTTGTTTAGGATGAAGATTCATTGTGCAACAAGCTGTGTACTTTTACAATCACCCAAAAAGACTTCATGAACCAGCACTGGTATCACTGCCATACCTGCAAGATGAATGATGGTGTAGGGGTGTGTACTATATGTGCCAAGGTCTGTCATAAAGACCATGATGTCTCTTATGCTAAGTATGGATCCTTTTTCTGTGACTGTGGAGCCAAGGAAGATGGAAGCTGCCAGGTACCTTGGCCATCCCTTTTTGTTTGTGTGTACATTGTACAACTTGCAACTTGTATTTGCAACACAAGTTGCAGAAAATGTTGAATAAGCTCCTACTTTTTGCATGTTGTGAAGCAAGTTGCAGTGTGTAACATCTGCCGAGCAGCATGAAATGCTTACTCTGGTGTCCAGTGTTCATGTTCTATTTGGGTATCTGCTGTTCTAGCCCCAAGCAGCTCCAAATGGTGGGGTCATATCAAGTGTTATTCTTGTCTTTGAAAGTTTTATAATAAATGGGGGCTGACTGACTACATGTTATCTTGCAGTCATTGGTAAAGCGAACTCCAAGTTCAGCTAAAGAAGGCAATTCATCTTCTGTTCATGCATTTGCTAATGGCCAAGACTTGGATGAGTGTGAAGAGGTTGAAAGCCTAAGAAGAGAAAAGAAAACCTCAAGTTCTTCTCAGACCACCTCTGCTGGTTTGGCTTCAGAGTTGTTGACTGGTTCATCAGAAGACACTGGTCAAGATGAAGCCTCTACTCCCACTAAAGCAATCCAAGCCCTTGCCAAACAAATTGAGGTAAGGATGATGCTTAGACAGGAGATCTAAAAATGTCTAATGCTCAAGATCACAACAAGTGGTTCTTTTCTCTTGTAAAGCTCTGTGCAGTCACTTTCCAATACAAGCATTGACCATTGTTTTTGGTAGTTTTTGGTTGACAGTTCAATAAATTCAACATTGAACATTGTGTTGCACTTTGGTGATAACAGGACAACAGCAGCAGCAGCAGCAGCAGCAACAACAACAACAACAACAATAACAACAACAACAACAACAACAACAACATTAACAACAACAATAAATGTTAGATATTGTTGTCTTATATTTTGCATTCAATGTATCCACAATGTTGAGAGTTGTGGGCAACCATTGCTGGGAATCAACAATCAACCTTGTCAAGTGCTAGAACAAAAGAAATGTCATTGGATGTTGTTGTCTTAAACAGGCTTGTAACATGGTATATTTTCGTCTCACTGATCCCAGGTTTTTATGGAAATTTTGATCCCTGAGCTGATATTTTTAAACATTTTTGATCCCTGATCCTTGGTGCAAAAAACTGAGCTGATCCCTGATCCTGCCCCAATGTTCCTGAACCTCAATCCCACCCATTTGATCCCTGAGCTCTGGCGTCTGATCCCTGATCCTGGCCATAATTTGGGGCTTGATCTGTGATCCCATACACCATGTTATGAGCCTGTCTTAAAGGATGTTCAAACATCCAACATGGTTGAGTCAACAGTGTTGCCAGTTGTTAGCCAACTTTGTTGGACAACCAGCATTGTTGTGGTATACTTTGGTTAGTATAGAACACAAGAAATATTGAATGTTATGGTTGTGCTCAAATGAATCCATCATGTTGAAGCCAAAGGAATTGGGTTGGAGGTTTAGCCAGCTTTCTTGGAAAAATATATGGCCACAAGGTTTTGCTCATGACGTTCTATCAACATTTTCTTTTAAGAAACATACTGATGTACTTGTGAAGCAACTCGAAGAATCATCTCTAAACTCTATAGTTATTCAACTGCTCAAGTTATTGATGGGGCCAGTTATTGAGAGTGCAGGTCCATCTAGTCATACTCTAGGAGCAGCACAGCTTGTCAGCAAAGCACTGGAGGATCTGCATTCTTTAGACAAAAATGTAGAAACTACAGAACAATTAATGGTGAGTTGAAAAAGGAATGACATGTAATTACAAATTTTTCTCTAGGAGAGATCGAGAATCTAAAGATAAATTAATAAACCACAGGCTCTTATTTACTTACATTTTACATCTTGTGCATAGTCAAAATGTTATGGACTCACTTGGTTACAGCTTATAAGTCCATAACTAATATTGACCTGGTGGTGACATAAAATGTTTGTAAATAAGAGTACATACTACAGAAAGCCATAAATTTGTTTTTTACCACAAATTTGAGACTGAAGTAATTTCTCATCAAACAAGCATTTTTTGACTTGAGTTCTGAAGCAATCAGAAACTGAGAAACTGCTTGATTATGGTAGAAATTGTAGATTTTGATGTATATCAAATTTGACTGGGTGTATACTAATTTTAAAGAGATGAATATATGCATGCATAGATGGATGGAAATGTTTATGCTATGGAATTTTTTGTCAGGTTCCAACCCTTGGCTCACAAGAAGGTGCATTTGAGAATGTCCGCATGACATTTAGTGGTGAACAAGGTCAGGCAATCAGACAGCTTATTGGTGCTCATGTCTTGCGTCGTGTAGCTATGTGTTGTCTTGCATCACCTAAGGGAAGAAGACAGCACCTTGCTGTTAGTCATGAAAAGGGCAAGGTAATTTAGAACAGATTTGCTTTGCAATCTATTTTTGTGAATTCTTTGATTTGAGTTTCTTTATAATTAAATTTTAAACTATCAGAAGAAGTTATGATATGATATCTAATATGCTATTTGTATTTCTGAAGCCTATCCTGCACTGTTGTTAGTAACAAATATTGAATGTATCTTGGTATGTTGTATGCTAAAGCACATTTTTCAACATCTTGAATGATGTTACAGAAAACAGAGTCTTGACATTCTATTCCTGCATCAAGCTGCTGCTTGTATCATTAGGCTTACTTACAAATGTTTTTTGTTTTTGCTTTCTTACAGATCACAGTTCTCCAGTTATCAGCACTTTTAAAACAAGCAGACTCCAGCAAAAGGAAGTTAACATTGACCCGTTTAGCCACAGCCCAAGTGCCATTCACTGTCCTGTCTATCACAGGGAACCCTTGCAATGAAGACTTTTTAGCTGTTTGTGGCCTTAAAGATTGCCATGTCCTGACACTCAGCTCCTCAGGGTCTGTTGTAGATCATCTTGCTCTCCATCCACAACTTGAAACAGGAAACTTTATTATCAAAGCCATCTGGTTGCCAGGTTCACAGACAGAATTAGCTGTGGTCACTGCTGATTTTGTGAAGGTAATGGGCATTGTAAATAGTTTGTTCTTCAATCAAAGTTAACTGGGAGTATAGGAAGCTGGTAAAACGTAATGTCACCCATTCATGTCTCTTCCTTTGTGATTACCTCTTTGCTTGCCTTGTTTTATTAGTGGCTTAATTACTTTGCCAGTTGCCCTTTCCTTCCATATACCTTTGCCTATGAAAACTATTTACAGATTGTCTCTTGAGGTGATCATGACTTGGCATACTACATGTACAATACATAATATACTTGATGTCCTGATGTCTTTCCAAGAGGGATTTCCACCCTGTTCTCCCCAGTTTTAAGTTCTATGGTTTCTTATCTGATGTGGCTCTTGTTCCATAGATCTATGACCTTTCTAAAGATGCTTTAAGTCCCATCTTCTACTTTGTACTGCCAAGTGGCAAGATCCGCGATGCAAGCTTTGTGTTCCACGATACTTCACGGAACATGGTTCTGATGTCATCAGCTGGCCATATCTACCACCAGCCTATGGATGATGACAGCAGTGCTACTGGTGGTCCATTCTATCTGACCAATACTATTCCTGTACAGCATTCTGACTTGGATGACACTAATGGGCAGGTTGCAGGCGGTGGAGTGTCAGTCTACTACTCACATAACCTTCAGGTCATGTTGTTCAGCTACACTCAGGGTAAGCAGTATGCATGTATACATGTGCAGTGCATACAGCATATGTGCATAATACAAATTTGATTTGTTAATCCCTATATTATATCATTATCTGCTTTGTTTTGTGTGTGGTTGTTTGCCTGTTTGTTTGTTTTATTTCCCAATACAATACAGATGGATATAATTATGTATCTCCCAGCAGAGGACAAAGATTTGGGTCCCATTTGGGTTTTCTTTTGTCTGTCTACAGAGCGTAACTTAAGGCACTCTCGGACTTTCCCTATTTCTCTTCAATGAATCCATCTAAAGATGTACAGTTTTTAATGCTATTTCCCAACATATTGCACCCACACACACATACCTCGATCACTCCAGAGCTCTTATGCATCCTTATTGATAAAACCCTGAATAATTTGTGTGATGTTTCAGGAAAGACTTTCATGGCTCCTTGGGTTCCTGGTCAAAAAGAAATAAAGAAGCTTTTCCCAATCAATTTTAAAAGTGGCAATGGAGGGAACAAAAATTCCCAGGCAGCTTTGTACCAATGGAATGAAGTTCCTCAGCATCCAGGGCTTGTCTGCTGTATGACCCATACCAATGGGATTCCTGTGGTGCTGATGATTAAACCTGATCAAGTCTTGGTATGTGTTCAAACCCTATATTAGAGCAAATTTTGTATGACTGTGAAAATGTCTGTCATATGGTGCCATGTCATGTCTGAGCATTTTTATTGGTCAATGTTGATGTCTCTTATCCAATCAAAATGCTGAGGCATGGTATAGCATAGCATGGCATGATGCAGAATTTTTCATAGCCTGTCAAATTCTGTTCTATACATACATGTAGCTGTATTGTATGACAAAATTGAAGGTCATTCTCATGAATTAATTTTTTCCCCATTAAGATTCAGGAAATTAAAGCTGCATCTTCAAAGTCTAAGACCCAAGACATGGTGGCAATCCGTCACTCTGTAAACAGCTCAGATCAACAGAGAACAACAATGATTCTTCTTTGTGAAGATGGAAGCTTACGTATCTACATGGCAAATGCTGAACACACTGGATACTGGATGGCTCCTTCATTCCAGCCAGCAAGGTATGCTGTTGTCACAATAACTGCTATTCATTGGGTTCATCAAGGGCAGTGAGCATCTGGCAAATTGACATGTAGCTTAAATGTAGCTGTCTTGAACAATTCACACCTACCCAGCTTTTGATAATAATAATGATAATAATTTATTATTATAATACTTTGGGAGCTATATATAATAATCCACATTGCTTCTTGATGGCTAAATAATTATTGTGAGGATGCAACTCAATGTGCACGTGGTCCAGTTGAAGGCGTGTAAATTTTGCCACATTATATATGTTGCTTCCATACATGTACAACCTACATCTGAGCTCAGACCACAGCTCAAGATCAAAACTTTGTGGGTTTTAAAGCTGCGATAATGCAATTTTTGTTTGTTTTGAAAATCAATTCTTATTAGAGAGCATAGTGAAAATAACTTCATATTTTCTAATGCACAGTATATTTTCTTTTAATAGTTTTACATATTTTATTGTATTCTCTTAATGTTTTAGGCCTTTAGCTATTCTTCGTCCAGTCAAAAAGAAGAAGATATGCAAGACAAGAACTAAATCAACATCAGTACACTTGCCCATAGACTTCTTTGAACACTGTCAAGTACTGAATGATGTAGAGTTTGGTGGTGCTGATATCCTTCATGTGTATAATGCGCAGCAGGCCAAACACAGACTCATGACTGCCGGCATGTACATTGCAAGCACTAAGGTAACATTAGGTTGCTGATAATTATTAATACTGTCATTATAATAGCTTTATATAGTATTTCAACTTCCAACCCCACTGCAAAGTAGCCTATAAAAAGTGACAATTTTGATAATTTTTTGAAGCCTTTTTTTTAAATGGTCTAAATGGTATCAATAGACGTTCCTAAATTCCAAAATATCAGTGCCTGGAAATCAAAGTTTAGGGGTGGATTTAGGGGAGGGGTGCGCATCCCTCCTGAAACAACTTTGAACTCTTTTCATCTTTAGTTAATACTTTCCCAAAATATCCTCTTTAATTGACTGTGTAAATGTACAATTCTTGGAAATGATGAATTGCAGGGGTATTCATGTATAATTTATAGAGTTACAATTTAGAGAAATATCATTTTGGGAATTCATAATCAATTTGTCAGACACCATTCTTAACATCTCATTCTTAATGTAAAATAATAAATGCTTTTCCTATTTCACCTCAACAGCCAAGTGGCTTTACCATTGAAGTCACTAACACCAACCCTGGCTTAGTTATGGTGGGAGTACGGGTACTGGTTGGCTGTCATCCACTAGAGAAAGTCCCTTCCTATGTGGAAGTATTTGGTAGAGTCTTCCCATTCACATTGACCAGGAATCGCTGGTTTGACTTCCCCTTTACCAGAGAAGAGTCACTCACTGCTGATAAAAAGTTGTCCATCTTTTGTAAGTTATTAGAAGTACAGTTACTTAAATTTGTAGTACCTTAATTAAGGTGATTCCTCCGTTTTGCTCTGGGCACGTCTACTGCACATGGTCCAAAAGGCACAAAATTGTGATTTTGCAAGCATTTTCATTCAAGATATGATTAGAAATGCTGCAAAACTCCATTTGGTACACTTTTCTAATCTTTGGTGCAATAAAAAGCAAATTTTGTTTTCTTGGTGAGTATTCTAAGCATTCCAGCAAGCATATGAGCAATCAAGCCTTTTGTATTCATCTTTTATGCAACCAAAACATTCTATGATTACATTAACTACTAGAAAACTACCAAAATCCTTTGCAGCCTTGGAGTGTAAACTGTGGACTTAATGCGACAATATTTTTTGAAATAGGTATATATGTGAAGACATGTTTACAAAGAACGTGAGTTAGTCTCTGCTTAATGACAGGTCCACTCTGTACAATTTTGGCTTTTAATAAAATTGTACTTTCCAGAGTTTACCGTGCTATGAAGGATACCATGACCACCCAGTAAAAGTTTAGTTGCAGCAGTAAACAACAACAAAGTTGTCTCATTTAGGAAATTTAAATTTTATAGTTTCACGACTCATAACTATCTTAAGTTTCTAATTAAAATCTTTTATTCAGTTGGTCAGTCAGCAGACCCTTCAGGTGTGTCCATGGTAGATTCTATCAAGGTCTATGCTAAGACAAAAGAAGTGTTTGGATGGCCAGATGACCCTCATGAAGAATACAATTCCTCCAGCACTACTGGAGCTGCAGCTACCTCAAATGTTGTCCAAGAAAAAGAAATGATTGTATGTGCTACTCCTGCAAGCCCATTTGATAAGTAAGTGCAAGAGTGATAATGCTTCTTATGGATCAGGTGCCCATGAAAAGGGCTTAAGATGAACTTGAAGAGAATGATAAAAAATTATGTCCTGTACCCCTGGCCCTCTCTCCATTAGTGCTCTTTATGGCTTTTACCAGTTTTGCAGATATTTAAAGCTATTTAAAACTTTACAAAATGGAAACATTTTATTACACAAGTGCGCAACATCACTGAGAATTTGAATTCAGGTCCTCTATGAAGATGTGCACTAACCCACTAAGTATAAGCTGCACTTGCTCCTTAATTAAAGTCAAGATTGCAATAAATGTATTTTTTTATCACTCATCTCATATTAATGTTGTTTGTGTTTGTTTTTGCAGGCTAGTTGTTCATTTGGTTGAGATCCTAGATGGCTCATTCTCAGCTTTCTCTACTAAGAATGAGGAAACACGACAGTCAGCATTGGACTTGGCAACATCTTTGATGACATGTTCAGCACCAACATGCATCCAGAACCAAGCAAAATCACTTCTTGCAACTTTGCATCCCTCCAAACTTTCTTTCCATAACCACAAGGTATAATATACGTGTATAATAATCAGCTGGGCCCAGCTGTACTGTTCGAAAGCAGGTTGGCCCTAACCCAAGGTTAAAATCCAATAGTTTTCCTTAGATTTAATGCTGGACTAGCTAGCACTAACTGGCCACTCATAGACAAAAAATGTAGAACAACTGGGCCCTGATCTAGAAATGTGATGTCTTCTTTAACTATCAAAACCTCACGACATGGAAGCAATGTACAGTACATGTACTGGTATATTATTATTTTAAGCTAATGTTTTACATTATTTTATTGATCTTAATATCACATTCTATTTTGATTTTAGGATCAAGCCCAGCTCAACCAAATCACACAGTATCTGCAAGAATATTCAAGTGCCAAAGAAGAAGAAAAGCAAATCAAATTGGATGCAGAGATCTTCCAAAGACTTGTTGTCAGTGGCAGATCTGTTGCATTATCAAGACCAGCAAATCTTTGTAAATTTGCTTCTCTCTCTAGTAGTCAAAGTGATGTGTCCAAACCACATGATGAACAAAATAACCAGTTTGCTTCAGTGTTGATTGATGTGTTTTGGAGACTGAACAGCCTTCGTCCACCAGTGCAGTCTATTGCACCTCTCTCTGCAACTGGTAAGTATTGCCCAAAAATATTTCAATTTACTACTCACAGACTTTGATACTTTGATACAAGTACATGTAGCAAACAAATAATATATTTCCTGGCAATACCAGACTTTTTGTAGATCTGTATATTTTATTTTGTATCAGATGATCTCATGTAACAATATTGCTTTGTTTTCTACAGGCTTACAAGATGTTGAGTCTACAGTTACAGCACTTGTGGATATAATTCATGCATTCTCCATCTCCGATTCCAGCCAAGTTCCTTTGGCAGTAAAACTTTATGTTGAGATGCTGCTCTGTCAGGTTGGTACTGTGCAATGTTACTGTATTATTCACATTGTGGCTAGTTTGGTTGTTTTGATGTTTTATTTGATCTGAGTCAAACCCACCTTTTTCCTACAGTAGGTAACATCAAGATTTTTTATTTTTGCTCCTCATTTCTATGTAACATTGGAATAAGAAATTGAAGGGCGATGAGAAATGAGAATGTGCCGATAATTGAAAATTTGTACAGTGTAGAAGAAAGAGTTTTTAGCAATCATATTTTACTATCTTTGTCTTAAAATTTTATTTTCACCACGAGGAGTTATGTTTATTTTCAGGATGCTGCTATCAGTTTTGCTTGCAAGCAAGCCTTGATACGTGTTCTTCATCCCTTGCAAAAACGCCACAGCAAAGATGGCCCAACCCCACCAAGGTGTGAAACACCCTCAGCAGAGAGGAATACTCCAGAGGAAGATGATGGTGATGATGATGAAGCTGAAGGAGAAAGATCAGACTCTGGACAGGAGGAGCAAAGCACCACAAGCAGGGCAGAAGGACCTTCTCATGTATGAAGAGTATTGTAGACTTGGTTCATTATAATTACTGACTTATAATGTTTATTTTTGATGATTTTGTTTGGTGGATCAATCGTCTTTATATTCAGAATAGTTTCCCCGTGTTTAAGTGACAGCCAAGTATCTATAACTTAGCTCTTCTCTTTTATTTTAGGCTGCATCAGCTTCTAGCTCAGCACAACTTCCATCAGCCAGTTCTGCTGCCTCAAGATCAAGTCAGCTAGAATCTCTTCTTCTTGGAGCAGCTGGCAACCTTCCTGCTGTTTTGGACCTTCCACAAGATGCTGATGATGAAGCCATGATGGAACTTGCAATTGCATTGAGCTTACAAGAGCAATCAGTTGGTTCGGCAGGACTTCAGTTACAAGGACTGTCACAGGGTCAAATCTCTCTAGCTTTGGAAGGTGGAAATTCCTCAGACACAACAACCTCAGGTACTGATGATGTGAGTGATGGTGGTGGTGATGATGATGATGACGAGAGCTCAGTTGTTATGACACTGATGATAGTGATGGTTGATTGTGGTAGTTGTGATGATGATCATGATGCTTTTCTTCAAGTTCAGAATTAATAGTCACAGGAGCACTTTTTTATAAGCGTCAAATGGGCCGCACAGTATACGGACTTTCCAAGATAAAACAACGTGATAATCCATTTGAAATCCTTGTCATAACTAAGCTGTCTGCGACCATGCCATCTGCACAGTCACTGTATAACTGACCTAAATATACCTTATAAATCCATGTTTCTGTTACAGCCCCTGGAAGTGAAGATGAATATGAAGTGCCACCTGGAAGTGCTCAAGGCTCCTCAGCTGGACACAGCGCACCTCGCTCACCCATTCCTCCTGGTATCTCACAGCAAGGACGAGACTCTGAAAGTGGTGGAAGTGCAGATTCCATTGCAGTTGAACCAAGTTCTAGTATTGCTACCACTAGTATTGATGGAGATCAACCAGGTATTTTATTAAACAAGTACTCATAAAAATGGAATTTCCTCTTCCAAAATCTCAATGCCCAGACTTAAATGTCACTTTGGCCATTTTCACGCTTACTAAGTTTCGCGAATCTGACTGTTTTATCATGTTGCTTAGAGCTAATTTACATTTACTTCTGTTGGACAGCATCAGACCACGAGCCTAGAGGTGTTGGCAGCCATTCTAGTGATGACCATCAAGGCAGTGGACAAGTGGAGGAAAGTGCATATGACCATGATATACGCCATTCCTTACAACTCATGCTAATAGAACAGCTGCTGTCTCACTTGCCAAACCTTAAAGATGTGGGTGGAGTTAGAGCAATACCATTTATGCAGGTACTGTACTGAGCTGCCATAATCTGAGATATTTGATGTCCTGTCTTGTTATTCAGTTGGACCTCTGTAGCTGCCAGCATTTTCCATTCACACCATTGATGTGATCCAATCTACCCATATGCTCTATTAATATTGAAACCTCTTTACAAATTAAAGGCCAGATTGTTATTAGATTGTTCACTGAGCCTCATATTTACCAGGGGCAGATCCAGGGGGGCGGATCCAGGGGGGTGTCCATAGGTGCACCGGACACCCCTAGCGCCGTACTTACTCTTACGCAAAAACGAATCGCCGCTATCTTGGATGTGGCGTCATCTCTCAAGAGGCCTATTTGGGACACCCCCTTTGCAAAATCCTGGATCCGCCCCTGTTTACATCGTCATTATGGCCGAGGTCATCTCTTTGCTTCTCTAGTCATACATGTAGTCTGATCGATTATGTTAGACTTACTTACATGCAGAAGGAAGTTGTGTTTATTATAACATTGCATGTGCGTTTGAAGAACATGAAAAAGAACCTTGTGAGATAACATTATACATGTACAGTATCAGACTAGTTTTCAGTACAAAATAATGTGGCCTACACTGTGCTTTGAGTTGATTAATAATGACTTACAACAGTGTGCAGTCCTGTATTTGATGACTAAACTGTTTGTCTTTTATAGGTTTTGTTGATGCTGTGTTCAGACTTGGAAGACAATGACAAAGATATTGCAGCCTTGGAAGCTGTCTTGGAAAAATGTCTTACTGAACTGGAACTAGATCAAAAGGTACACCCATAAAAAATAGTCTTTTTTGCCATCATATTTGACAGTGGACACATTTGATCTTACATATCATCTCTATGAATGATATATATTGTCTCACTTCAGTATTATTTGCCAACAAGTTAAGCAATGTTGAGTACATTATAATTTAGATTTTAAACATGCCACATAAGTGCCGTATGTTCACATTTTCCCCATAACTCAATTATATTTAGAATTACCAAGAAATGGCACATCGTACCAAGCATCATGAGGTCCAACTCATTATTATGAGGTTTTTAAGTGTTCTTATGTCAAAAACAAAGTCATCAGCAAAGGTTTCTTCAGAGGTAAGGCCTGCTTACACAAACACTTGGACGTATTGTCTATAATTTGCAGACATCCTCATCGTCCCATTCTCACATTTGTATACTTAACTATATAACCCTATCAATTAAAAATCTTTTTGGAAAGGAATTTGTCCGAATAATACAGTGCAACTTACAGTGATACGGATAGTGACCATTCAATGATATGTCCAAGATATCTTTTACTGACTTACAAACTCGTTGTTTGCCAGGCATCCTCCATGGTCTGTAGCAGAACTGCAAACATTCTTTGTAGAGTTGGGATTGCACAGCACTGCCTTGAGGTTCTGAAGTGCTTGTTGGCCCACTGGAAAAAGATGGCAAAGAAAGAAGAGGTTTGAACTCATATTTCCAAATTTAATCAGTTTTAATTAGGAGATGATTGATTGACTGGCTGACAGACTAACCAACCGACCGACCAATGGACTGATATTACAGACACTTCTTTCTTATACATCAAACAATTAACAACAGCATCAATACTTTGTGCATTGTAGGAAGATTCTGTCAGTGTGAGTGGATCACTGTTAAAACCACAACCAGCAAGTCCTCCGCCAGACATGTCACCATTCTTCCTCAGGCAATATGTGAAGGTAAGAACAGAGGATGAAAATATGGATAGCTGTTAATGGAGTCGAAACCTGTGTCAGTGAAGTACACTCGCTATTTCATGCCTGAGGTCCTTGAGAGGAGATAGATGGTTTATTAAAATCCTTAATTGCATATATAAATTAATTATAAATGAATTCATAAGGTTAACAATTATGAAAAACAAAAAAAACAAAAACAAAAAACAAACAAACAAACAAACAAACAAAAACTACGTCTAATTATCATCATACTTCATCATACTTCATACTTCTAGAAATTATAAAAGAAGCCCAATTAATGCTAATCCATGATTAAACCTTAAGATAACCCTGAATTAAGAGGGGTAATCAGCCTTCTTGAAACGTTTGATATGGAAACTAGTGTATTATACATGTAAGTTTTTAAGTTTTGTGTAATTTTTACGCTACTAGGGACATGCTGGAGATGTTTTTGAATCTTACCCTCAGCTCCTTACCGAGATGGTGCTACGACTTCCTTACCAGGTATTTTAAACTTGTACATTTTTGGATTTTTTTAGAAAATCAGTCAAAGGGTGGTGTAGATGGAGCATTTTGTTGCTAACAACTATACCAACACATTTATAAAATATTACTGTCCTTTACTTGATGGCTGTATCACTTATAATTGTCCTAATGATTTGGTCTCTTCATCAGTGACATACATGTGCATGTATACATTCATTTGATGTTCAAATACTTATAGTACTACAATGTATTTTCATAAGGTCAAGAAAGTTGCAGATGCCAATGATGACTCGAAGGCTCCAGAGTTCAATGAAGAGTGGATGTACATCTTGTGTGAGGTTTGTATCAATCATGCTGAATAACCATTTTCATGTATTTTATCATCTGCTAACTTATTCTGCGTTAACTGTGTTAATTCTGCTTTCTTTCTCCAGTACATGATGGTACAGCAGACCCCATTTGTAAGAAGACAAGTCAGAAAGGTGTGTATGATAATCAGAAAATTATCTTCGTTGGTAAAAACACATGTATCTTGTTGGTCGATTGTCAGCAGTTGTTAGTTTGTTGGTCATTTCTTGGATGTTTGTTGGTTGTTTATCAGCCATTTATTTGTTGTTTGGTGGTAATCTGTCAACAATAAATTGTTTGATGACAGAAAATCTGTTGGTAGTGTGTTGGCCAACTGTCAGTGAACAATCATATGTTTTGGTAAAGCTGTAAAGATCATTCATGTTGGACAGGAAGTCAAGAGAGGTTTATCGCTTGATAAACCAGTGATGGTCGTTTAGTGATACTGAAAATCAAATTCTCTTGTGAAATTTAATGGACTCTCCAGATCCAGTGGAGTTATTTCATGGTTGAGTGTTGTGACGTCAAGTGGTTCTTTAGTCATGCCTTAACTTTTTACCGCATATCTGTTCAGATGCTCATGATCAACCTTCTCTTTTCTTAGTTGCTACTGTTCCTGTGTGGTTCCAAAGATAGCTATCGCCAAGAACGTGATCTCCATGCTTTAGATTTCCACAGTAAAGCTGTCAGGTGGGGAAGACTGTCACCAGCTTGACCATTTGTCTGAGTTGTATTTAATAGTTTTGATTTTATTTTATTTAGAGAGCTGAGTACCCAAGGTGGCTTTGATCCAGACAGTTCTCGTAACCCTCCAATAGTTCTGTCTTATGATGCTCTGATTACCATGGTAAGAATTGTCTGGCATTGTCAAAACAAAATAGATGTCGTTTGATATGAGACAATGGGTTTTCTGATGTAATTAGTAAAAAAAGGTTCTCAAGAAATGCTTCTTTCTTTACGTAGATTGAACACCTAAAAGCATGCTCAGAGATTGCATCAAGTCGAATCAGCAACTGGCAAGCTTACTGCATCCAAGATAAGAGTATGTTAATCAAACTTTAGAGAGATTAAGTTGTAGATACACAGGGAATGGCATATGGCAGAGTAGATTGCCTGACTTGCTGTTTGTATGTCTGGCATCGCCATCAATTATGAGGCATTTCACGTTTGTCATAAACGTGCAAAGTTATCTTTCTTTTGAACATCAGATGCCAGCAGTGCAAGTCCCCAAAAAGCAGGAAGCATGATCCTCTTTGCCATCTGCCATTTTCCATGTACATAAAGTTTTCATTTTCTCTATTAACTTCACTATTACTAGATGAATATGCTATAATACATGGCAACATACGTGGTAATGACTTCTTATTATTTGCATTCGTCAGTAGTAATATTATTGTTGAATGACATTCGGCAGCTTTATCTAACATCTTGAAATGAATTTGTTTCAAGTGTGTTTTGTAGCATTAATATTACAATGACAACCTTTTGGAATGTCTCATCCAACTTTAGAGCTAGCAAACAGTTTAATGACGGATGATGATTTTGCCCTGTTCAATAACATGGGCCTTACAAAACAATCAGTCAAAGTATCGTTTTCTTCATTGTGTTATTAGGTGCTCTGTCATTCTTATTGAGAGCCAGTTTTCTGTTTGAAGAAGGCGTTGCACCTCTTATACTACAACTTTTGTCTTATGCTATTTGTGGAGGTAAAAGCCAAACACAGGCTTCGTCTCCACACAAAAAGAAGGACAAGGACAAGGATCGAGATAAGGAAAAAGACAAAGACAAAGACAGAGACAGAGACAAAGATAAAGACAAGGAAAAAGGTATTAGTAGATTTAATGTTTGACATTTCATTTGGCAACTTTTCTTCTGAGGGGTCTTGTAACTGTAAGTCTTGTGAGTATGAGTTTACAATTCTGATAGATTAAATTTTAAATGGAAAAAATTAAGGAGTGCGACTGAGGCAAGTCTACTTTAAAGAGACGTGTGCTGATGGTAACAACAAAAGTCATGAAAGTTTAAGTTTTCAACTCCGATTTTCCACTGGAATATTTAAGAAGAACTGACACAGTGGTCTTTAATTAATATTAATTTTTTGTTTGTAGCAGCAGCTGAAGTGAGTGAAAAGAGTGAAGGTAGGATAGGCACATTTTATAGTCTCAAACCTCCCTAGTTTTGGTTTACACTCTACTGCAGCAGAAGACAGCCATTATCTTCCATTGAAAAGACTGTGTATTTGTTTTGGTTTCAGCCGTAGCATCAAGTCTTGTCCAGCAACTCCATGAATTTGTAGACATGGACATCCTTCGCCAGTTTGTGCAAAACTTTCTCCTGGAGTCCAATTCGACAGCAGTTCGCTGGCAAGCTCATGAACTGCTCTACAAGGTTCACAAGTAAGTGAAACTTATTGGTTACTGCTCAAACTCCACATATTTGACCAATTTAATGCACTTGAACTTCTATTCAAAATGGGGCATTTAGCCACAGATCTAGAGTTAGGGTACTGTCAGGCAACTGTCGCCCAACAGTTGATTTGTTACTTTATTTTGAGTTTTACCGAGATAGAGAAATTAGAGGATTTTTTACCCTTTAGGTATTCCACTCCAAACCAGCAGGACAAGCTGTCTGACATGATGTGGAAAATCTGGCCAGAACTGCCTGGTTATGGACGTCGTGCTGCTCAATTTGTAGACTTGTTGGGTTTCTTTACAATCAAGAGTGCTTCCAAATCAACCAAGGTCAGTCAAGACCGTAGTAAGATACGTCTAGTACAAATAGTGGGTATATGGTCCAAGGTGATGACTGAAATCTGTATTTAGAAACAGGACGTTCGGTAGTACAGTGGGCACAGCTCTAAGGTGGATAAAATCTAAACCTGGTTTAGTTAAACTAGTTTAGTTGGTGTGAATAGTCCAAGGTGGTAATGTTTTTCAATGTTCCATTTGTGTTCCATTTTTACATGGATGAGCATCCAGCCGGTATCAATGATAAAGGCGCAGCATCAGTCAAGGAAATAGACAATTTCAGTACAAAACAATAGACCAAGTATGGTGGTCCTTCAGCTGCATCACATCAAAATATCAAAATAATGATTATCATAATTATTTAATTATTTTATTCAATGATTGTTTTTTTTACAGTTTGAAGTATATTGTGAAAGGGCAGTCCAACTCCTCAAGACTCAGAACAGCATCCTAGAAAACCATCCTAATTCTAATGTGTACAGGTATGGTACAGGAATCGTCAGTCGCCTGTACAGCTACAGATTGCTTTTGGATATGAAATAATGTGGTCTATTTCCTTTCCTAGAATGTTGGCTGGTTTTGTGGAGTTTGATGGGTACTACCTGGAAAGTGATCCATGCCTTGTTTGCAATAACCCTGAAGTACCATTCCAGGTATCAAAATGTTTTACAGTAGTAGGCAGGGATACAGCTAGTATCTGATGTAGATAGCAATTTACATGGCACTTTAGGTCTAAATTTTCCATTTCGAGTTCAACCCTATTCAAACAACGGACCTAGTGTTGGGCCAACCTGTGTGTACTGCCATGACACGTTCTAGGTTCACTAATCATTGATATTCAAAAGGCAGCAGCCGATCTACCTGCAAAAAGGATATTCTTAGTCTTTCTAGAAGTTTATTTTTTTAACAATTTGTTTTCAGAGCCTTAAATTGTCAGCTATTAAAGCAGACTTTAGATTCACCACTACATCACAGCTGGTTAAACTAATTAATAGCCACACCATCTCTCGTATAACCCTGAAAATTGCAGACATGAAGAGACAGAAGATGGTGAGTCCAAAAACTATAATTTGACTATCTTTTATAGCCAAATATTTAAAGATGCATTCAGATTGGATGAGGATAGTTGGTTTAATGTTATCTGCCCATGGAGTATGTATTTACAAGTGCTGAGCAACTGCTTCTGACCAAATCTTGAAAATTTTAATGTGAATGGCTTATATTTTAGGTTCGTACAATCACCTTTTACTACAACAACAGGACTGTACAATCAGTGGTTGAGCTGAAGAACAAGTAAGTCTAACAGTATCATGCAATTACATTGATAAACTGTAGCTACACAATAAACATCTGCAGTTCAGTAATTACTGCAAGAGGGCTGATTAACTGATATTGAGTGATTGATTGAGTTATTTAATTGAATTATTTAAATGACTGAGTTATTTTAAATTTTACGACTTAGTTCCTTTATTTCATTTGTCCATTTCAGGCGCCCGCTTTGGCACAAAGCAAAGAAGTGTCATCTGACTCCTGGACAAACAGAACTGAAGGTAAAATCTTTCTATCTCTAGAGTTTAAAATCAACTACAGCTGTCATTGTGGTTTCCTGATATATATTAGTTGAAGAAGGGATTTTTCCCACAGTTATTTAATGTTTTATTATTGCATTTTTGTTAATCAGGTTGACTTTCCACTTCCAATCGTGGCTTGTAACCTCATGATAGAGTACTCTGACTTCTATGAGAACTTCCAGGTAAATAATACTGATGATGATAGGAAAGATGAATGAGCTGCTAGTTATCTTCTAAGGCCAGGAAAACAAATGTACTTCATATTTTCCTTGTCGAAGAATTTCAATTGCTGATTTAATGATTAATGATTTGATTACAAATTACGAACCCTGATGATTAACTTTGCTGGGGTAGTGATTGTTGATTTATTTGATCTATTGTTGAAGGCGTCCTCAGAGACTCTGCAGTGTCCACGCTGTAGTGCTTCAGTTCCAGCTAACCCTGGTGTGTGCAGCAATTGTGGTGAAAATGTCTATCAATGCCACAAGTGCAGGTGAGTCAGAATTGTTTCATGATGGTGGTGGTAAAGATGATGATGATGATGATGGTGGTGGTTGTGGTGGTGCTGATGATGGAATGATATTTCCAATTATATTTCATTTTATTTTAGGTCCATTAATTATGATGAACGTGATCCTTTCCTGTGTAATGCCTGTGGTTTCTGCAAATACGCAAAGTTTGACTACAATTTGACAGCAAGGTCATGTTGTGCGGTGGATCCAATTGAGAATGAAGAGGATAGGAAAAAGGTATAGGAAGACACAGGCAGACATTTTAAAGCAATGCATTTGTCTGCTGTTAGAATGTGAGCGCTGTACAAAAAGCTCATTTTCATGATGACCATTTACCAGAATGCTTGAAAAGATTTCGTATTCAAAATTATTTCTTTTATATGGATGACAGAACAGTTGACTAATTATTTTAGAAAGAAAGGGAACAAAGCGTTTCCTGGTTGTCTATGTGGCTCACAAGTTTGCAATGTTTGATTGCTCTGTAGGCCGTGGCGAGTATCAACTCATCCTTGGAGCGTGCTGATCGCGTTTACCGCCAGTTGTCATCACATAGAACACCACTAGACTTGCTGCTTACAAGGATAGTGGAACATGGAGACACTGAAGTTGTTAAGGTAATTGTAGTTTACTTGGAAAGATTACACAAGCCATCAACTGATTAAAATTGATTTATGTTGCGTTTTACTGTTAGTGGTGGTGGTTGTGATGATGATGATGATGATGATGGCTTTGATGATACTGATAATAGGGCCATTTATATGAGTGAGAATAAGACGTGACTGAGCAAGGGACATCGTTCTCAGTGTATTTTGTTACCGTCTTAGGACAAAAATGCTGTCTATATGGAGAGTTTGTATCTTATTTAAGTTTCTTGTAAGATAAGACATGTTTTTTTCTTCACTTGTACAATGTATAAAAGGCCCCAATGAGCATATGTGATGATGGTAATGGCATCAAATTAACAAATCATCTTATTACTTAAACTTTTCTTCACATTATTACACTATTGACATTGCGTTGACATAAATGAACTCTGTGTACAGCAGCAGCAACAGCAGCAGCAGCAGGCTGGTACAGGCCAACCACAGACTCCTGGTCTTTATTCCAGTGTTGTCCAGTCTGGTACATCTTCATCTTCCAGTGTCAACAAAGCTATCCAATCACTAGCTCATCGTTACTGTGTTGAATGTAAGGCCAGCTTTGATGAACTCAGCAAGATTATACAAGTAAGTCAAAAGGCCGATTTTAATTATGTGATGTCTGAAAAGTCTTGTGATTAACAAAATTGCTATTGAGCATCTTCTCTGTGTAAATAATGAAAAAATGACTTACATGGATGTTTTGTGCGATGTCATGAAGTATCTCCATTTTTTCCTCATTTTCAAACAACAACAGCAACAACATCGACGACGACAACAAAGCATTAAAACCAAAGAACTTCCCCAAACTAACTACTGGTTGCTTCATACAGCTTTTCCCAGTGGAGATGCATGGATGTGCTTTGCGATGTGATGAAGCCTATAGACATATTCCAATTGCAAACACAAACAACTAGCAACAACAACAACAGCAACAGAAACAACAACACCAACACAAACACCACCAACAACAAAGTACAATCGAAGCACTTCCAAAAACAAATCAATACATCTTTTCACAGTAGACAACTGTCACATTGAACTGGACTTCTATTTCTTCTAAGAATAGTGTTTCATCTATGGTGCACACTTTATGTGCCTATCACTTCTACAGCAGTCCTTCAGAACTACCTGTAATAGTTTGTTCATAACTTTTAATTGAAATGAAACTTTTCATATCAACAGAAAGTCCTTGCCTCACGAAAAGAGCTACTAGAGTATGATTGCCGTGTTCGTGAACTCCCATTGGGTAGGTCTATCAGCCAATCAGATGAGAGTAGTACAGCCACAGTGCCACGTTCATTATCTTTGCTTCCATCCTCTTCCACTGTGCCTGGTAAATGCTATGGGTGTGCATCAGCTGCAACAGAACACTGTGTGACACTGTTAAGGGCTCTAGCCATGAACCCTGGAACTAGACAGAGACTTGTGGAGCAAGTAAGTATTTATTGCACTTGGAGCAGGTGATATGAGAATATTTAAGCTGCATCAATATTAGAATGTTTTCCTGGACAAGGGAAATTCGCTTGTGTAGAAGATGAAAACTTGCTGGGTTTTTTTCTTGTTAAGTAGCCATGTTGAAAAGCTGGCTTTTTTTCTTGTCAACAAAAATTTGACTTATTCCGGGCACAAAGAAACTTGTCAAAGAAAACTTGTTTGTCGTCTGCAAACAAAGCTAACGTGCCAAGGAAAACTTGTTAATCCATCTTCACAAGCAAGAAAACTTGATTGTGTAGATACGACTTTATATAAGTAATCAGTAATCTTAAGTTTGTTTTCAAGAAATAATAATTTGACCAACCTCTAACACTCTGTACTACATCCAAGGGTGTTTTCCTTGGACCCTTTTTTATTTTCTCTAAATCATTCCACTGTGGTTACTTTGTCCTCTCACAAGAGAGTTTTATGTGGTTGACTGTAGAGACATTTTGCCTGAAAATAAGAAACTCACAGCACTCACACCTTGGATGATCATGTGCAGTGTCTTATAAGAGCATGCTGTGTATCTAGTCATGTAATGTCATTTTTACCTCGTGTCATGATTTATCACCATCATACAATATATCTGCTCTAATAGTATGACTAGATATATTTTTCTTCCCCAAGGGATTGATACGTGAATTGGTAGACTTTAATCTACACCAGGGCACAGCACAAATGAGAGCCGATGTCCGTCATCTACTGTGCTTGCTGACTAAAAACAATGAGGATGCAACTGATGAGCTCAATCAAATATTGGTGCAAAGGGTGATCAGTGCACTGGAAGGACATCGATCTAATCCAACTATGGTAAAGAAACTTTCTATAGCTCTTATTGCATGAAGATTTTGCACATCCATTTGACGATTTTTGAGTGCCTAAATTTGGTGGATATATAATTTCTCAAATTGACAGAACGTATCTAAATTTTGCCTTTCAAGTCTCCAATTTTACAGGAAATTCGCAAATTAAAAATGATGCAAAATATTACGTCAAAATTTGAAAAATGTTCACTTGATAAACTTGAAGCTCATCAGTGTTCATTTAGTGCTTTATAAAATTCAGAAATCATGGTGAAAAAGGTGAAAACGCGTAATGTTTCATGATTTTCATCCTTTTTTGACTCGAGAACATAAAGATTAAATTTTCCTTTTTGACGTATGAATGTTATATCCAAATTCACTAGCTTAAATTCACTAGCAACACGGTCTTTTTGGTCAAAAAATAAATAAAATCATATAATTAAGTAGTTTATTCTCATTCAGTTGGTTGTATGTTATGTTAGGTATCTGGTATTGGTCCTGAGATGTTGCTGCTCAGTAACACTGTAGAGATGGAGGATTTGTGTTGGGAAAAACGCATAAGATGTGGTTAGTACACTACCTACACATGCTACTTTATCATGACGGACAACATATTCCATCTTCTAATTTTTGTTGTATTTTTGTAGTCATGCGTATTTTCATGATGTCGGTGGAAACACAAAGCCCTTTGGTAATGGAGAGCATCACTCTGTCATGTCTTAAGATACTGTTGAAACTTGTCAAGCCACCAGCACCAACCAGCAAGAAGAACAAGGTAACGTCATTTCATCAGCAGTTGCATGATTGATCACCATCCACCAGAACCACATCAACAACTTTGACAACCATTACAACAGCAACAGCCACTGTAGCAGCAACCACCACCACCTTCAACACCACCAGCATCAACAACAACAATAACAACACTAGCAAAACCAGTAACAACAATAACAACACTAGCAACAACAATAACAACACCAGCAAAACCAGCAACAACAATAACAACACCAGCAACAATCAATCAATCAACACATTTACAACAACAACAACAGCAACAACAATAGCAAAAGCAACAATCAACCAACGCAATTACAACAATAACAACAACAGCAACAACAACAACAACACTAGCAACAGCAATAACAACAGCAGCAACAATAATAACAACAGCAACAATCAACCAACACAATAACAACATCAACAACAACAACAGCAACAAAAACAGCAACAGCAACAGTGAACTAACACAATAACAACATCATCAACAACAACAACAGCAACAATTAACCAACACAACAACATCAACAACAACAACAACAGCAAGGATAACAACAACAACAGAAACAATCACATCTACTAGTCAAGAGCAGCAGTAGGCAGCAGCAGCAGATGAATCCTATAAACCATTCAATGGATGACTTTTCGTTCACATCTTTAGTGGTTAACTTACATGTAGTATATGGTTTCTTATCAGGGTAAAGACTGGGAAAGCCTAGGTACCATTCAAGGTACATCCAAGGTCCATGTAAACACCAAACAATGGCTAGCTAAGGAAGAGGGAAGTCTGTTTAGAGACTGGAAACAACAAGCAATGAAAAAGGCAGTGGGTTCCAAGAAAGCTGAGGATGAGAGTAAAGAGGAAGCTAGAAAGAGGCAGGTTTCCAGTAAATGAACGCATAGTACACTACCATTAAACCACTGTTAATCAAACATTAGATCACCGTGAAACGGCCGTTTAGTCACCATTTAATGACCGTTAGCCGTTAAACACTGGAAATGTTTGGTCACTTCCCATGATAGGAAATTGCACTTTTCGATGATAGGAACTGGACAAAATGTAGGAAAATACATTTCCCTACATATTTCCTAGATATTTCCTGTCATAGGAAATTGCATTTCCTAGATATTTCCTACCTTTTCATTTTCCTATGATAGGAAATATCTAGGAAAATACAATTTCCTATGATAGGAAATATCTAAGCAATATGTAAGAAAATGTATTTTCCTACATTTTGTCCAATTCCTATCACAGGAAAATGCAATTTCCTATATATTTCCTAGATATTTATTATCATAGGAAATGAGCAAAAACTTCCAATGTAAAGCGCCATAAAACGGCCGTTACATTAGCCTTAATCGGGCATATGCATGTTTTATTGGATCTTATTCTTTTCTGCCTTCCCATTCCTTGTACTAGCTTGAAGTGGTACATTAGTGGTAGGTGTATTTTTAAGCCATGCCTTTTATCTTTATCTAGACACACAACTTACAAATGCTTCTCTGAGTAGAAATTAAATGACTTTTGAACTGTTTAGGTATTTGATGGAAAAGTATGGGTACAGATGGAGAATGGCTGTGGAGAGCAAGAAGCAAGAAAAACCATCAGAGGCAACTAGTGATGATGACTGGTTAAGGCAAGTGTTGTTTACTCCATCAAGCAGAGCAGCAAGGCAGATTGCTTGTACCATTGTGGAGTCCTTGTGTCAGGTGAGCGTTATAAATATGATAAATGAATAAAAAATAAAAAATAATCTTTTCACAGCTCACTGCAGCTTGTCTACAAAGTTGATCAATAAATTTGATTTGATATGTACGCCGTTCTAACAAGTCTTCCAGTGGTTTAATTTTTTTTAGCGCACTGTTTTGCTTTCTTAATCCACTTTCTTTTAATTGAAACCCTTTTAACTAACCTAAAAAAATAAGGTACCCACCACAAAACCCTAAAATCCAATCTTTAAATATCCTTCAGAAAACTTTAAAACCAGTGGGAAAAAACTATCAGTTTAAAGGAATGTACGAAATTCTGCAGCTTCATTTTTATTTTACATACATGTTTCGGTAGTCCCAGTGGAAAAAAGAAAAACAAACAAACAAAACCACCACATCACATCTGTTTCTTAACTTGGTGGTATATTAATAACAGCTATTTTCTTGATCCAAACGCTTTTTTCCCTATATACGAATCGTAAAGGTGCTGAAGGTTTTTTGTGTGCATTATTTATGATGCATGTGAGATGGCTAGGTCAGTGGATATATGAATGGGAATAGAGTGAGAAATGAGATAGATTACCTCATCACAGTCTTAAACATGAGCGACGGTAGTAACTAATCCCATAAAACCAATCTTAATATTGATTCATGTCCAATCCTCAGGTCCCAAGTAGACGCAGACAAATGCTTGATCTGCTTACAAGGTACGTTACTCATCTTATAACAGCGTTATCGTATGAGCAGGAAACGGAGCGCGCTGTGGTGCATGTGACCGTGTCTGTAAAAACATTCGAAATTGCCCTATTTTACTAAGACGTCATATCAAAATAATCTATTGTTTAAACGCTAAGGACAATGGTCGTAAAAGGGGGCAGCGTCAGCAACAACACAAAGAAAATTGATATAAACATGCAGTTTATAGAACGAAAAGTGGTCACAGCAATCAAAGCGCAATAAATATTGTTTATGTGACAATTTTGTTCAATTTCCTGTTGTTCTCTATGATTCTGTCCCCATCGTTAACAAGCCGTGACGTCATAATGAAATAGGGCAATTGCTGCTGTGCACATAGAGTAGACTTCGTACGACTGTGAAAACGACACCGCACGGTCACGGCACGGTTACGGCAGGGATTTCGAATGTTTTTATAAACAACACGGCACTTACACGGTCACAGCACGGCACGGTCCGTTTCATACTCATACGAAATCTACTCTATCGTGCCATGACGTGCTGTTTTCATATTTATCAGTTCTGAAACTGCTTATTGATTATTTTGTTTAGAGTGGTTTTCATAAACCCGTGAAACAAAGTGTACTAATTAAAGTGTAATAAAATGTAATAGTCAAGAAATATAATAGAAAACAAAAGAGCCAAAGTGTAATAAAGTGTAATAAGCTAAAGTGTATTTCACGGGTTTATGAAAACCACTCTACAATGTGACTAATAAATATTTTTGTCAATAGTTTCCTTGGTGAGGTGAGCTCTGCTGGTGAGAATGCATCGGAGTTTTTCCAGTTGTACCAGAGACTCATCCAGCCTTCATATCTGAAGTTTTACTTGGCACTTCAAGGAGCTTTGCTGCAGATCGGAGAACTGATAACCCTGGTACATCTTAATTATTCCTTACTAAACCTTATGGAACTATTTTAGAGTTTGCTTTCTCATCCGTTCTTTTTTCCATTTCTTATCTTTTTCATTTTCCTCTCCTTATTTTCCTTATCTTTTTTTTTTCTCGATCCAAAGGAAATCAATCGCCTGTCGTATTTGGAACAAACCACGCTCAGTTCAGATTTGTCTCAGGGCTACGCGTTAAAGATGCTGACAGGTATGTTAAAGGACGTTTTTAGAAAGATTTTTAGTATAGGATATATCAACGTATGCTTATTCAAAGATAAACCTATTTCAATAAATGTTTTCGGTAAAAGCCTATGCGACTCACCCGAAAGGAAGCATGGGTAACAATAGCTAAAACTGTAAAACCACACAAATATCCACACCATAATTCCACTTCAGCTTGCCATAACCTAATACATCAAGCTCATTTGTGGGTGCTAAAATCAAGACCAATACGAAAAAGAGAGTGAAATTTTGCAACTACCCATGCTCCTTTTCGGTCTAGTCGCGTAGGCTGGAGATCTCTCATACGACAGCCTTTTTTCGAAATAGGTGTATATGTAAGGAAAGTGCAACCCCTATTAAGGGGACACCCTCGGAGAATGGGCGAGTGAAATGGTAATAATAATGATAATAATACAGGGACCGCGGAGACGGGGGGCCTAGGGGGAGCTAGGGGGGAGGGGGTGGGGCTAAGCCCTCCACTTTCCACACTACCTAGTCAAATTTTCTGTTTAAAAACTTTTTGATTGGATAGTCTTCTTTATTTTCAAATGCTAGCCACCCCCCCCCCCCCCCCCCAACCCCCCACTTTTCAAGGTGCCCCACGGTCCCTTTAATAAATATGATGACAATGATGTGTGACTTTTTCCATCACAACAGAACTCCTAGCCTCTTTTATTGAACACGAGAATTTGAAGCAGAAGTTTAAAGGCAAACTTGTTGGGACTGTGTTGAATGGTTATCTATCCCTCAGAAGGTAAGCAATGCAATATATCTTGTCGAAGAGATTGTTCTGAAGGAACAGTGCAGAATTCTGACGAACAAAACCTCTAAAAGTTTATCATGACTTCTGAAGCAAGTAATATCAATGTGAATGTTGGTGTATTATATTGACAGGCTGGTAGTACAACGAACTAAGCTGATTGATGAGACTCAGGAGCTATTGCTGGAGTTGCTAGAGGAAATGACAACAGGTAATCTAACATATAGATATTTCCTTGAAAGTTAAGAATGGAAAATGTTCATTCCCTGCAAGAAAAAAAATGTATTAGCTATAAACGGAACTAAGCTGAAAACCATATTGTAGCTTGGAGTTTTGTTGTATACTGAATATAATGACAGTTGTTTCACATAGCATCTGGCATTACAACAAATACTACTCTATACTGAGGAACGTGTGCTATTCGCTTGGTATTTGTTAGTTTGGTTGTTGATACATCGTTTTTGTGTATTAAATAATGCAGGAACTGAGGTAGAGACTCGTGCATTTATGGCTATCTGTGTCGAGACTTTGAACAGGTAAGACTGATATTCATACAGTTGTAAGGGTCTGGAACAGAGATCACTTGCTGGTGTCATTTCATAGACTTCTTAAGTAATGGCTGTCCTTAATTAATGGCTGCCTGGAAAGAAATTCGTCTTAATATGTGCTTGTGTTTGTAGATATGATCAAGACGATCTTCGTACTCCTGTCTTTATCTTTGAGAGACTATGCAACCTCATTTATCCGGTATGTATGATTTTCTTAGTTTTTTCTTTCACTTACTAGTTTGGGCTATGCCAATCATGTATAGTGAATGTGTCTCAAAGAACATTTTTTTAAAACTAGACTCTCTCTACTGATAATGCTCTTTCCAAAATCTGATAGCCAGTCCAATTTGTCTGTTTTATTAAGTTTACGTTATTGCTTACCTGAAGTTTGATGGTTGGTTTTGCAGGAGGAAAATGATGTCGGAGAGTTTTTCATGACTTTGGAAAAAGATCCTCAACAGGAAGATTTCTTACAAGGAAGAATGCAAGGCAATCCGTACAGGTAATGTACTAGCATGCGAATGCTTGCATATCAACTGGGATAGGACTGATCTTATCATTTGTTCCTAGTTCCAATGAGCCTGGTTTAGGACCCTTGATGCGTGATGTCAAGAACAAAATTTGCACAGGTACGCACATCCACCTCATGATTATTGCTCTGAAATAAAGTCGAAATATTGTCGATCTATCAATCTTCATTTTGGCCTACAAGCTAGAAAGCACTACTTACCTTCGTCGTGGTTTCAATAGGGACCTCAAGCAACCACGACGACGACGACGGCAGGGAAAACGGGACGTCAATATTTACTGCAATTTTTTTCGCTTATTTAATTTGAATTGCCATTCAGATCAGAGTTTTGAAATGAAAGAAAATGAAAGAGAGAGTTTCTGGGCGAACAGAAAATATTTTGGTTTGCGTCCTCAAGTTCCCGTTCTCTACAGAGCGTGAAATCTGGACTTTTCACGTTGTAGTTTTGCTGAATACGGTTGATTTCCTTACAGCCCTGCTCATTTGCACGTGCGTTTATTGTATTTTGTAATTAAGGCCATTGTCTTATGCCGTCGTCGTCCTCGTTGCCGTCTTCGTTGCTTAAGGTCTCTAATCTTTAGATTGCGCCCAGAGTTCATGCGTTTCACAAAGCGCAATGTGTTTGTAACAGGAGGTCTTGTAAAGCAAAACATTTAAAGACATGAATAAGTTACTTACGTGGTTTCTGGTTATTTGTTTTAAGATTGTGAACTTGTTGCTCTTCTGGAGGATGACAGTGGAATGGAGGTGAGTAGTATAGGACGACACAATAAACCCAGTATTTTGTGGTTGGTATTTTAGATTTCCTGTCTTGTGCCTGCAATTTCACATAAGAAATCAAAGGCACAAGGCAAGAAATATACTAGCTGCTTAGAGACGTCGTTTCCTGTGTTTGTTTCCAATAAGTGATACTTTTACTCTTTCAGCTACTGGTCAATAACAAGATCATCAGTCTTGATTTACCAGTCAAAGATGTTTACAAGAAGATATGGTGTCCAGAGGGAGAGGTAGGGTTCGGCCAGCTATTTTGTGATTGTACTGTTATATTCCAAATGACGTCATCTATGTGTGTACTGCAATAACACACGGTTCTCGACCAATCATAACGTGCGTAATATACCAATCATTATATAAATTCCTCATAACAAACTATAACATATTACATTCTGACTACCTGTGTTTAAAGTTAAAAAAGAAGAAGAAGAAGAAGAAAACATACACAAAAAAACTTTGTTAGGCTGAGATCTGAAACGCAAAATTTGTAATCTGGAAACCTCATTTCTCAAGCGTTTTGGAGTATGCCATCACTGACTGTTACTTTTCATATCCTGAATTATCGATCAAAAAACTAATACTGTAATTTGTATCTTACCAGGGGGAACCAATGAAGATTGTTTACAGGATGAGAGGTAAAGCAGGTTTATTGAAGTTATTTTTTATAGCACACGAAGTCTTTCTTCTACATGCGAGGAAAATATGTGTCACTAAAGAAGTGTATTGCGTGACTCTTCTCAGGTCTGCTTGGAGATGCAACTGAGGAGTTTGTAGAGAATCTCAACAACAGTAAAGGTAAAACCAATAAAGAACGATGCACTTCCCACACTGGACTTCTTATCTCATGTCATCATTTTTCTTGTAGAAGAGGACGTTGATGTGGAAGAGGTGTATCGCATGGCATCGGTTATGTCTGTGTGTGGTGGACTGGAGGCCATGCTCACCAGGTAATGATTACAGTATCAGTCTTATGCATGGGACGTGTGAATAAAAATGGGCTGACAACCTTCTCCAGAAAAGGACTTTCGAAAAAAATAGGCCTACAAATGTCTATATTTTTCAAATGATATATCCAAGTTCAAAAGTAGGTGGTCTCAGACCAAGATGCTGGTTCTTCTTTTACAGAAATCTGTTGCCTTAGGCCTGGTTTTTAACGAGCGACGGAAGCAGAAGCGAAAGCAACATACGCAGATTGAGTGTTGCCTTTGAGTCTGCGTATGTTGCTTCCGTATCTGCTTCCGTCGCTCGTGAAAACCAGACTTTCGTACCAGTACTGATTCGCTCACTAGTTTTTATGCTAGGTTCGACGATTGCCATTGTGATAAACGATCACTTTTTTATACCATTTGTTAATTGGTAACAATGATTACTTAACTTGTCCATAGGCTGAGTGTCGTAAGAGACCTCGTCCGTGGACGTCAACTTGCCTCAGTCATTCTTAAACTTCTTGGATACTGTGTTAAACTAAAGGTAAATACCGAATTTCATTGATGGCCGAAGGATATATTGCTGCATAATGGCACATAGCTAATCATTTGTGTTATTTTTTAGGTTAATCGCCAGTATCTTTGTAACCCTTCTTTGAATGCTCTCAATGTACTACTAGGAACGCTGAACCAGGTATCGTAATGTCATACATCGAAATGGGTTATGGGGTTTCGGTTTTGGTAGCAAGACTGCGATTGTCACTGATCCTCTTCAACTGAGAGCCATGTTTTGTGTTTGTTTTTAGGCGCTTCAAATGGAGCAGGAGTCGAGTGGAGGTGGCGGTGCTGCTATGGCAGAGGAAGTGTTAGGAATTATGGAAAACATTCTGCAGGAAGCGACTAGTTCACCTCAGTCTACCCAACCACCGAGTGAGGGAGACAGGACACAGCTGGATATGTTGTTGGACAAGATCACTAGTCCTTTTGTTGTAAGTCGATCACACAAAACGGGGCTTTGCTTCTGTTCATGAGCAGTTATACCCCTCATCGCATAACAACTAACGGGGGGGGGGGGGGGGGGTACAGCTAATTCTTTACCTTTGGGGTTTGGGGTGTGGGGGGGGGGGGGAAGTTGTAGCACAAATTCTTTTCTTTCTTTAAAAAATAAAAATATGAATTCCATTCACGACTAGTTTCATCAGTGGTTACAAACAAACGTCTCTATATATTACGTCTCTATATATTACGTGTCTATATATTACGTCTCTATATATTACGTCTCTATATATTACGTCTCTATATATTACGTCTCTATATATTACGTATCTATGTATTACGTATCTATATATTACGTATCTATATATTACGTAGCTATATATTACGTTTCTATATATTACGTATCTCTATAATTACTTGGAGGATTACTTGTGAATACCTAGTACCTTTTTGTCTTTTGTTTTCTGTAGCGAGCCAGTACCAAAGTTCTCCAAGCCATGATGAGAATAATACCCTTCTTAACGTTTGGTGATGAGAAGAACATGAAGACATTGATAATCCACTTCATGCCTTATTTAGACTTTGAAAAGTACGTAATACAATTTGATCATGGTCCATAAAGACCAATGAACTACGTTATACTAGTGCTTCCTGATTAAATTCTAGGATCTATTGCATGCTCTTTGAGTTTTGAAAGAGAGGTTGTACTTTTATTAGTGATCGTTGTATTTGCATCAGTCCCTTCAATTGTAATATGTACTTGATTTATAACTGTATATGTGTCTGTACTTACAGGTTCGATGTGGAGAGGTCAAGTGATGAGACTCTGTTTATAGATTGTTTCTGTAAAATCGCTAATGGAATTGAGGTACCTTATTATGTACTTACTTTCTTCATCATGACTTTATGAAAGTGTTATCGTTATAGAGTTACAAACAATCGAAGTTTGAATAAATAAAACGTTTTCAATTTTAGTGACCCATAAATATTAATAGTTTATTGGTTAGCTGCCTATCTAGATTAACCTCTGGTTATTATAGGCAGCTTGTACCTCAACATATGTTCTTTTCTGCTGTATGTAAATAGATATATATTTTAAAAAAAGGGTACTTAATAAAACATTGATTGATTGATTGATTGATTGATTGATTGATTGATTGATTGATTGATTGAAGTATTCCTCAATCGAATTAAAATGTCTTCCCCTATCATATTAAGGGTTAGTTGTTGTTTCCCCCCTAATCATTCAGAACACTTGAATCACTTCTTTAATTTGTAGTTTGTCTTGAGTAAGGTGTATTTCATCTTCTTTCAGAACAACCAGAGTGGAGCCCGGTTGAAAGAGATGATCCTTGAAAATGGAATAGTAGATAAAGCAATTAAATACTTGGAAACCCACACTCCTTCCAAATCCTTCAGGTATTTACCATTTATACTAATATCAACTTAAGGATCCAAGTGGCGTCAGGGACAATGCCATGTAGTCAGTGTTAGTTTAGTAGTTAATAGTCGTAGTGCAACCCTTGGTGGACAATGATATAACTGTCTTCATAAATGACTGGGAAAACCGAGGGCTAGAGTAGATTTCGTATGACTGTGAAAATGGAACCGCACGGTCTCAGCACGGTTACGGCAGGAATTTCGAATGTTTTTATATACATCACGGCACTGACACGGTCACGGCACGGCGCGGTCCGTTTCACACTCGTGCGAAATCTGTCTAACTGCATCACGTGGTTACGGTAGGGATTTCCAATGTTTTTACTGAGACAACACGACAACGACACGGTCACGTCACGTCACCGCGCAGTCCGTTTCATATTCATACAATTACTGCCCTAATCGTAAATTTACATGACATATTATTGTATTTCATAGCAAAGCCAATTTGGCTGAGTTGGACATCTGGAAGGAGTTTCTAGCTCGTCCATCTTTACCTTACGTCTTGAGACTACTGTGTGGACTTTGTAAAGGAGACGACAAAATCCAGGTTTGAAGATTGCATCTGTTATCCATTTAATGCTTTGCATTGTAATGCCAGTCAATATCTGTAATAAATGGCCCAAGTTATGCTAGAAAACGAATTGCTCGTGCGTGTTTTCAGACAAAATGGAAAGAAACGAATAATGTGGCAACGACGGTCCAGAACGTAACATTTCAGAAACATCTCAACCCACAGCAGTTATAAGAAAAGGAATTCCAGATGACCCTGTTTTTTTTTTTTTTTATTTAAAGAGAAAATAAATATTTTGTCTTTAGCGTATCATTGGAGAGACAACCATCCCGGTAATCCATCGACTTGAACAAGTTTCATCAGAAGAAAAAGTTGGTTCACTGGCTGAAAATCTCCAGGAAGCTTTGCGTGAAAATCTAGAGGTGGAGAAAAAGGTACAGAATGGACTGCATTCGAACTACATTAATGTCCCAATTGATTGCGGCTACAAAAAGAGGTTTCCACGTCAATTAAACTGAATAAGCTTGAATTCTTTGATTTGTCGCCTACATTTTTTACCTTTTCACTTTGATATATTTGTCTTCCATACATACTACATATATAATATTTATTTTTCGTATATCATGTTTCATATTTATATATTTTTTAATCTATTACAAAGGGTGGGTGGGAGCTTGGTTCTTAGTTTTTTTTAATCACAGCTTTGATGTAAATAAGTACTACTTTTGAAATTCTGTGGTAAATAAAGTGTATTACTATTATTATTGCATTGGTGGCGAGAGCAAAACCAGACTGTGCGCTAGAAAAAAACAGACTTTTTGCATTTTGTCTTCGGTGTAAGACAAGACAGATAATTCTGAATGTTATCTACACCTGCTCGTCTCTCAAGTGAGAAATGACTTTAATAATCAAGCGAATTGATGTGCTGTGATTTCCTTTTGTCATATACATAATGGAACCTACGCTTTTTTGATTAGATAAATGAGGTGAGACGACAAACAAGGGCCGAGAAGAAGAAACTCGCGATGGCAATGAGAGAAAAGCAACTTGGAGCTTTGGGCATGCAGGTTAGTGAAACAACAGTGGTTGTGTCCCCAGTGAACTTTGACTCACCACTGTATGCTGACCATTTCCCTTGTCTTCAAAGTGCTACATTATTCATGTTTATCATTTTTAAGTAGTACAAGACACTCTTTATACGCTCGTTATACGTTCGTTATACGCTCATTATACGTTCGTTATACGTTCGTTATACGTTTCGTTATACGTTCGTTATACGCTCGTTTGAGTGCATTTACTCGGCGGTCTTTCGACCCTCTTTCGGCCATTCCCGCCGAGCAAAAATGACGTAAATGGTTTGTATTTCAGACGACTGGAGATAAAATCATAGCCAAGCCAAGCAGTTTGATGCGTGAAATGGAACATTTGTCTGAGGAATCAGGCCTAGCATGCTGTATCTGTAGAGAAGGTTACAATTACAGCCCTCAAAAAGTAAGCATCATCGAGCTTTGTCGTGGTCCTTTACGCAGCCGTGTTTAGTCTTGTCATGCAACGCTGTCGATGGAGCCTTGCGTGACGAATACGGCTGCGTAGGAGACTAGCTTTCTCATTAAAGATGACCCCTTTTTGAAGCAGAAAGAAATTCCAAAGCTTACCGAAGGCGACTCATGTAACTCGCAACAGTCTTCAACTGGTGAAGTCGGGGCTCGAAATAACGGCCGGTTGTACGCAGATCATTATGACCTTCCAAAACATTTTATTCATTTATTCATTAAAAGTGACTGGTCAAAATGTCCTTTCAAAGTCTTATTTGACCGGTCAAGAACCGAATTTTGAAGGTCATTGACCTTTGACCTGCTGTTATTTCGTGCCCTGTGAAGTTGAGGCCGACGGTGCGCACCTTTACCCCACTCTGATTTGGTGTTACAGATCTCTAGCTCTGATTCCATTACCAAAGAGGCTACGTCACGGTCGGCCAGCAACAGGAAACCCACTGTGAAGGCAACGGTTATCAAGTCATGTTGCAGTCGCACCAAATGAGTCGCATTTATGACTCTCATTAGAATTGCATAAGAAATGTATGTGATGACCGTAACATGAATTGATAACCACGAAAACAAAACAATTAAGTTGTACTTGGACATTAGACTAATCTCCTGCAAACATTTAATTCTAAGGTCCTTGGTATTTATACTTTTACCAAGAGATGTGTCGTAGAGGACTTTGAAACGAAACAGCGGAAAACACAGGTAAGCGGTATATCTTGTCCGTCCCTATCAACATGCTTGTTTTATGAACCGTTGTGGAAGTTTGATTACACTGGGTGTATATATAGTTGTTCAAAGAAGGAAATACTAATCAGTAGTTTATCTTTTCCAGGCTTACTGTACTGTTAGTCACTTTAACGTGGTTCATTACGATTGTCACATGGCTGCTGTCAGGTAAAGATATCCCTTTCCAAATTTTTTTCCCGTACATTACAGGACCGTAGCCACCATTTAAACACTGGTGCAGTTTTTAAAAGTTGGTCCGTTTTTTTCCGTTTTCCTACACGAATTCATGCTTTCAAAAACTGCAATGACAATGGTTCTAACGGTGAAAGCTGGTCCGGTTGAAACCTGACTAACCGTACCGGTGGCTACGGCCCTGCATTATCAGCAACTTCTTACAGTTTGGTTGGAACAAATGCATGGGCAAATGGAATACGGCGGCTAAGTTGTACTAGAGGGTATTTTTTGAGGGGAGGGGGGTGGGGAACAAACCAGCGATAGAATAATACCCTTGGCTTCTAGAGGATGACATGCAAGTTGCTCAATAAGAACTGAGGGCATTACTGAGTCTGTACATATATAGAATTTGTTTTTGATGTTTTTCAGACTTGCACGTGGTCGCGATGAATGGGAAAGTGCTGCATTACAGAATGCTAACACCAAGTGTAATGGTTTGCTACCAATATGGGGTCCACAGGTGTCAGAGTCGGCATTTGCCAGTTGTCTTGCTAGGTATTATTAACATGTCTCACCCATTTCAAAATGCTTGTCGGATAAAAGCTGAAAGAGAACGCGATTTGACCAAAAAGGAGTTGCAAAACTGAACTTACTTTTCGTCTTTGGTTTGGATTTTTAACATCCATAATTGCAATCTAGGCAAGCTGAACTAGACTTGCCCTATCGATATTTGTTGTTTTATAGTTTTAGTACAGTATATCCATGCTCAATTATGAGTTGTGGAACACCATTGGCCGCCACCTTACAATTTGACTTGAATAACATTTACAAAAATGTACATGAATTTAAAAGAATAGAATGTAATGGCCCTAACAAATAAAAACAGTAAACGCAAGGTAGCCAAAATCATTGTACAAAATGCACTAATACTTTGTACGTTATCCATTATAGACATAACAGCTACATTCAAGAAAGCACTGGACACATCGAACCTAACTACTACTGGGGCGTACACGATTTAAGACTCCTACTCCAGCGGTTCGCTATGGAGAAGTCGTTCAGTGATGACACTGGTGGCGGAGGGAAAGAAAGCAACATACATTTTATCCCTTACAATGTACACATGATACTTTATGAACTGAACACGTGAGTACACGCCCACCTTGAGGATCTCACTATGACTTTATCCGCCTTTGATCATGAAATGACGATAATGGAGCAGTTTTCTTGTGACTGTGGAGACGGCAAGGTCACAGCACGGTACGGTCACGGCATGGCATGGTCACGGTGTTGCACGGTCATGGCACGGTATGGCTACGGCAGGAAATCGAGATCTTTTTGTAGACATCACGGCGCTGACACAGTCACGGCACGGTCCGTTTGACACTTTCACGAAAACTGCTCTACTATCGTACCGTGATGGCCACAGTAAGTTATTTGTCGCAGTAAGCGTGATACTTGTTGCACAATATTGCCCTCTTTTGCAATTAAAAAGTCTTTAAGACACCTATAGCCTAAAAAGAGAGTATCGTGCATTTTCACGGAAACTGCTCTACTATCGTACCATGGCCACAGTAAGTTGTTTGTCGCAGTAAGTGTGATACTTGTTGCACAATATTGCCCTCTTTTGCAATTAAAAAGTCTTTCAGACACCTATAGCCTAAAAAGAGAGTATCGTGCATTTTCACGGAAACTGCTCTACTATCGTACCATGGCCACAGTAAGTTGTTTGTCGCAGTAAGTGTGATACTTGTTGCACAATATTGCCCTCTTTTGCAATTAAAAAGTCTTTCAGACACCTATAGCCTAAAAAGAGAGTGTGTCGTGCATTCAGTTATCCCTTACAACATGACGCGGTCCGTTTCATCCTCACACTGTCCTCACCATGTTAACCTTTACCGTGCCCTCTTATCCTTTCAAATCCCTGGTTTATTGGATTATGTTTTTTTAGCACCAGACAGCGAAGTCGTGAGGAGAAGAACCTTCAGTCATTCATGGAAGCTGCTCCAGATAAGTGGGTTGATTCGTCTTTCAAGGTAAGGACAGCCATTAGTTATGCCTTGTTCTTGTTTGTTAGCATAGCACAAACATTTATTCAAGCTTAAGCAGTGTATTAGTATAGGTAATCACGTGGTTTCGACTGAGTCTAATTAGCAGTGAAATGCGCATTTTTAATGCTTTGTAGTGTTGTCAACAGCAGAATTAACAAAAAATGGATTTTCAGACCATTTACGAAACCGTGAATTCAAATGTAATTTGCACTGTATTACAGCTTTTTGCACTGTAACTCTTGAACTGCAGTGCTCTTAACCAATAGGAATCGAGAATTTTTTCATGTTTGTTATTATCTCAGTGATTAAAATGTAAGGACAGTGAGAAGCACTGCTAATGGACAGTAGCGTATGTCTGTTCCAGAGAAGGAGACCCAATAATTAGCGAACGTAAATAAATGCGTCACATTGAGTAGAGGCTGAAAATCGTCTTGCCAAGTCGGCACTATGACTCACGGTTCGTACGGGTCATGGAAAACCTGGAAAGTCATGGAATTTCATGATTTCTTTTCCAGGCCTGGAAAGTCATGGAATTTAGATTAAGAAAAATAATCGTAGCTTGATTTTAGGCAAAAAGATAGAAAGTAATCCATTTTCATGAAAAGTATCGTCTAAATTTTGGTCATGGAAAATATAAAAGAAGTCATGGAAAAGGTCATTGAAAGTCATGGAATTTTGATACTCCAAAAGAGTACGAACCCTGTATGTGTTGTGTTTGTGCTTTTGCAACCTCAGGGGTGAACTTCAGGGCTAATAATATATCTATGTTACCAATAGACCTTTTTACCGATATGGCGGCCATCTTGAATTCTATTGTTCTAAAATACATTATGGGATGCCCAGGGTACAAATACATATCAATTTGCCCCTGGGCATCCCATAATGTCTTTTGGAACAAAATAATTCAAGATGGCCGCCATATCAGTAAAAAGGTCTATTGACGTGTCTTAATATGTTAATCTCTAGGTTGAAAGTCCCTATTATTTTACCCTGCTTTCGCTCTTCGTCTACTCACTTGAACAATGGCTGGAAAACCGACTGACTTTCCTCAGGCGGCTAGTTGTCACTGCACATGCTCGACATATCTCGCCTTCAGGTGCCACAAGGTATTTTATGTTATGATTTGTTACTTGTACTTCCTGCAAATGAATAATATAAAAATTAGGTACTACCTAATAGCGGAGCTCCCATTTCTATGTTCTTGATTCAAATGAATTGGGATTCCTGTGTTAATTGCCCCCAATTGTAAAGGTCTTGAAAGATGAAAAAGTTGAAATGAAGATTATGAAAATGAAAATTAAGGCATTTGCTTTGGTTTGTATATACTCTCTCCCTTTGGTCTCCTGTGAATTGTATGGGCTTGTAAGCTTGAAGTGACCTTTATTATAGTATATTTCAATATTCAGATACACTGTCAGATTTCATAATTGACTTCAGGTTTGTAGTGGTTCATAATTCTCAGGAATAGAAAGCAAAAATCTCCAAAACCTTATTTCATTGATACAAATAATTAACCCTTTTCAACATCCTGGATATTGCAGAACTACATCTCTTGATTTGCTTGTTTTCACTATATTGTGACATCTTGTTTTTTTTTTTTTTTTGTGGTTTAGTGTTGTTGTTGTTGTTGTTGTTGTTTTGTTTTGTATTTTTAATGACACACTAGGTGAATACTTGCCTCTTCCAGATTACACTGATAATACAATTTAAAGTGATGATAAAAACAGCTACTTGACACAACAAGAAAACAAGGAATTACTGAAGTATTTTCAATTTGCATTTACTAGTAAGGTCTCATATGGCCTCAAGGAGCAACTTCATGCTCAATGGTAAAACAACTCTATTTTGCATGCAAATTCTTTCCTTATTCCTGTCATTAGTCAATCAGTTTCATTAAATTCCAGACCGTTCCAAACTTGAACTGTATATACACATTATCCGGGTTGAAATGAGTTCAAAATCAATTTTTTATAAATTTTATTATTAAAAGTAGTGCAAAAAGTTCACTGTAAAACAATGTCATTATACATTTATTACTTGAGGGTTTGTCTAAACTTAGCCACAGTTCAACGTGCATAAGCGTCTATTTTTTCAAAGTCATCAGTCCCAAATAAAAGATAAATGATCAAATATAGGTACAACGGACTTTTTGACATCAGATTTTTTTCTCTCAGGGTCTTTACCTTGAAGTGCTTTCCTTGTTGTCTTTCGAAGCGTAGTCCTCAGTCCTTGTTTCACACTCGATGCAGACGATTCTTAATTTTCAACTTTGGCTAGATTTTTAAGCAGCTTTGCTGAAGGCATCTTCATGAAACGAAGAATACACAATCCTCAATGACTCATTCCTTATGAGAAGTTTTTTGAAGCTACGAATCCAACTAAAAAGTCGTCCAGTTTTGTAAATGTTCTCTGTGTCCTTCGTCTTTCGAGCAGTTTTTGAAACGACACCGGGCCCGAAAAAAATTCAAACGTACGGTTTTTTTTGCTTTAACTCGTCAAGATTAGCACCGATTAATGATCATGAAAATCGCTAAATTTTTACGAGGTTTTCAGAATGATATTTTTAAGTTTTGCAAGTTTAAAACAGCAAGGAAACTTGTAAATTTTCAGTTTTCAAAGTGTCAGCGCGCGTCAAGTTGGCGCCAAAAAGCAATCAGCCAATCAGCATCGCGATGTACACGGACGTACGGACGTATGTATGTATGTACGGACGGACGGATAGTGACGTATACTCAAGCCATGAAAAATCAACTCGATGGGTTACCATTTTTTCTTAGGTATGGTGCTCCGCGGGAGCTCCGCTACAACACGCAATTGTATTTATTTTTTTCCTAAATGGAGGAAGCCCGAGTGCATACGTTTATGCGTGTAGTTAGTAAACTGAGACTAAGGCAGAACTTCGTTACCTTGAAGTCGGATCTCATAAAACCCATATCTCGAACTTGAGGCTCTTGTAGAAAGAGTGCTGCACATAATATCCTCATCCTTCAAGGATCATTAAGTTACTGAAGTGAAGTTTTACATTCATTTGTCTATTTTTTTAATAGGTTACAAGAAAGTACCGTGCAGGCTTACAGTGTCTACAAACCTGCTTTGATTTACTTCTGTTTCGTCGATCAATTGCAACATATCTTTAAGGTAAGATTTTATAAAGTCTAGACGCCTGTCATAGTAAAGCCGAAACAAATTCTGGAAGTTATGTAGCTTATTGTTTGGTAAATGAAAGAAGCAACGAACATCGTTAGGCCCTGTATAAAGACGAGTTGTCCCTGATAGCGGGGATATTCTTTGTTTTGAGTGTCCACGGGATATTCTTTGTTTTGAGTGTCCCCGGGATATTCTTTGTTTTGAGTGTCCCCGGGATATTCTTTGTTTTGAGTGTCCACGGGATATTCTTTGTTTTGAGTGTCCCCGGGATATTCTTTGTTTGGAGTGTCCCCGGGATATTCTTTGTTTGGAGTGTCCACGGGATATTCTTTGTTTGGAGTGTCCCCAGGATATTCTTTGTTTTGAGTGTCCCCGGGATATTCTTTGTTTTGAGTGTCCCCGGGATATTCTTTGTTGTGAGTGTCCCCGGGATATGTCCCCAGGGAAAAGAAAACGAGTTATCCTGGCTATCAGGGGCAACACGCCAACATGAGGTCCACAAGTTATTAGTTTGAATAAGCTAGTAGATGCCATCCCGTCACGACAATGAAATCACTTCTCAAAATTGCTTATCGGAGCATGTCCCGGGAGTTTATATGTTAATCTTTCTCAGGCTGTGATTGGTTCTGTAGTCAATCAGGAGTGCGAATCAGACTTCCTTTATGCCGTCGGTCTACCAAATTATTAAAACCTGTGAATATCCTGTAAATAACGTTTCTTTACAATACAATACAATAAAGGTTTATTCCAGATGCAACTAAAAATTGTGTGTTACAGATATGATAAAAGCTTAAAGCGAGTACGTTACTATAGCAAAATAAATAATCGGCATCTAGAAAGGAAGTTATGAGGTTATCTCTATATGAAAACTCCCTGAAAACGCAACAACAAATATACAAGCAAGCAATTTTTTTCTTTGTAGAAATCGTTGAAGTCTTCTGATGAAGGTTGGCCACAAGCCATGGCGGACAATATCCGTAACACCGACGACACTTTACTGAAAGCATGTGATAAGGTATTGTGCAAATGTTCATTTATTGTTGAAGTAGCACGCATGCTGGTTGGTGACAAGAGACTCGTTTGAGCCTTCACTCGGCGGGATTATGGCCCTACTTGGCTGAGCATGCGCTGTAGAGACGTCTACATCCTTGTGACGGACGGTGCATGATCGTGAACAAAAAATGTGCATTATGACTCGGTCAGCCACGCCTCCGTTCAACGTCGGTTAGTCATACTAGGCTGAGAACTTGGCAAGGCAACACTCGGAGCTCAAAAATCACTGAAAATATACTTTTTCGTTTCCACAAAATTCTTAGGCCGTCGCGGCCTCTCGGATTATCTTTGAGGGTGACTGTATGGATTACTGCTGAAAGTTGTTAGTGATGACATCGAACTGTTCAATTAAGCCAGTAGTGATGCAGTAAGGTGTAAATAACTAGAAAGCGATTAAAGGCGAAAAGGATTTGTGAAATACATTATTTAGCAAAGGTTCAAGATGGTGAGGAATTCAAGTCGTTCTATGGTCAAAGCCGGGCCATCCTTGGTTTATGTTTATTTTCATTTATTCATTTTTCTTCAGCTGTTGAAGACCTATCAAAATGACTTGCTACCTGCCGAATCATTTGCTGAATTCTTTGATGTAGCAGGTATGGATTTATATTGACAATGATACATTACAGTTGTTACATTCATTCAGAACGCCTACCCCAGGATACCCTGGTTAACCAAAGGCGCACCTCTGGGGCCGGTCCTGAAAGCTCGATTAGTGCTATCCAGGATTAAAACCAGTGATTTTCTTAAGAATTAGTCCTGGATTCGCGCTAATCGGGCATTCAGGAACTCAGACCTTGTACCAAAAGTAAAAGCGAATGTTCTGAGCACTTAGTAGCCAATGCAGAAACAAGAATTGGCAATAATACAGACTGAGGTGTTTTTCATGGCGAATAACTCAGGAACAGAAGAAATCTTTAGCAAACAGTATTTGTATCAGATCAATGGTGTGTTTGTACGTAGGATTCAGTCATTATCAGGAATAAATAAGTTCAACTACGTTTTTCTTTAATTTTTTGCCAAGCTTTCGGACAAATTGTCCATCTTCAGGGCAATGATGGAATGATGTTACTTGTATTTGTATCGTTCTTATACGTTGAGTTCCCTCCAGCGGACACCAAAGTATATCGCCTGTCTGCTTATCTCGCCTTAACAAAACCCATGCCATTTATTGCCGTCTATTTTTGTATATTTCAGAATTGCTTGCTGAGGTAGAAAATCCTGACGGATTTGTTACAGATGCTCTTTCTGCTGTATCCAAGTAATCAGGATTGCACTTTGGGATTAGAACTAGATTAACCACTGATAAACAAATAAACTACCTTCGCCTTGTAAGAGCTATGTAGCTCCATTACTTTGTTCTGTAGTATTAGCTTAGTAATGATAATAATTAAACGTCTTTATGCAAGTGACTGGTTGTTGGTTATGACCCAACTCTGCGTTGTTTAGACAGAGTTTGTACGAGTCATGGAAAACCTTGAAAGTTATGGAATTTCGTGATTTCATGTAATTTCCGGGCCAGCAAGTTCACGGAATCATGGAAAATCATGGAAATTTGCACTAGTAAAACGTAGAAACGTTGGTAGCTTCATTTTATGGGAAAGAAGATAGAATTTTACCTTTTCAAATGGAAAGTAATTCAATTTAACGGAATTAACAGATGCAAATTTCCAGTTTTGAAAAATATATTGTATATATCATGAAAATTGAAAATAGTTATGGAAAAGGTCATTGAAAGTCATGGAATTTTGATACTCCAAAATAGTACGAACCGGATTGTAAATTTTCCACATTTTTACAACTTCGTACAAATTTCGGAGCGCGTAATTGGGAAGAAATTTGTTTCTAGAATGCCTTTATAGCGGAGCTCCCGCGCGGGCCGAAGGCCCGCGCGAGCGGAGCACCATACCTAAGAAAAAATGGTAACCCATCGAGTTGATTTTTCATGGCTTGAGTATACGTCACTTCCGTCGTCCGTCCGTCCGTGCCCATCGCGATGCTGATTGGCTGATTGCTTTTTGGCGCCAACTTGACGCGCGCTGACACTTTGAAAACTGAAAATTTACAAGTTTCCTTGCAGTTTTAACTTGCAAAGCTTAAAAATAGTATTCTCGAAACCTCGTAAAGATTTAGCGATTTTGATGAACATTAATCTGTGCCAATCTTGACAGGTTAAAGCGAAAAAAACCGTACGTTTGAATTTTTTTCGGGCCTGGTGTCGTTTCAAAAACTGCTCGAAAGACGAAAGACACAGAGGATATTTTCAAAGTTGGACGACTTTTTAGTTGGATTCGTAGTTTAAAAAAATTCCTCATAATGAATAAGTCATTGAGGATCGTGTATTCTTCGTTTCGTGAAGATGCCTTCAGTAAAGCTGCTTAAAAATCTAGCCAAAGTTGGAAATAAATCAAGAATCGTCTGCATTGAGCGTGAAACAAGGACCAGTATGCTTCGAAAAGACAACAAGGAAAGCACTTCAAGGTAAAGACCCTGGCCAGAAAATGATATCAAAAAGTCTCTTGTACCTATATTTTTGATCTTTTATCTTTGATTTGGGATTGATGACTTAAAAAAAACCTTTTATGCACGTTGAACTGTGGCCAAGTTTAAACAAACACTCGATCAAGCCTTACATGAAATGTACAACGACATTTTGTTTTACGGTGAACTTTTTGCACTAGTTCTAATAATAATAAAATTAGTAAAAAAAATTGATTTTGAACTTATTTCAACCCCACTAATGTGTAAATACAGCTCAAGTTTTGGTCTGGAATTTAATGAAACAATTGACAGGAAAAAAAGAAGGAATTTTGCCATGCAAACTAGAATTGTTTTTATACTTTATTCATCTGGATGAAGTTGCTCAGTGAGCCCTGTGAAGCCTTAAATACAGACTGAAAATGCTTAATTCCTTGTTTTCTTGTTATTTCAATTAGCTGTTTTTATAATCACTTTAAATTGTATTATCAGTGTAATCTGGAAGAGAAAAGTGGGAGGCAAGTATTCGCCTAGCTAGTGTGTCATTCTTTTCTACATTAAATAACAAAACAAAATAACAACAACAACCACAAAAAACAAGATGTCACAAATATAGTGAAGACAGACAAATCAATATATGTTGTTCTGTAATATTCAGGATGTCGAAAAGGCTTAATTACTTGTATCAATTTAAAAAAATGTTTTGGAGATTTTGCTTTCTATTTCTGAAAATTATGAACCCTTACAAAGTCAGTTATGAAATCTGACAGTGAATCTGAATATTAAAATTTACTGTAACAAAGGTCACTGAGCATACAAGCCCATACAATATACAAACCAAAACCAAAACTTATTTTAAAAATGCTTTTTAAATAATCTTCATTTCAACTTTTTCAATTACCACAGGAAGCCCAATTCATTTGAATCAAGAACATAAAAAAATTAAAATTGAAATTGGAGCTTTGCTTTTAGGTAGTAGTTGTTTTGAGTTGTTTTACAATTTCATCTAAAGTCATGATTAGTGTAACCTGGAAGAGAGAATTCTTGTTTCGTGTAAAGACAACTATTTATCAGTGTCATTCTACTCTACATAATAAAAAAAAAAACAAGATGCCACAATACTGTCAAGACAGAAAAATCTAAATATAATTTTCTGCAATGTCTAATTGTTTAATTGAAGGATGTTGAATTAGGTTCAGTATTTATGTGAATGAAATCAGTTTGAGGGATTTTTGCATCCTATTTCTGAGAATTATGAAGCACTACTACTAAGTCAATTATAAAATCTGACACAAATATCTGAATAAATATCACTATGGTCACTGAGTTGAAAGCCTTATAATTCTCAGGAGACTGAAGGGCAAGAAATAAAGCTTGATCTATAGTCTTTATTTCAACTTTTACAACAAAATGCAATATTTGTTTGCCTATTACCACAGCAAGCCCAATTCATTTGAATCAAAAACGTCAAAATAAAACAAAGTATTTAAAATTATTATTATATTTAAATGGGAGCTCCGCTATTAGGTAGTACCTAATTTTTATATTAGTCATATTTGCAACTCATCAAACAATACATACGATTAAAACTGCTAGATAAACCTCAGATGTATCTTTTGAGACGGTCTAGGATTTTTCTCGGAAAAAAAAGTTATTCGCATTCTTCAGACCATATCGATTACATACATTTCGAGAAAAATCGCTGCAAATCATTGAAAATACCACCTTTTAGGACACCTTATAGCTGAGTAACCAATATGGTGACCCCCTCTTTTTTGTCGGTTTTGAATTGTCTAACAACAGAGACACATAAGGGAGTTATGTGTTTCTGCTAACAACTATCTCACACATAAAAAAATGACAGGAGTTTATGGAAATTCATTACAGAAAACTACCTTAAACTCGGCTGATATCTGACCTTAAAACTGATGGAGTAGATTTCGCATGACTGTGAAAACGGCAGAGTTACGGCAGGAATAGACACGGTCAAGGCACTGCGCGGTTCCTTTGCTAAACGTCACTTCCACAGGAATCCCAGTATGTGTCGGCCTTTGTTGATTGGGATCCCTGTAGCGTATTTCCAGCAACGCCTTGCACATGCGTGTTGTACTTGCAGTTCAGGGAGTTGTATTTGAAAAGAAGAATTTTTTATCCAATTTTTCAACATATAGTTCTCTCAGGGACTTATAGGACTGATGGAAACGTGTGACCAAGACGCGAACTACCTTCGTTATGTAAAAATTGCACTGGTAAGGTCGAAAAAAATCGTTTTTCTAAGTTTGACGACTGGAATCTGTGTCGTCCTTTATGAATGGCGAGACGGCTTTTGTATGTCAAGCTGTATGTTTTATACAGGCTAGTGTTATCATAAGAAACAAGCCACCAAATACCACAGCGAAACAACACACAGAACATCTAATGAAGATGTTAAAAGATAAAGAAAAACAAGCCGAGAAAAAGGTGGGTAGTTAGAGTGTTCGTTATTGGAGGCAGTGAACACCGAGCTTGTAGATTTAGAACACTTTAGTAGAATTTCCCAAAATATAGATGACAAAAAAATATTTTACTTCAGATTTAACGAGTACAAAAACAAAATTATTTTGAAAGCAAGGATACTATTACTGTACTTTCATTATTGGCTTCGGTTTGGCTGGACAGGATAAGAATTGAAGGTCGTTGAAGAGTTTCACGAACTAGTGGATTTCTACTCCATATCGAAATATTGCATTTCTTGTTATTTTAATATCTTGCACTAATGGATGATTACTTTTTTAGATCCAAAAACTAACTGCTGAAGTTTCACAAGCTAAGCAAGATTTACTAAGATCACAATTAGCTACACAAGCCAATGTGACTGTTGGCCATAATCAACTTTCAGATATTGAAACGGAGAGCTCTCTTCTCTCCCCTCCCTCTTCATTAGATGAAAATAAACCTGAACATTTTGAATTGAAACACTTGCACAGACATGCTGAATTTTTAAAACAAGGTTTGGTTTTGAACAGATTATTTTATACATAGTTTTATAGATATTCATAAAATTTAGAAATCGATATTTATTAGCGTTAATATTTAACTAAAATTAGACAATTCCTTGGGATTTTGTGTTTATATATAATGAAAAACCCACAAAGGGTTTCATCAAGAAGAGAAAAATGTCTACTATCACAGCTTAAAAGTAACTTCATAATTTTTTGCAGTTTCATATTTGTACAGAAAAAAGTCACCAACAGACTTTACTGTGGATCAGTTTGAAGTTGTCATGGAAACTCTGAACAATATCAATACATGTAAGGGCTCATAATGTGCTTTGCCCTTCTCTGCTATGCGATGCTATGCTATGATTTGCTATAATACTATGCTATGCTATGCTATGCTATGCTATGCTATGCTATGCTATGCTATGCTATGCTATGCTATGCTATGCTATGCTATGCTATGCTATGCTATGCTATGCTATGCTATGCTATGCTATGCTATGCTATGCTGTGCTGTGCTGTGCTGTGCTGTGCTATGCTATGCTATACCATGATATGTTATGCTAGGCTATGCTGTGCTGTGCTGTGGTATACTATGCTGTGCTATGCTATGCTGTTCTATGCTTGCTTCTGTGTTTTGCTCTGCTGTGCTATACCATGTAATGCCATGCCAGTGCTGTGCTGTTCTATACTAAAACTAATACATGCAATCTTGTTATACTTACAGTACTGACTGAAGGAGAATCTTTGGTTTCACTACCAAACAGAATTCTAAAGTCTTGTATAAGCAGTGTATTAGGTTTGTATAAAAAAATCATCTATTCACAGATATATATTTCTACCAGTTTTTTATATGTTAGTTCTTAATCAATTGCCATATCCTAACCTTTTTAAACCAAGATCTTCTACAGTCACCCAGTCTGTCAAAGTATTTGATTGAACTCAAGGCTCCAGTGTTGATCCTAATGGAACACCTAGTGCATGAAATGACAAGCTACAGACATCTGAATGAGGTAATTGTCAACACTGGAGAAGTTCTTTAAACGATGTTTCTTTAATTGTTTTAAAAGTTTTGGTGTTATTTTTAATAGGAATATGAAAACATGTCCAAGCTGTTGGTATCTATGGGACGTTGTCATCATCTACGTCATGAAACTTTAACTCTTCTCATGTCACGTGTCTATGGATTCTCGAAGAACCTTCGTGATGTTATTCGTGGTAAGGAAACACCCACAATGGCCTTTTGGCATGTGTCGCGTGACATTTTAAATCTTAATCTAACAAAAACAAAAATATAATATTTGAAAAGAACACACCAAAATTAGTATAAGTTTCGATAAGTGGCGCCAAAGTTATCGGTGGCCAAAGTTCGTTCTTTTTCTATAAAAACGTTCGAGCTTGCCCACCAACAAACGTTTCTATACAAATATAACAAACTTCGGCCGCCCATAACTTTGGCGCTATTCGTCGAAACTACTTAAAATCTCATCTTTTACTAACTTTGGTGTGTTCTTTTCAAATATTATATTTTTGTTTTTGTTGGAATAAAATTTAAAATGTCAAAAGGCCATTTAGCTTGACACTCTGTTTGGGCAAGGTCAGTGTTTTTAGGTGTCAATAAACCAGGATACCAATATTGTACTTATCTGCAGTCAGTCCTTTCAAGCTCTGAAGTCACAGTATTTCCTCTGCTTTTTTTACCTTTCTGGCCTCTGTTAAAGCTGTTATAAAGCGTTATCTTAGGTCAAACGAACGTTCCAACGGTTTCAATATCTGTATTCGCTTCGAATTGGGTTCCAGTTCCTGCACCGCCAAAAGTTAGTCAGCGATTATAGTAATAAGTTAATCAAATTCTACTTAAGGTGGCTCGACCCAATTTTCAAGTAGAGCTACCAGTCGTCTTTGAGTGAAAACTATTTGTTCATGAGCAGTCTGATAGCAAATTAAGTATTGCACCCTTATCAGACAAAGATCAAAGTTTATGATGACGTATGTTATATGGAGATCGGCGCTATTATGGCGACACCTTAAAAGAATTCCCCTTTTTACACATTCTCGATTTTAATAAGTTCTAGGCTTATTCTTGAAAAATGCTCTTGTGATCTTGTAGTTAACATCATTGCCTTTAGCTCTAGCGAATTAAATCAAATTCTGAGAGAGCGTTTTCGAAATATCATCGATGAGAGATTTTAACTGCAAAAATCGAGCGTAAACAAAACAACTTTTTAAATCTCCTGCAATTAAAAAGAAAGTAGCACATCTTAGTTAATTTTTCATCTCAAATTGTTGTAAAGATATCAAATTTGGCTACTGAAAGAGACGAGAGAAATCACATTGATTGCTATTGAGAAAAATGAGCCGAACTTATGTATATGGACATGCTGAATTTGCGTCTGTTGCCCAAATTTCGCTTTATTGTTACATAAACTGCAATACTTAAAGATCCCTTCGATAAATATTGTTTAAAAATTAGTATGCTTTAGTTTAGGTAATAGTTGATATGATATAGCGTTTTCAAATTCGTTGAATCATTTTACGGCTGTAAAATATTAGCCTCAAATCAGTATATTTTTCAGCCGGATACAGTGGTCGAAACTCATTGATGCATGATGTAGCTCTTTTGTTTTAGTTTGTCGGGTTTTCATGCATTCTAACACTTGGTGCAAATTACGGAACGCTTCATTACCTTCCGAGCACTCTTCCGAAATATGGTAATTGCTAAAACTAAATATACATAAGAATGCCAAAAAGGAAAGAAACTTTTTGTCACACAACTGCAGATGGAAACTCGTCAAAAGCAGAATCATGGGGAGACAAAGTAAAAATAGAACAATGTGCTGACATGCTGCAAAGAAATGTACAGTTAAAAAGTTTCTTTCTAGCGATTACCATATCTCGGAGGAGTGATCGGAAGGTATTGAAACGTTCCGCAATTTGCATCAGGTGCTAGAATGCACGAAAACATGACAAACTAAAACAATGGAGCTACATCGTGCATCAATGAGTTGTCGAGCACTGTATCCGGCTGAAAAATATACTGATTTGAGGCTAATATTTTACAGCCGTAAAATGATTCAATGAATTTGAAAACGCTATATCATATCAACTATTACCTAAACTAAAGCATACTAATTTTTAAACAATATTTATCGAAGGAATCTTTAAGTATTGCAGTTTATGTAACAATAGAACGAAATTTGGGCAACAGACGCAAATTCAGCATGTCCAAGAGACCATAATACTAAGAGAGCGAAGCTCAGTATTGATGTCTGTGCCATGTTCGTGGCGGCTAAGGCTATTTTTAGTAACTTCGCCATCGCGCGCGCAAGGCTCTTAAACAATAGAATTCAAACGGTCTCGTCCGCGCGCACGTCAAAAATCAAATTCTATTGGTTGAGGGACTTGCGCGCGCGATGGCGAAGTTACTAAAAATAGCCTTAGCCGCCACGAACATGGCACAGACATCAATACAGAGCTTCGCTCTCTTAGTATTATGGTCTCTTGGCATGTCCATATACATAAGTTCGGCTCATTTTTCTCAATAGCAATCAATGTGATTTCTCTCGTCTCTTTCAGTAGCCAAATTTGATATCTTTACAACAATTTGAGATGAAAAATTAACTAAGATGTGCTACTTTCTTTTTAATTGCAGGAGATTTAAAAAGTTGTTTTGTTTACGCTCGATTTTTGCAGTTAAAATCTCTCATCGATGATATTTCGAAAACGCTCTCTCAGAATTTGATTTAATTCGCTAGAGCTAAAGGCAATGATGTTAACTACAAGATCACAAGAGCATTTTTCAAGAATAAGCCTAGAACTCATTAAAATCGAGAATGTGTAAAAAGGGGAACTCTTTTAAGGCGTCGCCATAATAGCGCCGATCTCCATATAACATACGTCATCATAAACTTTGATCTTTGTCTGATAAGGGTACCATACTTAATTTACTATCAGACTGCTCATGAACAAAATAGTTTTCACTCAAAGACGACTGGTAGCTCTACTTGAAAATTGGGTCGAGCCACCTTAATATCACTCTAAGTTAAAGGGAAATCACTTAGAGTAAATATAATTAACTTAAAAATGGACCAAATGTATCGTAACAATTGGGAGTTCTTTCTACTTTTAACTCACTGCGGATGATTCTTTCTTGGTCACATTTAAGGATAAGGTGACTCTATAGAAATTCAGGAGGCATTCGGCCTTGACAAACTTTTGGTCGCAACTTTTTAGAATCGCGTTCAATTTCAATGGTCTTTTAAGAACTTTTACTTCAATTATCCAGCTACAAATTCGCCTTAAGCGAGTTTTGTTGAAGAGAAATATTTTTGGAGTAATTTTAACAAAACCTGACTTCACTGTTTAGAAAAGACTCACTCTAAATCAAAATTTTGTTGGTATAAATGGATGAAACACAGGGAATCAAACTACAATTAATCAATCTTCAAGCTAAGTGAGTTTCACAAAAATCGTCGGAGTAGAAATTCGAGGACGATTGGCTGCTAAAAGTGCGTTCTGAATTCGTCATGAATCTTTAGGAACCACTTGTACTCTGAAAATAACAACCATGAACCTCAAATGACAACGAAAAGTTGACTTGATGTCTGCCTAATAAAAGTGCTAAACCGATCTCCAACAGTCCTGAATTTCTATTGAGTCACCTTAAGGTAGTTCCGGACCCTTGCTACTGCGCATTTCACGCGCGCATTCGAGCGCGCGCACTTTTATTAGAGAGCATTGGTATTACTGTGGGGAGTCTGGGCACTAGTAAGCGAGCGATTGAAAACGTAGAAACTCAAACTTTGGTAGAGAAAAATTATATTTTGTCATCCAAATATCGGAAAAACTTTAGTCAAGAAATCTTGTGCACTATGTAATGTAGGTATTTAACCTGAAACTTTTAAATTTAGTTAATCTTATCCATCGAAAAAGCTGGCGAGAACATCGCTAAAATGGCTGATATTTGGTGTTCGTTTTCGATGTGTTTTCTCTTTTGTGCTTTTTTCTAACTCTTGAAATAATACGGTGACCCCCTGTTTTTTCCATTTAATTCAAGAGAGTACGTATTATTTTTTTTGATTTAAAAAATAAAAATACAACTTCATTGATTGGATTGTCGTAAATTTTCTACATTTTTACAGTCCGTAAACGATTTTGGAGCGCGTAATTGGGTAGGAATTTGATTCTAGAATGCCCTTTTAATCATGTTTGCAACTCATCAAACAATACATACGATTACAACTGCTAGATAAACCTCGCATCTATCTTTTGAGACGGTCAAGGCGTTTCTCGGAAAAATTTTGTTCGCATTCTTCAGACCATGTGGATTACGTACATTTTGCAAAAAATCGCGGAAAATCATTGAAAATACCACCCTTTACGACATCTTATAGCTCAGAAACCAATACGGTGACCCCCTCTTTTTTTCTCGGTTTTTGAATTGCCAAACAATTATCTTTAAATGACAGGATTTTAAAGGACATTTATTGATGAAATCTAAGACTCCGGAACTACCTTAAATACTCTAACGTTGAACTTTAACTGTGGTCTATTTTAGGTCACTCTTCCATACGCAGTATAGTATTGGAGTATGATAGGATATATATAGTCATGTCAACCACAGAGCAAATTCTGATTAACACCTTACAAGAACAGCCATGTCCAGATAACGGTAAGTTTTGAAGATAATGCTATATCAAGGTAAACTGGACAGGGTTTTTGGAAACGCAATAATAACACAAGTGAGAACAGACTACGGCGTAACTGATATGCGCAAGAAGACACAAGAAAAAACAAAACAAAACCAATTATTTTGCACCGCTTGCGTTTTTTCATCACTCTGTTTAAAGTGAGAACGTGAATAACACAGGGTGAAATGGCCAATCAGGGGATACTTTGCCCCAGTCTTTTTGTCCGAATAAAATAACCTGGTGAGGGACTAGGGACTATGATTAAAATCGACCAAAGTTCAATTTAGCTGGAACTTCACTGAGATAATCTTAAAGAGCCATACAATTACTGGTTAATTCCTGAAAATTCCTATCGAAAGTATTACATTTTTATAAATCTTTAGAAGTGTCAGTGAGGCCGTCTATTCAACCCATGCAGGGCTTCGCCGCAACACATTTCTTCGTGTTTAGTTTTTAGTTTCATCAGTCCCGTTCAAACGAGCTAGAACGCAATTCGATGTTTTGACTTGAAACTTGCGTCCTCGTTTGAACACTGTTCCACGCAAGTCCATGGAAAATTTTCAAAAACTTTGAAGGAAAAAACAGCTTGCTGAAGGACAGCGAAAATTAGATTTGTTTTTGTTTGAATTATTTGTAGGAGAGGAAATGTGCAGAAGTTCGAAACGAAACAAATAAGAAAACGACTTGTGGAGTTTAGCATGGCGACTGTTCCAACTTGCATCAACTTGCAATCAAATTTGAGCACGTTCAAACTGCTCGCAAGTTGATGCAAGTCGATGCAAGTTGGTGTTCAAACGAAGACTTGCGTTTTCGTTTGAACGGGGTCTTTCACGCTAAAAGTTTCTTCAAAGGAGCATTCTTGCATTTCTTGTGGTAAGGATTGGTTGTCAGCCAGTTTTATTCTATGTAGAACAATTACGTTGAGATATTTTGATTACAAATTAAAAATACAATGAAATATATGGGTTGAGTAGATGACGTCAATGACACCCCTAGATTCATAAAATTATAGTACTTCCCTTTAGAATATCAAGAAAACTAGTGTTTATTAGACCCTTGAAGAATAATTTTTTAACGTTTCTGCCAAATTAAACTTTGAAAGATTTTCATCATAGTTCCGCTTTAATATTGACATACTTTAGTTTTCACATTTATCTTTCGTAGTCAAACATCAGTTGAATACTCTTATGGAGGACAGTGTTGTTCATATCTCACGATCGTTTCCTGTATTTGCCTGCTACATATGGCGTCTACAAGGACTGCTAGGAGACTGCAAACCACACATTAAAACAAAAAGTGTATGTTAATTATATAAGTATTTACTATGTCAAAGTACTATTCAAAATGGAAAAGGGCAAGTGATCCTAAACAGGCTAAAACATATAAAATATTAATTTGTATAGCGCAGGATTCCACCACAAAACTTCTTTTTTCACACCGACCGCATCTCTTCAATGGTCCTGACAGCTGCAATTTCCACATATTTCCATATCAGTAGAGCAGTTTAGAATACGCGGTATATGACTACGAAAACATCACAGGCACAGCCAGTTAAGGCAGGAATTGAAACTGCAATGCTTTGGATGTTTTTTTTTCGTTGTAGCTTATTATCTAACTCGATCTTACGTCTATTTTTTTTTTTTTTTTTTTTTGAGATAATGGAAAACTGTTTACTTTAAGTGTAATATTTTCCCATTTCAGATCATTTGTCATTTCCCAGCTATTTGATTTTTTTGTTTTACATTCATATTGATTTATCTTCTTTAGCGTTACCGAGAGTCCTCGATTGTAAAGTGGTCCATTGAAATTCTTTGAAAATGCACTTTAAGCGTTTTCTGTTACCTTCTGTGAACTGCTCTTTTGATCTGTTGGCTGTGTTATCCACATTGATTATTGCCGGCTTTTTAATATCTTCGCTTGGTGGAGCAATATTTTTTTATGATAACCCACTTTAAAGAATTTGTGGTTAGGGAATAGTTTCTGGGTAATCATTTCCAAGCATGTGCAGCCGAGATGGGGGGGGGGGGGGGGGGACTTAGAGAACTGATAATATTTTTAGTAGAAGGGCAGTTAAAAATACTTCACGTTATCTACAGACCGTCACATATAAAAGAATTTGTTCTTGCATATGGCACTCATATCAAAGCTGGATAATCACGGTGCCTACCATCCCCTCCCCCATCCCCTCCTCAATTAAAAAAGACACTCTGCCATCCCTGTCCAGTTCCAAGTCCAACAGCAGGTACAACAATACTAGCTACATAATAATCCTGGACTAATGTTTGTGTGATAAATATGCACGTTTATTGGTGTCTTTTGAGTTACAATGCTACAATATGTTAACAGCCTACAATTTTGGACATAAATGATAAGAAAAAAGTGGCATTGTCATGTCCACTTTAAATAAAAGCGATTCTTCCAAAACAGAAAAATTATTAACCCTTTTTGTCCAAGATTGTAGCTTGAAATCGTAAATGAAGCCCTGACTTATAGAGCGGTTTTCGTATGAGTGGGAAACTTACCGCGCCATTCTGTAACCGTGTCACTGCCGTGATGTCTATAAAAACATTCGAGGTTCCTACCGTAACCGCACCGTGCAGTGACCGAGCCGTTTTCCCAGTCATACGAGATCTGCCCTAATACTACAATGTGAAGAGCTTGAAAATGAGGCATACATCGACGTTTTAGACAATCCTTTCACCTCGGTCCTTTCACCTCAAATCAAACTAAAGTTGCGCTATCCTTGCTAATAGTTATATGACATATTTCCCATTGTAACTAACTGTTTATGGAAACCAGTGTTTGTATCTGCTTCAAACCTAAGACTCAAATCTGTTTTTACCAGCGGCATAAGCATAAGCACACGCAAACAAAAGCTGAATCAATGTATACCTCATAAGTGTCGCCAACTTTGAGATTAATTTTGCATTTCAATTTACCCGAACTTATTACTGGTGTACTGCTAGTGAAAAAGCTTTTTGAAAGAAATTTTTGAAAAAAAAATTTTTTTTTTCTTTGATGGAATTGCCTTTTTGGACTTAGCTCATAAAGTCCAAGGGCCGGCCGAAACATCTAAAAGGGACTCAAAGACAACTTTTAATAGTGTCCGTCTCCCAGTTCTAGTTACATAATAATTGTGCAATAACAGTCAATCAGTATACAAACTATAAAAATTCAACTTCATAACTGGTTACTTAGTTTGAAATTGTTGTTACCTTATAGCCTGTCCACACGAATACGTTTTGTTCGTTTTCACTAAAATTTTAGTTGGTGTAGTCCTCGCGAGAGGACTAGACAATGTTAATATTTTGCATTTCAATTGTTGCTTATTGTAAATTAGGAATGAATAACCTATAATCTGGATTTCTCAATCAAATTGCTTTGTATAACCCGAACGTTGTGGAAGCACGTTTTCGTGTGGGCATCGAGGAAATTATGGGATAGGTTCAAGCAAATTTTTTGATGAGCCTGATACTAGGAAATTAGGAAATACATTTTTGAAGCTGTACTCTTATTTCTTCGATGGCTTAGATATATTTATGGCAAAAAAATCACCAACTTTCTTAAGATTGATTACATATTCTATGGATTATGCAAATATATTTTTTGTCTTTTTCGTTTTTTTTGGGGTTTTTTCGTGAAAAAGTGCCTAACTGCGGCTGCGCAAGTGACTAAATCCCATCTTAAGGTTGATGTTACACGGGTCGATTTTTCGCGCAATGCGAGCAATATACCACATGGAACCCCTTTTAAACGCAATTTTGGCTTCGGCAACACGTTGCGAGTTTTTGACCTGAAATCAAAAACTTGTAATACAAAATAACGAAATTAACTCAAGTTGTACTGCCATTGCGCGAAAAATCAGTTTAACTTAAGAAAGAATTTTTCTGGGAGTATTTTCCTTGTATCAATTCTAAATTGTTTCTGAATTGTTTCTTCAGTTAATACAATCTGCTTGTTCCTGTGCAATTCATTATTTCGTGCTAACAGAACGGTAAAACATATACATATTCTTTAAAATCATGCATGAATTCTAAATTCTAAATTGGAAGATACTGTCCCAGAAATTTCCACTGATATGTCACTTTCAAAATACGTGACGTCGTGCAGAGAAACAGGCAGAAATAGAAATTTAAAGTTTGTTTTCTTTAAATTTCTACCTTTGCTAGTTTCTCGTCAAGGTCCACTCCATTCTGTTCATACGACCTCACTGAAGCATCCATGGTGTCGGATGGAGTAGGCGAGACTGATGGCGTATTCAAGATACTTGGATACTTTTTTTGCAGTTTCTTGCGCAATACTACTGCTAACACGACAACCAGAAGCAAACCAACAATTCCAGCTGATACAGATGCACCAATGGTAGCTGAGCATAAAAAAAAATCAGCATCACTGCTAGGCATCATCAAATGTGGCTAAGTTGTTTAGTGCAAGGTCTTCTGGGCGAGGGGTCCTGAGTCCGATCCCCAGGCACCTCACACTTGTTTCGACTTCTTTCTAATCGAAGTTCGGGTCCGAAGTTCTAATCCGCGTAAAAGAAGCACTGAAGGAGAGAGGGGGTAAAGGGCGAACCGTGAGCTTCTTGGTGACCAACTGAAGAACTACCGATGCCAAATATAATTGCTAGTTTTAGTTTAGCTTAGTTTACAAGCTATTCCCTCCGTTGAAAGCAGGGATACCACAACAGCTTTCTCCTTATTACTGTGGGCCCGGCCCTGTAGTGTAGTAGGTCAGACCAAACACACACACACCGGCAATCTCATAACCTTCTCTCCCCGAATATATTGGTGTGGGTTCTTTAACGTGCCTCTAATGCAAAATCGTGAAGTCCCACGGTTTAACATCCTTATCCACGAAGACGTTAAGGTGTTACCATTTGTCAGATGTAACTATACAAAGGCAGCACTTTTTCCTTAAATTATTTAAAGACCTTGAGTGTTGGTCCGGCCGGGGGATCGAACCCCGAACTTCCGCACTAAAGATTGGAACTCAACCAACTGAACGGCTAATTATTTATACAAAAATGTTTATATTTTCTGGTCATTACCTTTATCAACCTGTTCGCTTTTTTCGGCGTCTTGGCTTTTCTTCACGAAAGGACCAACAGACATATCATATGTCTTGCTCGTGTCTTTGTACTCAGAAGTCGCACGACGTCGTCTTGAGCTTATGCAGCCACTTGAACACCTGGAGTCGGCCGAGTTACGGTGGCATACCATCAGCTCACAGTGAAGATAGACCATCTGGTTATTGGAGTAGACAAAACGGAACGATCTGATGGAGAAGCGCTGAAATGAGCTGCTTGGGGAGTAACTGTAAACCATGGTGGAATCAAGCACACATCTAAAAAAGGAGGGGAAATGTTACAACTAAAAGAATTTATCCTCTTATTAAAAAGAATTTTTGGTTAATCAATTTTTTGTCTGAAACATGTTTTCTATCGGAAAAAAAACTGTTTTCCACATAGAATTAAGGATCTTAAATTAAATAAATCATAAACGGCTTTTAAGTTATCTGTTAACTGAAAAATTTCATTCTTTAAAGCTGTTAAATGATATTGGAGAATTACTGACTGTAAACTGCGATCTGTATTAGTTTCTGAGGAAAAAGAATATCATATAAACGTTGGTTTGCGAACAAATTTTTACTTATTTCTGCGAGCCATCAGGCTACAATGTAGTAATGACTACATCAATGAGTAAGTAATGACTATCCCAGCTATTTTTTCTCAAGGAAAGTTGAACACTATGCATGTTCTAAATTGAATAGTTTGTTCTGATTAATATTTATTTAGTATATACCTATATAATATTAATCTTAAGAAATTAGTTTCTTTTAATTATTAACTAGTGCTTAACTGGTAACTGTGAAAGGTCCAAATATTTAACTCAGTGTGATAACCGATAAATGACGGAACATTTACCTGTTAACTGATATCAAATGGTGGCCCCCGTTTAGACCCTCTGATTAATGTTCTTACCCTCGCTCCAGAAACGCGTATCGTGGCGATGAGTTTGGGTCGGCTGAAGTTGTGGCATAACATGAATCAGCAAATACCACCAAATCAGAGATGGTGTTCTGTACTCCAAATTGAACGTAAAGATTCTCATTTAGATCCACAGCTACCGGGTAATCAAATGGAGAGTATGGTGTTTGGTATACAGATGTTTGGTACAGATCCATGGTGAAGGTGAAATTACCGAAGCTGCCTATGAAAACATGGAGAGACAAGTTGATAAAATAAATTAATATAGATATTTTAATTGGCACTCCCCAAAGGGGTTTTTTAAGTGACAATAGCTCCACACTTATTACCTCTACATTCGATATTCTATGCGTGCACCACTCAACTCACATGTTGATTTTCGAATTCTTTTTTGCTGAAGGACGAAATCGAAGAATACGAGGAAAAGCCCTCGTGACAAGGGACAAAAATCGCGCGACAATACATCAGAAATAAACTCAGTTCGCGTATGGCTTAATTGAGTAAGGAATTTTATTATATACATATCGAGATTTACTCACAGAAAAGCCATTCAATAGATTTTCGTTTGTTCTACCAATCTCCGCAATCAGAATGCGCGTATCGTTTTCTTCACGTGTGAGAAAAACGATACGTCCAATCAGAAGTCGCGTATCGCTTTTTTTCACGTGTGAGAAAAACGATACGTCCAATCAGAAGCGACTTCATTTCTGATGAAAATTTTTGTTCAAACTGGCTCCTCTCAGAACTTTTTATCGAAGGATTTTCAGTCTTGGCTGTTCAATTAATCTTTATGATCAGTAAGAATTCAAGCAGATAAGCTCATTCATCACAAAAGTCATCGATGTCATGCAAAATAAGAGCTCTATGGGGAAAAAGATTTTCAAAACCACGCTGTGCTGCGGCAAGAGCGAAGGAGGATTCACGGCCGGCAGTTTCAGAGTCGCTGAATGGAAATTTAGTCTAAATGAGCTCTTTCAACAAAAGCTTGGAGAAAAACACTTATAAATCCAGTCCAAGATAATTTATTTCAAGTTTTGAGGGACATTTGAAACGCCAGGTATGTTTAACGGGCGTGAATTTGACCGTAAGTTTGTCTTTGAATGAACTCAAATTCTTCGCATTGTCTTTGCTCGTTTTGTAAACAAACACCTGTCAGTGTGCACAAAGTCCAAGTTACACTGAAAAGAATTATAATTTATACTGTAATTCACTTTAGATACAAATAAATATTATTTTTGTTTTGTTTTGACGTCTGTTTGTAATGTAAATTTTGTTTTGTAGGGTTTTTGTGTTTTTTGACATCAAAATCTTGACCACGGAAAAGCAAACCATTTTCACAGCAAAATGACTAAAATTTATAAAAATCTCAATATGCATATGATAAACAGAAAACACCATGGAAAGTGCTTTGTACAGTTTTTATTCACTCGTTGTTTTGTATCATAAAACTCACTCGCTCGAAGGACTCGCATCGTTCGTTTTATGATACTTCACAACTCGCTGAATAAAAACCGTAAGCGCACTACTTTCCATGAAGTAATCTCTATGTATCCATGGTCTGTTAGCAGGGGCAACAGCATCATAAATTTTTAGCTTCATCAATTTTGATGTTGCATCCGAGAAGAATCGCACACAACTAATAGATGCAGTACAATACAAATGCACAATTTACCCAAATCTGATTGGTGGAAGACTGCGCTCTATTTAGTTCCACTTATCAATCTGGAAGTAGTAATAAGATAGTATAACGCGACAGTTGGCCGTACTTGGACAGCTATAATCGAGCAGTTGCATGAGCAAATCAAGATACTGCTTTAATTTTTGCTTAGTGAATAAGTTGCAAATATTTGATATGAATTTTAAAAACTTTTAGCGCAATATTATCAACTTGACCAAGTGTAGCGCGGAAAATCGTTGTTGCGAATCGATCGACCCGTGTAACACCACCTTTGAGCTTGAAAAAGCTTAATCCCAACACAACCACAGCATGAAATTGATTCTTTACGTACATTTATTGAATGCGTAAATATTCGTAAATATCGATTCAATGTTTACGCGTGTTTTAAGGAATTCGTAAAGGTTTTGTTGTGCGTAAAGATGCTTAAAGACCCGTAAACCCACGTAAATATAATCACATTTACGGCGCAAATCGGATATGCTTAAATATACGTAAATAAGATATTTACGGACTTTTACGGTGCTTTACGTACCAAAACGCGCATTTTCATGTCCCTTGACTGATCGCAATATTTTTCGTGACAAAACAATTTTTGATATCGATTTTATTCAAAAGAAACTTCGCAATCGTTTCGTGATTGCAGAATAAAGTGAGCAAAGAAGGAAAAAATATGTTCTACAACGCACACAGCAACATATTCTGCCTCTTCATAGGTGGATCATAAAACATTTTAAAATATTATCAAAACTGTTTTTAGCATTACCAGATTTCAAAGAACAAATAATTCTATAAAACCAAGACAGCAGTTAGACTGTTAGTTTAGCTATATCTTGATGAAACATGATCACCGGAAGTAATCGCTTAAAACCGACCAATCAGAGCACGCTGTTTGATATTTGCATTTTTGCCGCTCATTTCGAAAGCGTTGGGCTTCGTTACGGTTGTTGAACACGCCGTGAATATTCTATGAAGTTTGTCTTGATAAATGCTCTCTATTACCAAAAAAAATCTACAAATTGTTGCTTGATTCGATGGAGAACACAAAGAAAAAGTTTACCTTCAAAAGTACTGGAAGACAAAACTGATAGAGAGACTAAAAAGATGACATGATCACTACAATTTACGTTCCGATGCACTGCTACCGTCACAGTCAACAGATCTACAATGCTAAAATGTCTAAAATGACTTTTTGGTAAGTGTTATATCCATAAAAATTATATATATTTTTAGAGCTCAATAAAATGTGATTGTGGCCTGTCAATACTTCATTTTTATAGACAATTTATTCACAATCGAGGGCTTCACGGTATTGATTCAACAGATTCGATGAATCGTGCCGGGCTCGAGGGTAGCTTGCAATAAAACCTTCGTTGCGAATTATCATGAGTCAGTTTAAAAACTTTTTTCAATGCAAAAAGTGAATCTAAGAACAGTTTCTCGTAACATTTTTTATAGGGTGTGTAGTGGCTTTCTTGAAGAAAGGACTTTGGCTCAACTAATCAGTCTTCAATTAAAACAGTGATCAAGATACTTGAAGATAAGAGGACAGTTTACTATTTCTCCAAATGAAATGAGGAGTTAGCAAGCAAGTAAACGAGCAGTACTATTAAACCTTTATTTAGCAATTTTAGACGGATCAGACTATATGAACTCTGTACCGAGCTTTGTGAAATCTTTTCCTAGACAACCCTCAAAGGGACATGGAGTTCACATCTCGTGCGGCAAAACGGACCCCAAACCAGAAGCATAACTTTTATTAATACATTCAAAAGTTGTCAAAATGTAAAGAAGGATATTTACATTACATAATATTCATAACATTTATTTATAAAGTTAAATAAAACGTTTCTTTTAACTAAACTTTTGGGAGAGTGATCAATTTTTTCCTTTACGCAGCCATTACGTATTATTTAAGAGACTTTTACGTGATATTAACGGAATTATTAATTTCTTAAATATTGCAAAAAGATTCGTAAAATTCCGTAAAAGAAGTATAAACGCAATATTTACTAGACTTTTACGTGATGTTAACGGAATTATTAATTTCTTAAATATCGCGAAAAGATTCGTAAAACTCCGTAAAGGAGGTATTAACGCATTATTTACTAAACTTTTACGTGATGTTAACGGAATTATTAATTTCTTAAATATCGCGAAAAGATTCGTAAAACTCCGTAAAGAAGGTATTAACGCATTATTTACGTGACCGTCAAGGTGCGTAAAGTGTCTCACTACGCTCTTTAACGGTTGCGTAAATAATCCGTAAAGGCAATATTTACGCGAACGCATAGGGAACGTAAATATCCGTAAAACTAGTCTTTACGCACTCATTACGCAATATTTGCGGACACGTAAATGATAAATTTCATGCTGTGAACTTCAAGAAGTCTTTGTACAATTCAAAAATCCGTTTCAAACAGGTATTTTATCTTGGTACATCAGTTTTTAATCGGGATTAAAAGGGTTTGAGTGTTAAACCAGAATGAAAATTTGGATAAACTCGCACGAAGGTCTAGTTATTATTGCTTGTGAAAATATTTCCTCTTATTCGATTTTCCAGATTCACTGCGTGATACCAATTAACACTAAATCACGCGCCTGCGTGACGTCGATGATCGACTAAAAGTTTGAATAATTTCGAAGCATCCAAGATCTTAAACAGCTATTTATCTCTCTCTCTTTTTTTCTGCTTTTTTCATATTTATATATATTTTACGTTTTTAAAATTTTTATTTTTATTTTGTATTTTTTGGCAAAATATATGTGGTCCGCGGTCCGCAGGCGGACGTCCGCGTCCGCATTATATCCGCACCCACAACAAAATCTCATTCAACCTCATGACAATAACTTTTCAATATAAAAAATGTATCTTTTGGTTGGAAGTGGTAATTGGATTTTAAAAATTGGTAACGGGACTTGTGGCATCTAATTCTGTCAGTGATCAAACTCAGAATGGCTAAATTGGATAGATACCTTCAGAAGCGTAAAGTAGTCTCTTTGAAGGTGCGAAACTAGTACTGACCAGTTTTCGTCTGGAATACTTGCAGTAAAATGGAAGTACAATCAGATGATCACGAGTGACTGAAGCAATATCTCCATTTTTATACTGTTGATCGTCAACCACCTAATTCAATGAAACAATCATGGTACGATAACAAGTCATAATTCATGGGCAGATTTATTGGAGGGGTGCAGGGGGCGCACCAACTCCACAGATGACACTGGGTACTTTTCTTCTCGATACTTTTTCAAAATATCCTTTTGACCCTCTGGATGGTTTCCGTTCTCTATGAAATTGCACCCTATCCTGACTGGGGATATATAATCTTGGATCCACTTTTGCATATTACCCAATTCATCAGTCCATACTCCGTTCCTCAAATTTCTGTTTGAGTTCCCCACTAGGTCTTTCATAAAAGAGAGCAAAACATATGTAAAATTCATAAACCATTGTAAATTTTTAACATATTCTCCATTTTTTCTTATAAGCTATTAATTTATATTACGTGGAAACGCACAAACAAATCTATACAAGAAAATTACCTCATTGAGGAAAGCAATGGTATTGTTATCTTCCGTGTAAGTTGTCCCACAGCTATCGAGAGGTGTTCGTAATGTGATCACATGTTGAGATTCTGTTGCTCTACAAGTAGTATCTTTAAGGTGAAGATTACGCCAATCGACTGTTGGAAAGTGAACTTTTGCCAGATGGATTTCCATATTATCATCTTTACATGTAACATTTGATTTAAGAACTGAAGAAGAAGATGATTCAGTCAGGCCAAATCAGTGAATCAATCTCTCCATCCATCCATTGGGCTCAATCAATTTTATAAACGGCATTTGGTTAATCAGTCATTAATTTCAATTCGTATTATAGAATTATATGGTTAATAAATTACTCACTTGTCTCGCAATGTTGTCCACCATAACCATAAAAGCAAGAACATCTATATCCGCTTCCGGGTACAATTACACACGTTCCTCCTTTATTACATGGACGTCTGACGATGCAGATATCTAAAAAAACGACTACAGCTTAGCTCAATATTGTAATAATAGCATGGTTGCCTCGGATTCTATTGTTCCGAGAGGAGCATTTAATGGCTAAATGCCCCCTCACTGCTACTAATCGAACCTCATGCATAAGCATTAGGTACGATTAACTAATCGTACCTAATGCATAAAACATGAGGTACGATTAGTAACCAATCATACCTCATGTTTATGCAAGAGTCCAACTATGGATACGTCCCTGAGAAATTTCCTGAGGACACATCCGCAGCTAGCAGTACTTGAATTATGCAAATTAGCTTCAAGTAACCTTTCAGTGTAGTCTAAACCATGTGGGATGGATTACAATACTATTCAGCATGCTTGTCACATTTGGGATGGACTGGAATAATCTTGCGCATGCGTGGCACGACAATGTTATCACACAACGCTTTTTTATTTTCAATATTATTTGGTGAATATAAATAACTGTTTTAGACAAGTGAGTTGTAACGAGGCATTGTTTCCTTTGTGTTAGGTCTTTCTTGCACTTAGTTTTGTACTGTTCTGGTTGAGCGATAGTGTCTAAATAGAGTTCCCTAGAGTAATAACAGCACTTTTAATTTATTCATTTGTAACTTGTTATTTGGTCCAAATCGTTCTAGTTTTCCTATATACTTCCTCGGCAACCATACTATTACAAAGTAATAGCATGGCTATTTCGGTTGATTAGTGATTAAATGTCCCCTCAGCCTCGGGAGGTTTAGTAAACCTCCACTAAACCTCCCTCGGCTTCGGGTACATTTAATCACTAATCAACCTCATAGCCATGCTATTACTTATAAGTAAAACTAAATTTCTCGTTTAGCCTTCAAAGGAAAAAAACAGGTTTTTTTTCTAATTGTACTACATAAATTGCAATATTTTGTTTTCGCTTTTAACTCATTATAAAATCTTATCGAAAAACAAATTTTTAAGAAGAAAGACATTCAATCTCTAAGTTAAAAACGTTGAAGAAATAGCCGTTCAGAGATTTATTTTGTTGTTGCTTTCAATAAAAAATTAATCGTTTATATATTCATTTACTTTTAATTCGGTACTCAGTGTGATCACTGCAATCGCTATGATAGCAGAAAACTGTGATCAGCGATCGCAGCGATCATCTGAAAACGCTTTGAGATAAAAGACTGAGATCTATCTCAGTCTGTGATTGCAATCGCTAGCAAGTGTGGTTCTCGTATGATCGCTGTACACAGTTTTCTGCGATCGTGACGATCATGTGAAAATGAAGTTACTATATTTTTGGCTAAAAAGTATTGATTTTTGCACATTATTGCTTGGTGAGTTCACGGCAGCCACCTTGGAACAACTTCAAGAAAAGATTTCTCAGTAGCATCTATTTTCCGTTCATCAAATATGGCTACCATGTCTTAACTTTTTTGTTTCGATCTGAGGTGAGTTATTGAAACTCAGCAAAATGATGAAATAATCCCTGATACATTCTACTTACCCTCCGTCTCGCAATTTCGTCCACTATAGCCATAAACACAGAAACATCTGTATCCATTTACGTTTGCATTAACACACGTCCCTCCATTACTGCATGGACTGCTATTACAGTTATCAGACACTAAAACAATGATAAGAAAACTTAATAGAATTAGCATATATTAGCGACCAACATAACGACCTAAAGAGAAAAAGGATAAAAGGATGTAAAGGTCAACGAAATTATATGATAAAATTTTTACTTGAATATTTGGATGCATTGTAACCTTACGTCCTGACAATAAAACGGCGCGTCAGGGGAGTGAGAAAGGAGAGGGTTGGGGTCGGAATCTTGACTGCATCAGCCTAGCTGTATTATAGCATAGGAACAAACAGGTATCCCGAGTAAATGCGAAAAAAAAAACAAAAAACAACACTCTCTTTTTTCATCTATGTAGATAAAGGATTCCGTTTAGTAAAAATTTACTTTCCAACACATTTTTGAGATTTAGAAAATAACGTGACGTTTCTCTACTCTTCCAAAGACAATTACCAGCGCAAATATCCAGAGGAATATTTGAATTTAATGTAATATATATTGCAATACGTGCTGTTTTAAAAGAAGTACAAAGAAAATTATTCGATACTGCTTTCCCTTTTACTGCACATGCAGCACACATTATATTAATTTACCTTTGCATTCCAAATGAACATCTTCGCTGTGACTACATCCATGCCTTCCCCACCCAGTATGTGTGCACTGATAAATCATATTCTCATTGCCAGTGCATCGAAACTGATCAAGCATTATTGAACCTGTTGCACCCGAATTACGGTTGGAGTATGTCACAGCAGACTCGAAACCAAGCTGACGACACGCCACCCGAGAATCTTGCATGTCCCAATTGTCATCACAGACGGTACCCCATTGATTGTTGTGGAAGACTTCTAAACGGCCTGAGGACTGACTCGATCCACTTTGAAGACGAATTCGAGCTGTCATTGAAAGAGGAACGTTGTAACAAAATGGACAGTAACATTAGAAACAGCACCTTCAAATTAGCATTTTTTATGTTTTTGAGCGTTTTTGATTGTAATGGTCCAAGCTAGGACAGAATTTTTTGAAAACCTGATTTTTTTAAAATGAATGTATAGATGATTGCATGGCTTGCCAGTCAGTCATATAACATTTGCAAAAAAAAAAAAAAAATCTTCTATTTCAGAAATCATACATCCCAAAAAAGCCTCAAACTGCTAATCTAAAGATGCTCTTTCTGAACATGTCAACTATTATGTCATTATAGAGACGTGTCACGTGACCAGGTCCTGAAAAGGGCCTATGAAGCTCAATGCTGTGGTTTAATTTCTCAACTGGTTTTCTGAAGGTTGTTTTAAGGTTAGGTTTAGGATTGTATGGTAGGTGAGTTATGAATTTAGGTTAGTTTTAGCGGTTTCAGCTATAAAAATTTAAACCAGTAGAACATTTTAAACCACAACATATACAAGCCCTTTTAGGGTAAAAAAAGAAACAAACAAAAAAATAAAATAAAAAGAAGAAGAAGACAAATGGCACCACAAATTGGTGAATGCAGCTCAGAGATATAAGTGCCCTGGACTTTGGTGGAGATGGCATTTTGATCAGCAGATAATATATCCTTGCCAAAATTTCTCCCAGAAGGTCTAGTGTAATTTAACAAGGTTTTGTCACAGCTTTTAGCAACGGTAGCACAAATGCAGCGCTTGACTATGTATTTTTTCTGCTATGCCGTTTTATAGCCGCGCATAAGCTGTAGGATATATGCAAAAGAAAGTTAGATTGTACAAATACAACGTATTTACCTCCAACATTTTGACTGGAGATACGAATAACAAACTGCAAATCAACACTTCCATAGCTGTTTGATGGGTCAAAATTTGTTGTTCCTGGAGCATAATCTTCCAGCTTCAAAAAAATTGGATAAAGTTCTCCGGAAGATCCATGTCCATCGTAACTTATCATACAGTTGGCCTGTTAAAGAAAATAACTTTACTACCAAAGGTCCCGGGGGGAACTCCTATATATAAGAGGACGGAGATGCTCGTCGGAAATTTTGAAAATGACCCCTAAAAGCTGCCCGAGTGGAAGTGGCAACAATTGATTTCTGCCCCTAAATGATACCAATTGCAAAACAATAATAAAGAATTAAAGTAATGAAACACTGTTATCGTATCGATGTGCTTTAAAGATTCAATTCAGATCGTCGAGATCGTCCCTTTCATGCTTATTTTAGGTAGTTTATTTACCCCAAAACAGTCCCTAAAAGGTACTAGCTATGTCTCTGGTAGTCCACTTAAGTCTGAGACACCCTAAAAGGTACCAGATTGCAGATTTTAATCATGATGATGACGCGGGCTGATTAAGGGTTGTGTAATTGTTTTTGCGTCGAAACCACAAATATTGCATTGCTTACCTCATCAATTGTTCCACGTGGCCAGTAAGAGCAGAAACCATTACATTCCTGGCCGCTTGCCTGACGACATCTCACAATATCACCATCCGGATCATAAACAGGAATTTTAATGCTTGTTGAGCTGCCACCAGATACATAGACTGTCAAAGGAATATCTGAGACAGGAGAATAGTTATCGGCCCGAGCAGTTTTGTTAAATCGTGTTTGGAGTGATACAGAGTTGCCACCATATTGAGTGAGGGCATGGATCCAGTTTCCTCCATAAACTCTGGCAAAAGAACGATACAGTCAAGCGGTTGCACAACAAAGCGATTTCATGTTTACTAACAAACACTAGTGATGCTAATGATGCCAACAATTATAAGTTGCTGCGATGTAACAGTTAATCAATCTCTGTTTGGCACATGACTGGTAGAGGCTAACGTCCAATGAAGCATCACTAGCTGCAGTAGTATTAAAGTGGTATTGACGTCTCAAAATGACTGTGCAGAATTTAAATTGTCAGCCAAATTAATCATTTTTTTAATTCTTATCTTAGAAAATGAGGAGACTTTGAAGTAAAAAGAGAGAAAATGAGAAAGAAAAATATTTTGAGCGCGTGCGCTCAAACGCTCAAAACGCTTTTTTGAGGAGAATTTTGTTTCTAATCAACGAAAACGGATGTGTTTCCTAGTTTTCTTTTAAAAACATATTAAGGCTCGCGATGCAAAACAAATTGCGAATGTGAGACTCCACTCACTGCGGAATATATGTTGTCACAACTATATTGCCATCAATATTTTGTAGTATTGCCTCCTCAAAATCGCAATTAGTTTATAATAGATGAAAAAAGTAAATTCTTTAAATGTAGCCGGAGTGCAACTGGGCAGGTATTAATCAATGGTTGTCCTGCGATGTCTCATCATTGAGCAGCTATAGATCAGAATTCATAATTTTTTTGTGATATGGACGTTCTTTTTTGACATCTGGAAGTTTTTATAATGCAAATTTGATACCTTTTTGGTGACCAAACAGCCTTTTCAGCTTTAAATAAAATCCAAAAATGCATATCAAATATTGTGGACATAGTTTTATAGCGGAGCTCCCGCGGGGACCTGAGAGCCGCGGAGCACACCATACTTTAGGAAAAATGGTAACCCATCGAGTTGATTTTTCATGGCTTGAGTATACGTCACTTCCGTCCGTCCATCCGCTCGGTGCCATCGCGATGCTGATTGGCTGATTGACTTTTGGCGCCAACTTGACGCGCGCTGACACTTTGAAAACTGAAAATTTACAAGTTTCCTTGCAGTTTTAACTTGCAAAGCTTAAAAATAGTATTCTCGAAACCTCGTAAAAATTTAGCGATTTTCATGATCATTAATCTGTGCCAATCTTGACAGGTTAAAGCGAAAAAAACGTACGTTTGAATTTTTTTCGGGCCTGGTGTCGTTTCAAAAACTGCTCGAAAGACGAAAGACACAGGGCAAGACACAGAGGATATTTTCAAAGTTGAACGACTTTTTAGTTGGATTCGTAGTTTAAAAAAATTCCTCATAATGAATGAGTCATTGAGGATCGTGTATTCTTCGTTTCGTGAAGATGCCTTCAGTAAAGCTGCTTAAAAATCTAGCCAAAGTTGGAAATAAATCAAGAATCGTCTGCATTGAGCGTGAAACAAGGACCAGTATGCTTCGAAAAGACAACAAGGAAAGCACTTCAAGGTAAAGACCCTGGCCAGAAAATGATATCAAAAAGTCTCTTGTATCTATATTTGATCTTTTATCTTTGATTTGGGATTGATGACTTAAAAAAAACCTTTTATGCACGTTGAACTGTGGCCAAGTTTAAAGAAACACGCGATCAAGCCTTACATGAAATGTACAACGACATTTTGTTTTACGGTGAACTTTTTGCACTAGTTCTAATAATAATAAAATTAGTAAAAAAATTGATTTTGAACTTATTTCAACCCCACTAATGTGTAAATACAGCTCAAGTTTTGGTCTGGAATTTAATGAAACAATTGACAGGAAAAAAAGAAGGAATTTTGCCATGCAAACTAGAGTTGTTTTACTTTATTCATCTGGATGAAGTTGCTCAGTGAGCCCTGTGAAGCCTTAAATACAGACTGAAAATGCTTAATTCCTTGTTTTCTTGTTATTTCAATTAGCTGTTTATAATCACTTTAAATTGTATTATCAGTGTAATCTGGAAGAGAAAAGTGGGAGACAAGTATTCACCTAGCTAGTGTGTCATTCTATTCTACATTAAATAACAAAACAAAACAACAACAACAACCACAAAAAAACAAGATGTCACAAATATAGTGAAGACAGACAAATCAATATAGTCAATATATGTTGTTCTGTAATATTCAGGATGTCGAAAAGGTTTAATTACTTGTATCAATTTAAAAAAATGTTTTGGAGATTTTGCTTTCTATTTCTGAAAATTATGAACCCTTACAAAGTCAGTTATGAAATCTGACAGTGAATCTGAATATTAAAATTTACTGTAACAAAGGTCACTGAGCATACAAGCCCATACAATATACAAACCAAAAGCAAAACTTATTTTAAAAATGCTTTTTAAATAATCTTCATTTCAACTTTTTCAATTACCACAGGAAGCCCAATTCATTTGAATCAAGAACATAAAAAAATTAAAATTGAAATTGGAGCTTTGCTTTTAGGTAGTAGTTGTTTTGAGTTGTTTTACAATTTCATCTAAAGTCATGATTAGTGTAACCTGGAAGAGAGAATTCTTGTTTCGTGTAAAGACAACTATTTATCAGTGTCATTCTACTCTACATAATAATAATAATAAAAAAAAACAAGATGCCACAATACTGTCAAGACAGAAAAATCTAAATATAATTTTCTGCAATGTCTAATTGTTTAATTGAAGGATGTTGAATTAGGTTCAGTATTTATGTGAATGAAATCAGTTTGAGGGATTTTTGCATCCTATTTCTGAGAATTATGAAGCACTACTACTAAGTCAATTATAAAACCTGACACAAATATCTGAATAAATATCACTATAGTCACTGAGTTGAAAGCCTTATAATTCTCAGGAGACTGAAGGGCAAGAAATAAAGCTTGATCTATAGTCTTTATTTCAACTTTTACAACAAAATGCAATCTTTGTTTGCCTATTACCACAGCAAGCCCAATTCATTTGAATCAAAAACGTCAAAATAAAACAAAGTATTTAAAACTATTATTATATTTAAATGGGAGCTCCGCTATTAGGTAGTACCTAATTTTTATATTAGATTTGATTTTGGTGGAATCTCATTTAGAATCGAACAATGAAAAAGAGTTTTTAGAAAAACGTCGCATATTCTGACAACACGCTGCAAACACTTTTCCGAGAATTTTCATCGAGACATTAACTCAGCAGTTGTGCTATGTTGAGTTATAATTAATAGAAGCACTTTGGAAATAGTGAAGAACTAAGAACTCCAATGTACATTATTTCTCACAATTTTTCCAATAAAACGTAGTCTCTTAGTTAGCAAACATACAAATTAATAGCAATATTCTCACCTCATTTGCCACCACTGATCGGTCTGTGTTCCACTAAGAGTAAATGTTTTGTAGCCTTCTATCCAGTCTTCATTATCATTGAAATCATGGCAGTAGATGTCCAATGCAGATCCACTACTGGATGAGCTAGACTTTGTCAATTGCCACGATTCACCAGTTGACAAGTCCGTCTTTTGTAATATGTTGTTGTTGTCACAAGACACTGAGCTTCTGCGATAGGCAAGTCTGACGAAGAAGTCAACCTGTAGAATTCAAAATATCTCCCTAATCATGCTGATAACTATGCATAACGGTGACTAATAGTTTTCAATTACATTAAAGTTTTTCATGATGATGTCACGCCAATGAAACATTCATAAAAGAATATTTACATTGTTTATCTGTGGCCCGGGCTCAATTCCTTTTTTTTTTTTTTTTGGTTGTTGTTGTTGATATCTTTATTTTGTCTGTCTGTCTGTTTGTCAGTCTGTTCGGCCGGATGACGGTTTTAATTGTTTTATTTACTATCTATCACGCCAAACTCAACTTTATTCTTTACTGGAAGTATTCATCATAGTCGCTGCAAACGTTTTAGTGGGATTTTCAAGGTAGACTAGTAGGCGCAAAACTGAAAAAGTCCATCGCAAAGAGTGCAGAAGGCATTTTGGGGTAGAGGCTGGTAACATAACTATTCTAAACTAATTTTTCATGCTGAATGCGAATATGACTGTTACCAAGACGTATTCTGCAATCTTATACGTGTAAATGACGTATTTTGTGCATTGCTACAGTCATTATATACTAACGGCTTTTTCATGTAATTCCAAAAGTTCCCAAACTTAAAAACAATGACCATAGCTGGAAAGAGCACATCAAAATCAGTAAAACTGTGAAGTTTGAAGGATATAATTAAGTTGAAAAATCAAGGAGCTAGATAGATCAAAAATCGAAATTTGTTGGTATCTCTTGCATAACTGTAAGTGTTTTCATACAAAATTTCGTTTTTTGAATATTCGTATCTCCTTGATTTTTCAACTTATATCCTTCAAACTTCACAGTTTTACTGATTTTGATGTGCTCTTTCCAGCTATGGTCATTGTTTTTAAGTTTGGGAACTTTGGAATTACATGAAAAAGCCGTTCGTATGAAATGACTGTAGCAATTCACAAAATACGTCATTTACACGTATAAGATTGCAGAATACGTCTTGGTAACAGTCATATTCGGATTCAGCATAAAAAATTAGTTTAGAATAGTTATGTTGCCAGCCTCTACCCCAAAATGTCTCCAGGTATCTGATTTTTCGAAAATGCGCCTAGTCTAAGGGAAAATGAGCTTTCAGCGATTTTGTGCGCTTACCCCATGCTCGATTTCACAATGGAATGCTTCTACAGCCGGTCTCACATATTGACAAAAGAAGACAAAATGTACTTGGATGCTCTTTAAAGACAAGTCATCCCTTTCACAGAGACGACTGATTGTTAATTTTTTAGAGCTTGATGGTCTTCGCTTATTGGTACAAACAAAACAAATCAATTGTTCATTTTCAGAGAACAAAAAAACATCAATTTCATCAGCATTATTTTGCACAAAATAGTTCTGTTTGCTTGTTCTCGAGCTTACATGCAGTTGAGGCAAGGTGGCGCATGCGGAGTTTGAGCAATTTTACGAGACGCTACCGACGCGTACACGTTACGATAAATTTGAGCAAATATCTCGAAAACTACTCGGTGAATTTTCTTAATTTTTTGCTGTTATATGCTAACTATGTTTAAAAGTGTGTTGATGAAATATAAAAAAAGTCTGTTATGGGGAAGTCTTTTTTTGTGTCAAATTCGGTTTTTGCAATATTTCATGAATTCTGCAGAATTTTAAATTTCTTCTCAGATGAAAGGTCCATTAGAAAACTCAACATATGTAATTTTCAAAAAAACTTCTACCGAACAGAAATCGAGATACGTTTTTTTACATTGAAATTTTATGTCAGTTTGCCGGTCATCTGTTGTTGTCATGACAACGGCATACGTGATGATTTTAAAAAAATTACTCCCCATTTAATAAGCTTTAATATGGTATATTACATCAATATAACCTTTTTGGCGATATAGAAACCTTAGGCTTTTTTTCATGAGAGTCCACTCATTTATGGAAATCCTTTCCAGCTTCTTATAAAAGTGAATAACCCAATTGCATTTGATGAGTAGCATGGCTATATTTATGTTAGTAGTATTACCAATGACAATAGTAAATTTACTGGCTTTAATGTTAATATTGTTGAATCAGACGCTGAGGAAGGAGGAGACGTCTCTAGGCAAACAGCCGTTCAGCGTTGTTGCATTTTGTGACGTCACACCCGCTATCAACATGTGGAGAAAGCTAACAAAAAGTGGTTCAAAAAGTAATTGTGTAAAATACCCACATTTTGATTGAAATCTGTTTTGAAATTGATAAGCTTATACGGAGAAGCCATGCAAGTGTTCAAATTTGGCTAAAAATGTCTAGGACTTCGAAGCTATGTGGCAATTTTTGGATTCAGAAGTCTATAGATCGAGCAAGGGCAAATTGCCTTTTTGTGAATGTTGCTTGAGCTTGGCATTTCAGTCCCACTCCAATCACGTTTGTCGTTCTTAAAACCTACTAGAGTTTTGTACAATTTCTTGTACGTTGATCGAATTTTGAATGGAGCGATGACAGACATGGAGCGTTTCAGAGCACGACCTATCATCGCTACGGGATCGTTTTTCAAATCCCGACGTTTTGCCAAGCCAACTTCGGCGTACGATTACTCAACCGACGCAGGTTAATCTGTCATCGTTGTGTAAACAAATTGCCCTAGGTACTGCCAACTTAATCCAATTATCCAGGCAGACGAATGGTCAAAGGAGCCGCTAGTTGTTTCCTACCCCTAACCCTTTTGGTGTAAAGAGGCGACTTAGCTCAATTTATCAGTTAATCTATAACAACTGTCGCGACGGCGTTGGCTGGTACAGGCGGTACAGCGGTAAACGATCGTAGTATACAACTGTTCGTTGGATCGTTGAGCGGTAAAAAGAAGGCAATAGAAGGCTTATAAGCAGCAAAATATTACTACAATTACTGCATAAAATGTGAGCTAAGTAAAACTGTGTTTATTATCAATGATCTCAGCTTAATAATAAGCTCAATTTCAGGGTTCTAGTGTCCTTGGATCGAGTGGAAAAACTGATCTTGGTGCTAACTTGAACAACAACGAAGATAAATAATATCATATTTTGAGATCTATGAAAGTAACACTCATCAAGTTTGATGAGGTTTTATAAAGCATGTTAAAAGGATTCATTATTATATGATTGAGTCGGTTATCTTTGTTATTTGTAGGGCTTTATATCGCGTATTTCCCTAGTCATTATGAATAGGCCTTTTGCATCTAACGGTCACATGGTACTAAATCGGCCAAACTGGAAGGCAAAAGAATGTAAACAGCCTCCTATAAACAAAAGAACCTTAGCCATTCAAGCTTGACTTGACTTTGTTTTAGATGTCCCAGTGGGGATTTTGCCTTCCAGTACGGCGGATTTTGTACCATGTGATCGTAAGATGCAAAAGGCCTATTCAAGGGCATTATACAGATATTGCCCTCGTATGAGGGCAATATACAGATATTGCCCTCGCCCCATACTTCCCTAGGTCATCTTAATTTGGATGTTAGACTTAGAAATTTTCTACTGAGCCCCGAAATCATACACTAAGAAGCCAATTTTGGTGAAAAAAAATCTCTTGAGAAATAACCGCTTTAGGATTCGAACCCGAGACCTTCTACACACCTATACCCGCCTTTAACCTCTATACTGTCTACTGAGCTAACTGATGGAAACTTATCAACAAAAAATATTTTTGTCTGTTATAATAGTGTTCGTTAACTTCACCGTGAATAGAATTGAAAAGCAATTGTTTAAGATTTCCTTTTGGGAATTCAGTAACAATGATCAGATAGTTAATGTCATTTGGGATTGTTTTAGTGTGAAAACCTCCTCAATCATATAATAAGCCAGAGCATGTATACAATTTGTCTGCGCATGTCTGTGTTTTGGGCTTGAAATTCATTTGCATATCGAATGCAAGAAATTTTATGTTGACACGGAATATTTGGCAGGCTATCTCGTTCTTCAAAATTATGTTGAACTACCGAAATACTGAGACAACTAAAACATGAGCAGTCTACCTACCGCTAGTGCGCTGTGGATAATTATCCAAACTGAAGGCACTCCAGATGGGAAAATATCACGCGTCAAAGTCAGTAGAAAGTTGTGAGAAGAACCAGAACTCCGCACTTTCGAGTTATAATGTTGGCGTCAAATTCATGTATAAGGTAAATTTAGTAATGGATGTCATTACCAACATGGTACTTTGTGAATTGGACCCAATAAGAGTACTCTGCACTTCATTGATTGTTGAATAATTAGCCATGTTTACTGGAATCTCGTACTTTTTCGCGCAAAATTCTTGCAATTATTTTACTTCTGTGACAGCGTCCCCCAGCAAAATTATTTAATAATACGCTTTTTCCATGCTTCGTTCTTGTAAAAAAGAGCTTTCTTGGTGGAAACTCCTGGTCCCTCCATGTGATTTCAAGCAATATTTACAGCCGGGTTCAAGCCTTGTTAAAATTGACCTAAATTCGGTAGCCTATATTTTATAATCTGCAACATTTATCTAGAAATTAATGACCTATTTTTATACATTGTGAGACTTACAGTTTGTGCCGTATGAAGCATCGTTTTATACTTTATAAAAGAGCAATAAATTCATCGCTGAAATTTGCATGCAAACAACGTGCTTGGAAACACGTTCACAAAAATGCTTTAGATCACATGTAGGGACCACGAGTTTGGACTAAAAAAGCTCAGTTTTGCAAGAAAAAGACGTGGAAAAAGCGAATTACTAAATAAATTTGCTGGGGGGCGCAGTCTAAGATGTAAAATTTTGAAAGTGAATTGCAAGAATTTTGAGCGAAAAAGTACGAGATTCCAGTAAACATGGCTAATTATTCAACGATCGATGGAGTCTAAAATACCCTTATCGGGTCTAATGTACACAGTAACTTGTTGTTAATGGGTTCCACTGCTTAACGTACCTTACATATAAATTTAGTGCCCACAATATTACTCGAAAGTGCGGAGTTTTGGTTCTTCTCACAACTTTCTACTGACTTTGACGCGTGATATTTTCCCATCTGGAGTGCCTTCAGTTTGGATAATTATCCACAGCGCACTAGCGGTAGGTAGACTGCTCATGTTTTAGTTGTCTCAGTATTTCGGTAGTTCAACGTAATTTTGAAGAACGAGATAGCCTGCCAAATATTCCGTGTCAACATAAAATTTCTTGCATTCGATATGCAAATGAATTTCAAGCCCAAAACACAGACATGCGCAGACAAATTGTATACATGCTATAAGCCAGTTAATTACCTCGAACCTCGGCTTTTATCCATATACATCCCTCGGGCCTACGGCCCTCGGGATGTATATGGCTAACAGCCTCGGTTCTCGGTAATTAACTCTTACTTGTATGAATTTTCATTGTTTTTGGTTGGCTCAAACTTCATATCAATCCTTTAGAACTGAGTTCGAACGATAATATGGACAATTAAAACCCCATTTACACGGTGAGCCAAACTGGCAAGGCAAGAATGAATTTTGGCAAGGATGATTCTAATTTTCGGCAAGGCAAGGATAAATTTTTGCGTGTAAACAGTAGTGTTCTGCCTTGCCTTGCCGATCTATATTTTAGATTTCGGACTATATGTGTCGACGAGGTCCTTTTTGCGACAAAAACGGAACCTTGCCAAATTTCACACTCGTGTAAACGCCTTACCTTGCCTGGACGATAGAAAATTGTCTCATAGAGCATGAGTGAATACTATTGCGCATGTTCAGTCTACCCGAAATGGCAGCCAAAACTAAAGCTAAAACTTTTTTTTCAAATGTTTTCAATCTTTATCATTCAATTTTTGTAATTTTTTTTTACATTTTTTTCATTCATTCGAGGGGACCAGTGAGCAATACTGCGGATGCTAGGTTGTAGTTAAAAAATTTATTTGACTGGTTTGTGTTTTTGCACTTTTTGGGAATCACGTCCGCCACTTTAGTTTGGATTGCGCATGCTCAGTTGTGTTCGTTTGCAAATTAAATGTCCCCTGTCCGTTTCCAAGAGAAGCAAGGACAAAAGAAGTGCGTGTAAACTATCCTTGCCTTGTCGGAAACTAGAATCATCCTTGCCGGACGAAATTCATCCTTGCTTGCCGTATTTTTCTCCGTGTAAATGGGGTTTTAGAATGATACGGTTTTGAGGGCCAAATGTCTCCACGCTAAAGCTAGAGGCACTGAAATTTTTTCTTTGTATCTCTAAGTTAAACGACACATTTTATGTATCTTATTTCGGATATTGCATGCATCGTGTATACTTGAAGTGACCTAATTTGCATATTAAATACACATATAAAGAGCGCACATGTCGGCTTTACAAAATGTGAATTTGAAACTGCTACTGTAAGACTCTAGCTTCTAAATTTGTCTAGTCTCAATAGAAATATTTGACCATACTCTTAACAGAATTAAATGAAGATGAGTGTATTCATGTACATTTCTATGTAACGAGTTGACTGCTAGTCGGTCGTACGACTTCTGAAGGATTGATATGAGGTTTACCACAGGGTATCAAAAACTGAGACACAGAAAGTTTTATAGAATATCTTTTAGAACAAAGCAAAATCTGTCATAAAACATTAATTTTATTTTTTCTTCAGTAAGCTACTAGTCTCCACGTTCTCAAGTTTTCAAACGTACATTTATGGTATCACGTGACCTGATGACGTCACATTCAACAAATATTATTCTACTTAGGATTCCAAAGTAATCATCTTAAATTGTGAACCTTAATTTACTTTACATCTGACCCGCAATCCTTTCTCTTTACAATGTTGAGTTATTCAAATTTTAAAAGAAAACAGTAAAAGTTACGTGACCTGTTTTGGGCTTTATCTCGCTAAAGGAAGACTGTAGTCAGGTTTTGCAGGTCAGATGTTGTAAAGTGCAATAATATTCACAATTTCGCATGGTTACTTTGAAGGCTTAAATTGAACTCGCGACCGCATTTTGCTTCGAAATTTACAATAGATTAATCAAATCAAAGAGATGTTTGTAGGTTGGGTTTAACTATTTAAGTTTGCTAAGCGACTGATTGGCCGCGCCCTATTGTTAGATGTGCGCGCTTAAAGTTTTGATGATGAATTGTTTTCTTAAGTTGTAGCGAGCATTTTAGATGTTACCCTGAGGATAACCGTGTAGGTCGAAAGCTCGGTAAAATAAATTAATTAAATGTTTTAAAGGTTGATGAAGCAAATCTATCCAAATATAGATTGTTTGTTAATTGTGAAGATATAAAAGTGCCTTTAAAATATTAGGAACGTCGGATTTAGTAACTTACCGAAAAAAAAACTTTCATTATAATGTTTTATGGCCCCAAAATCATTATTTTTAATCCTAATTTGAAGCACTTTGAGGTTGACCCAGCCTTAATATACTCTTCCCTTCTCTTCTCTTCTCTTTCTCTTTCTCTTCTCTTCTCTTCTCTTCTCTTCTCTTCTCTTCTCTTCTCTTCTCTTCTCTTCTCTTCTCTTCTCTTCTCTTCTCTTCTCTTCTCTTCTCTTCTCTTCTCTTCTCTTCTCTTCTCTTCTCTTCTCTTCTCTTCTCTTCTCTTCTCTTCTCTTCTCTTCTCTTCTCTTCTCTTCTCTTCTCTTCTCTTCTCTTCTCTTCTCTTCTCTTCTCTTCTCTTCTCTTCTCTTCTCTTCTCTTCTCTTCTCTTCTCTTCTCTTCTCTTCTCTTCTCTTCTCTTCTCTTCTCTTCTCTTCTCTTCTCTTCTCTTCTCTTCTCTTCTCTTCTCTTCTCTTCTCTTCTCTTCTCTTCTCTTCTCTTCTCTTCTCTTCTCTTCTCTTCTCTTCTCTTCTCTTCTCTTCTCTTCTCTTCTCTTCTCTTCTCTTCTCTTCTCTTCTCTTCTCTTCTCTTCTCTTCTCCTCTCCTCTCTTCCTATCTTTTCTCTTCTCTTTTTCTGTTTTCTTCTCCTTTTATCGCTTCACATTTCTACTCTTCTCATCTTATTTCTTGTCTTGTATTATCTCTTTCTTTTCTCTTGTCCTCTCTTCTGTTCTCTTCTTTTCCTTTCCTCTCTTCCCATCTACTTCTCTTCTCTTTTTCTCTTTTCTTCTTCTCTCCGCTCTTTTCATCTCTTCTCTTCTTTTCTTTCCTCTTCTCTTTTCTTCTCTTCTCTTCTCTTTTCTTCTCTTTTCTTTTCTTCTCTTCTCATGTCTTCTCGTCTTCTCATGTCTTCTCATGTCTTCTTATCTCGTCTCTCCTTCTTTCTTCTCTTCTCTTTTCTTCTCTTCACTTAATTTTTTCTCCATTTTTTCTCTTCTCTTTTCTTCTCTTCACTTAATAAACTTTACTTTATTTGACACAGTATTTCAAAAGTTAACACTTATTTACATGAAAGCTTTGTGTTAAGTATAGAATTCCTTTTTGTCGATAACTTCATTCTTTATTCCAATATTAACAAGAACACTTCGTAAACGCAGCCAGTATATATATCTTATGGCACACAACATCAGTAGAAGAAGGGTATCGATGGTAATGCCGTGAAATCGTGAAATCTAACTGCTTATCGATCAGTGTGCTTTGGGCGCTTCAATACCATATACGCTGGTTCACTATGGATAGCACAAATGAATTTCATAAATATACTCGTTACAAATACAAACTCTTAAATACATCTTATATTTACGTACCGAATTGTGTCCCATATCGGTTTGTAGAAAGGAAGAAGTCAGCTTTATGAGACAATCATATGATGTAAACATCCTCGACAGACGCTAATTACACACTGTCCCTAGCTAATTAAAACCTGTCGTGTGACGTAATGTCGCGTACATAGCCGGCATCAAATGAGCGTACCATTCAGGTCCTCATTTCAACCTAACCCTAACTCAACGCGACAAAAAAAAAACTTATAATAATACTCTTACTACAGTTCGAGTATAATATTCATATCAGTCATTATTAGTTGGCACAGACCACGCCCTCTAACAAACACAGCTTGTTAATAGGACGTGTCAGGATACTTGTCTTCGTCTTCACTTTCGCTGATCGTACGTAACCATCTTTAGCTGTATGTACTTCTATAACCCGTGCAAGAGGCCAAGCTCCTCTTGGTACATTCTGATCTACTACAAGCACAATGTCTCCTTTGGCTACGTTTCGTCTGGGTCTGTTCCACTTTGTTCTTTCCTGTAAAAGCGGCAAATACTCTCTTACCCAGCGTTTCCAAAATTGATCGGCTAAAAATTGCGTTTGGCGCCATCTTCTTCTTGTAAAGACATCGTCCTTCGTAAATACTCCTGGGGGTAGACACGTTTCATCGCGTAGAAGCAGCACCTGATTAGGTGTCAATGGGCTTTCGTCCTTGGAGTCGTCGCTGCAAGGAGTCAATGGTCGACTATTAAGAATAGCTTCGACGTGAGTCATAACAGTCAACAGCGTTTCGTCATTTACCATCTGTTCCTTGAGCAGCACACGTAGAACCTGTCTAACTGACCTAATAAGTCTCTCCCAAACTCCACCCATGTTACTAGCGGACGGGGGGTTAAAGATCCATTCGATATCTCTCTGTCTCAGGAACTTATGGATGGCTTGCTGATTCCATTCTTGAATTGACTCTCTTAACTCTCTTTCTCCGCCTTTAAAATTAGTACCATTGTCACTTCGAATGAGTAGAGGTTTGCCTCTTCGATTGATGAAGCGATATAGTGCATCGATGAAACTGCTAGTTTCTAAGGTGTGAGTAATCTCTATGTGTACAGCCCTTACAGTTAAACACGTAAATAAGCAGCCATTTCGTTTAACAACAGAACGTCCTCTCTTTACTTGTATAGGACCAAAGAAATCTACACCGACATACGAAAACGGGGGTTTATCAGGAATTAGTCTGTCTTGGGGTAAATCTGCCATCACCTGTTCACAGGGGGGTGCATTGCGCCTGCGACAATCAAAGCAGCGATCAAGTAATCTTCGTACGGATACTCTTGCTTTTATGATCCAAAATTCCTTTCTGATAAGTGAAAGCACGTGCTTCTTGGCCGGCGTGACCATACATTTGATGGTAGTGACGTATGATTAAGTCACAAACATGGTGATTCTTGGGCAAGATCGGTGGGTGTTTAGCTCTTTCTGGGATAAAGGCATTCTCCAGACGTCCTCCAACACATAGTATATCATCTCGTAGCTGTGGACTTAACTTGTATATAGAGCTAGATCTTTCAACCACCTTCTTTCTGTAGAGGAGTTCGTTCCTTTCCGACGTACCTTCGCCACATCCACGCACTTTAAGAACAGCTAGTTCTCGTGAAAAAGACTGACGTTGCACGTGTTTGATAATCTCACGCTCAGCTTCTTTCAGTTCTGGAACGTTGATCGTACCACAGTTTAACTCTTTGGGTTTGTTCTGCCCATGACGTAGACGATAAGCATTTACTAGGAAACATTTGTACCTCATCAACCAAGCAATAGCGATGCGTAGACGCTGCCACGAAGAAAACCGCTTAAACACCGTATTCAGGATATCTTCTTGGATTACTTGGACCATGTTAACTTGTTTCTCTCTCTTCACCTCTGGGTCATCGTCAGCAATCTGTGTTAGAGCAAAGGGTAACGTGGGCCATAGTTCTCGCCTCTGCCACAGAAATGCCGGTCCACTTAGCCATCTGGAATTGTTCTTCAACTCATCTGCACTTAATCCTCTCGAAGCATCATCTGCGGGATTATTCTTTGAATCCACGTACCTCCATTGTTGAATCGTTGAGGCTTCTCGAATAGCTGCGATACGGTTGGCTACAAACGTAGTGTACCTTTTCTTCTCATTAGCAATGTAGCGTAGAACTGTGGTGGAATCTGTCAAAAACCAAGATGCTTGAAACTCTTCTCTTTTGTCTTGTCTTGTCTTGTCTTGTCTTGTCTTGTCTTGTCTTGTCTTGTCTTGTCTTGTCTTGTCTTGTCTTGTCTTGTCTTGTCTTGTCTTGTCTTGTCTTGTCTTGTCTTGTCTTGTCTTGTCTTGTCTTGTCTTGTCTTGTCTTGTCTTGTCTTGTCTTGTCTTGTCTTGTCTTGTCTTGTCTTGTCTTGTCTTGTCTTGTCTTGTCTTGTCTTGTCTTGTCTTGTCTTGTCTTGTCTTGTCTTGTCTTGTCTTGTCTTGTCTTGTCTTGTCTTGTCTTCTCTTGTCTTGTCTTGTCTTGTCCCTCCTTAGTATCTTGTGTGAAAAACTTATTTTATCAGACAAATGTAAGTTGACCAATTTTCAAAAATGAAATTGGAAGTTTTGTCAAAATCGATCACCAAAATACTACTGGTAAACACTTTAAAGAAATCATAGCAAAACTAGGGATACTTTCTTGTTTCTTTTGACGCTTAAATCATTATGATCGGAGCTACCAATAATTGCTATTTTAACAAACATGAATTTTTTAAACAAAATAAAGTTTGCCGGTCGTCTGTTGTTGCCATGATAACAGCAAGTGTGGTAAATTATAAAAAATATCCGAATTCTTATTTTACCACAACTTGTAATTTTCTCGCTTTCTGATTGGCTGTCAGCTATGATCAATAAGAGGACAGACACATAGATATTGCGTCATCTGTCACGCAAAGCAAAGTCAAACTTTTTGAAGTTTTTTGAAAAGAGACTACTATATTTTACATTTTTGAGCCAGTAGAATGACTACAAATATTGTAAGCAGTAATTGTTTTTGCCTCGAAAATCGATAGTTATTAACAAAACCGCCAGGCAGGTTCATAACATTTACACCGGTGAAAATTTACCAAAATCTCGCGCCGACTTTCACTCGGAGAGATGTTGATGTTGGTGTAAAACAACTCACAAAACATTTAATTTTTTTGGCAACCGTTAGGAAAACGATGATATTAATACGTTTTATATATTCAAAATTTCAAACCAGTCACCAACAATTACAGACTAAAAGTTTTAACTGATTTGTCATTCATGACAAAGCCGCCGAAAAAATTGTAGATGTTTTCTCATCTTTACGGCTTGAAATAATAACGGTTGACAAAACTTTTGTAAAGACAAATGATATTTTGCATTGAAAAAATTCAAATACATTATTTAGACTCATAAATGTACACTGACTTACCATCGGACGTAAAATCGCACACGGCTTCAAGTTTCACACGGCTGTTTTTGTTCTGATAAACCACGAGGAAAGAGCTTTAGTTTTGTCTTCTAGATCTTTCACAAATAAAACATTGTTATCAGGTCTTGGAAGGAGTGTCCTTAAAGCATGAATAACCAGAAATTTCACAAAAAATCGCGAGGAAAAGTACGACTTACAGTTTTAAAAGTGAAGTTGAACAAAACTCTTGGCCCGCTCAATTTTCGATTCCATCAAAACAGCTACGAAGGAGTTGTAGTCCTGACTCATGATATGTACTACATGAAAATACTTGCTTTCCAGAAAGTCGTTGACAGTATTCATATAAAAGAAGGATATCAAAATAATTGTAAAACTTCGCAAAGTTCTGACTGGCAGCTCTGACTGACAGGACTCTCCGCATGCACAGCTGTGATTTCAGTCACGTTTTGGTCATGTCACGAAATATATAGTCACGTTTTAAATTGAAATGCTGTTTTTGTGGTAAAAAACAAATCGAACATATTTTTTCATTGTCTGTCCTCTTATTGATCATAGATGACGCCAAAAAATGTTCAAAACTTTGCAGTGAAACCACTCGCTACGCTCGTGGTTCCACTTGAGTTTTGAACATTTTTGTGACGTCATCTATGACAATGAAAAACTATGTTCGATTTGTTAATTTCATCAGCCATAGTATGATATATCACCTCAAAATGAGATTTTGACAATAATGAGATCTCGGACATTTTCTTTGAGTGTATAGGTATTTATGAAACCCGTTTTCAGCCCCCTTAAGGTAAGCTTAAAAACTTTACTCAGGTTATTTTACATTTAGCAATTTTCATAAGTCATAAAGTCATACAAAATAATCCAAAACCTTGACATGCCGTCATAGGTTACGAAAATTAACAGCTTATACAGCTGTTACCTTTGGTTCAACAAAGGCTATAGAGTAAACGTAAAACTAGACAAAAGACTTTGCACAGCTCATTAAGCAACCTTGGTTAGTCAGGCGTATCATCGCCAGAAATCAGCTCCGTGTTGCTCGCACCAGTCCCTTTCAACTTGCTCGCTATCACTCAAATCGTACAAGAAAATGTATGCGAAACTTTTACTCAAGCTCGATTTATACATTTCGAATATAGTATGCCAAAAAGTTGAACGTCAAATGTTGAAATTAAACATGTAATCTAAGGTAAAATAGAAAAATCCCTAACCAAAATGTAAAATTCGCATAGCATCTTTCGATGCAAAGTCTCGTCCAATACTTCATAAGAACCAGTACCATGAAACTGGAATCCTCAAGGTAGCAACTAACATTAAGGGCTTATAATACCATAATAAAGGTACTAGTAAAAAAGTTGAACCTCTAGTGATGAATTTTGGTTGACCAACTGTACATTCGAAGTCTCTCTACTTCATTGAGGAGTAAATTGAAATAGCATTTTTTCAATTCAAAAAGCACTTCTTCGACGTGTTGTTGGCAACCTGCGATACCACACTCCATATTCCAATAACTTCTGGGGCAATAGTTTGAGCAATATTGGGCGAAAACTCGCGATCGATACACCAAATTGAAGTGAAACTCTTTGAGCTTCTAAGTAGTTAGAACAGCGGACGCATCCTTGGCGCGAAATATGAATTCCCGTCAACTTATTTGAATATGTCAGACGTAATGAATATTTATGAAAATCTTCAAGTCAAGTCAACCATAACAAGTCAAGTCAACCATAACATTTTCATCAGAGGGATGCCTTTCCTATATTTTTTATCATAATAAATATTGCTTAGATTATGCAAAGAAGAATAAGAAAAAGCTAGCTTCGAACCTCTGGTTGTTCTATCCGTCATTTTGGAATTTCTGAGCTTTAGGGTATAACTGCTGACCGCTCACGGCAGGCGCCACGGTTATCATTTCTGGCGATGGTGACAGTAGGGAAGGTAAGTATATATTTAAGGTATATATGACTGTATCTTTTGTATTAGTTTGAGCAGAAAAAATGGCAAGTCATTCTAAGTCTTTCAGCAAATAATGAATGGCAACACAAGAAGGCATTGATTGACAGGAGGTTATGTAGTGAGAAATGTTTCCCAGTGAAACGTTTCAACTGAAGAAAGTAGCAACTTTAGCAACTTAGCAATCGTACGTCGTAATCCACAACAAGGCAAGGCAGTTCAAAAAGATACGATCGAAGTGACAAATGTTCCATATAGTTTCCTTTTGTACGTTAATAGATGTTGCATTGATAGGCAGATTCTGAGACCTCATAATCAACACGCAAAATAACCAGATGTCTAACAATTATTATAACCCTAAACATTTAATTACTCACCGAGTAAGGAGTTCCATTTGGCTTGTAGGAGATGATTCCTCCTCTAAAGTGCGATGCGCTCACAATGAAACTGACAATGAACACAAGAGATACTTGCACGAGCAACTTCTTCATGATCATCATTAGTTTAAATCCTGCTTAACGCCTGGAATTTGGTATCAGAGTGCACTTAGTCCTGCCTTTTTCAAATGCTTTTTGTTTGCGAGATGAACTAACAGTGCCTATAACACTGTAAAAGGTAAAAATTCTGGGGCATCTGACAGTGGGTTTAACTCTGTTATATCTTTGCCATGCCTAGTCAGGGTTAAGTATGACCAATTGATTGGTGCAGAAACAGTTACTACCCACCATGGCGTCAATTTTCATTGGTCGTTTATCACGTGATCAATAATGCGGAAGTACGGCGTAAAAATTATTTGCAGTGAGGGGAGGGGGTACTTGGGCGATAGTAAACAAGTCTGAAGGAATGCAATTATATATCGTTCATACTGTGCAAACGTTTTGTTTATATGAAATCAAAGGTCATCAATAATTAAAAATGATTTTGCAACGAACTCTGTATGGAACTATTTACTTAGAGCCATAAAGTTGTCCTTCAAATAATAAATGCAATATTGTCTTTGTTAATCTCTCTTAGATCAAGTTCCATATTCAATTCAAGGTATCTTTTGAGCACCTTGTTACCATTACAACACATTGTTTACAGTTTCTTGCAGGGTTTGTTTTTTTGTGAAGCCATGGTAACGCTATAAATATGATCTTTCTAGAACATGTATCCTCTCATCCGTTACATTCCTTCGAATTTTTTCAGTTATTTTTTGGCCAATTTAAGGCCTTCTTCGAGGACATTTAGTCACACAGTGACAAAAATTAATAAAAAATTGCTGTGGTACTATTTTCGTCTATTAGCGATTTAGTATTGGTTTGAGGTATGTATGCAATGTTATTAATCTTACTTTTAACAAGAGAGTGTTTATAGTTACCATCTACAATGTTTGGTTTCGTTACCATAGTAACTTTGAATGTTTTCATTCCTCTTTACCTCAAACTTTCTTCTCATCTGATTATCGTGGAAATAAATGGCTTCACAACGATTTCAGAAATTCAAGGATCTGTACGGAAGACTTGAAATCCATCCCTAAGAGCCAGTATTTTAATGATTAACGGAACGACGTTTACACATCTTGTGCTATTTTTAGCTCACTCGACTGACTTTCGCCATCATCAAAACATGTTTTCAGGTTTCACAATGATGTCTGCAAGTCTCTTTGTAATTGACTGTGCATGCAATACACATTTTATGCAATACAATGCTTTGTTTTCAAAACGGTGTGTGACAGCAACCCATCCCCTAAATCAAAGTACGCAGTAGAAACATCATCTTTCGTAAGACTATGAAAAAGAACCGTGCACTATTTGAGCGTTTCTGAATCGAAAAATGCAGCTTAAAGACTGCATGACAGTGAATCGAAGCGCGGTGAAGTTTGCATGCAGCATTTTGATTGAAATAAGATGTATTGAAGAAAAAAATAACTTTTTGCTGTTATGTTTTATTTTATGTAAGGCAAGCTTCCTGTGTTGTTCGTGACAAAAGCGCGCTTTATTTAATCGCATAGCGAACACACGGCTTGTGTCCTTTTTTCCAATCTTAGCGAGAAACCATATGAGGGCCTGATTATATGAACATGGCTGACTTCTTTTGTTTTGTGGCCCCAAGGGAAAAGAAGAAGAAGAAGAAGAAAAAAAAACAAAAACAAAAAACAGGAAGCCTGCCTTCAGTACATGAAATAAAACACAACAGCAAACCGCAAAACATCAGGTTCAAATAACAATTAATAACCGCATCAAAAATACGTAAAACCGCATCACCGCCAACCATTTTTCTGTTACCTTTGCATGTGAACTGCTCTTTTGATCTGCTGGCTGTACTATCTACATTGCTTATGGTCGATGTTTTGCCATCATTGCTTTGTGGAGCAATATTTTTTTAATGATAACCCAATTGAAAGAATTTGTGGTCAGGGAATAGTTTCTGGGTAATCATTTCCAAGCATGTACAGCCGAGACGGGAGGGGGAACTTAGAGAACTGATAATATGTTTAGTACAAGAGCAGTTACAAATACTTCACGTTATCTACAGACCCTCACATATAAAAGGATTTGTTCTTGCATACGTCACTCTTATCAGAGCTGGATGATCCTGGTGGTTACAACCCCTCCCCCATTCCATCCTCAATAGACCATTTCACGGTTCTCGTCGTTCAACCTCAGCCTCGACAGTGCAGTAGTATATTCTTTAGAATTTGACTACAGTCCGTGGAATTTTAAGTGTTTCGACTGTTTAATTTGTTGATGTGCACATTCCTTATATTACCATTACTGCAGTCAATTTCTAAACTGAATATATTTCACGTTGTCGAGGCAGAGGTTAAACCGCCACGACAAGAACCGTAAAATGGTCTATTAAAAAGACACTCTGCCATCCCTGTCCAGTTTCAAGTCCAACAGCAGGTACAACAATACTAGCTACATAATAATCCTGGACTAATGTATGTGTGATATATTGCACGTTTATTGGTGTCTTTTGAGTTGAAATACTACAATATGTTAACAACTAGCAGTCGTAAATGAAGCACAGACTTATAGAGCTGTTATCGCATGAGTGGAAAACTTACCGCGCCGTACCGTAACCGTACCAGTGTCGTAACTGATGTCTATGAAAACATTCGAGGTTCCTACCGTAACCGCGCCTTGCAGTGATCGAGCCGTTTTCCCAGTCATACGAGATCTGCCCTAATACTACAATGTGAAGAGCTTGAAAATGAGGCATATATCGACGTTTTAGACAATCCTTTCACGTCATACCAAACTAATATTTTTTTATTGGAAACTAAGTGTTTATAGAAACGAGATACACTGTATTTGAAATCTTCTTTAAATTACACCAAACTAAAAGACTCAATCTGTTTTTACCAGGGGTATAAGAATAACCATAGAAATTTAAAGTTTGTTTTCTTTAAATTTCTACCTTTGCTAGTTTCTCGTCAAGGGCACTCCATTCTGTTCATACGACTTCACTGAAGCTTTCGTGGTGTCGGATGGAGCGCTAGCAGGCGAAACTGATGGTGTATTCAAGATACTTGGATACTTTTTTTGCAGTTTCTTGCGCAATACTACGACTAACACGACAACCAGAAGCAAAGCAACAATTCCAACTGATACAGATGCCCCAAGGGTAACTGAGCATAAAAAATAAAATAACAATAAGTTAAAAAATCAGCATCACTGCTAGGCATCATCAAATATTGCTAAGTTGTTTAGTTCAAGGTCTGAACGAGGGGTCCTGAGTTCGATCCCCAGGCACCTCACACTTGTTTCGACTTCTTTCTAATCGAAGTTCGGGTCCGAAGTTCTAATCCGCGTAAAAGAAGCACTGAAGGAGAGAGGGGGTAAAGGGCGAACCGTGAGCTTCTTGGTGACCAACTGAAGAACTACCGATGCCAAATATAATTGCTAGTTCTTCTACGTCACCACATTTAGGGATCACGTGAGATTGCAACGCGCATGCGCAAGATCAGTGCACGCTTACTGCCGGTAAGTTCAGTCGAGTTTATGCAGTAGCACATTCAGAAAACTCATTTTTTCAACAAAGAGTTTTTAGTTTACCACCAAGAAGTGTGGTTGCAAACCTAGTGGTGCAGGAATTACCACTACATAAGCTTTGGAGTTTCAGAGGACCTCGAAGAGGTCATTTACGCCGCTAATAAGAAATGGCGGGAACACAGGACGACATGGAAATGTCGACGTCAAATACAGGCAAAACAAGTGTCCATAAGAAGACAAAAAAGTCTTCGAAAACTGGGAATGTAATTCCCAGGTCTGAGACAACTCCAAGAAACGCTAGTGGCGCAGAAAGGCCCACTACAGAAAAACCGACAGTCGATGAACCGGCTGTCAACAAACCGCCTGAGGCGGCAAAGCCTGCAGAGGAGAGCGAATTGTCAAAATTCGGGAGCATGCTGACTAACTCAATGCTCAGCTTACAAGAAACCATGTCTAAGCAGTTCGAGCAACTGCAGAGCACAATTGGAAAAAACGTGGAGTATAGATGAACATGAATTGCTGGGTAGCTCTGATGAGGAAGACGGGAGTGTTATGAGTGAAAATGGCGCTAAAAACGACTACGTCCGCAAACGGCGTGATGAACCTAGACCAAAACGGCGTCGAGATATCTCCCCTTCTGAGCTATCTGACTCCACGGACGATGGAAAAAGGAATACAAACTCGGTGTCATCGAAAACGGGCGACAACGAATGTGAAGTGTTGACAGCGATCGCTCAACGTCTCACGAAGACAGAGCCGACCGACACGACTGTCAATGAACAGCTTGCGAAGCTTGTTAACGAGCTCATGTTCAAGTCCAAAAGACCTGATGAGTCTAAACTGAAAGAGGACGGGGAGAAAATTCTCCGACCACAAAATTGCGAAAGCCTAGTGGTCACAAAAGTGGACGAGCTGATATGGAATAGGCTTCGACCTAACACGAGATCCTTTGACTCGCGAGTCCAAACTGTGCAGAGCATGTTGATCAAAGGTGTTATCGAGATCACAAAAATGCTAAACAGTATGCTGGAGATGAAAACCAAAACTAATGTTGATAAAACTAGCTCGTCTGACGAGGGTAATGTTGAGGCTTCTACCAAAATCGACATGTTGATTGACAAGGGTATGTCAGCCATCGAAATGCTAAGCCATGCAAATTACGAACTTAACATGCGACGGCGAGAGTGTATTAAACCAGACCTCAATGAGGACTACCAAACGTCGCTGTTTTCCTCGTCAGTCCCAGTGAACAGCTTCCTATTTGGAGGAGATACATCTAAAAGGCTAGAGGATATTGACAAGACAAATCGAGCTGTGAAAAAAGCCATGGGCAAATCCAATGGCCAATCGAGCAGAAAGAATAAAGCTTTCAACAAGCAATATGGCCGCTCTCGAGGATATGGCGGTAGTAATAACTACAAATACTCCAGGAACTCACACAGCTCTAGTTACTCCAGCTCACGAAGGCCTTTTTTAGGCAAAAGGTCGTACAATCAGCAGGAGAAAAAAGGGAAAGACAGACAGAAGCGGTGAGCTCTGTTCCACCGGAAACGGTGAGTGCAAATCCCTTTTATACATGCATCTGTTTTAAAAATGACAAAATTAACCTAGTACCTGTTGACAACTTCAGAGCTGGCAGGCTTAAATATTTTTTAACTGAGTGGAAAGAACTCACATCGGATAAGTCAATATTAGACACTGTTGCACATAGTCATATTGATTTAATTGATAGCTCGAGTGAATCGACTTGTCAACAAACCACTAGATTAACTTGTCATGTCAATGCTGTAGAAAAAGCAGCTATAGACAATGAAATTAAGATACTTCTTAGCAAAGGGATTATTGAGGAATGCACTCCTTGTGTTGGGCAATTTTTATCCCCTATTTTTGTTAGGATTAAGAAGGATGGTACATATAGGCTTATACTGAACTTGAAACAGTTCAATCAAAACATTGAGTACCACCATTTTAAGATGGAAAGCATTCATACTGTTACTACTTTAATGAGACCAAATTGTTTCATGGCATCCGTTGATTTTAAGGATGCGTATTACTCAGTGCCTGTGGCAGAGGAGCACAGGAAGTTTTTAAGATTCCTATGGGAAGGTAAATTGTTACAGTATACTTGCTTTCCCAATGGGCTTGCTTGCTGCCCAAGAAAATTCACAAAACTTCTTAAGCCTATATATGCTGAACTTCGCAAGAAAGGATTAATAAACGTGCCCTACATTGATGATTCATATTTACAAGGACAATCAGAGCAGGAATGCTGGGAGAATGTTAAGACAACTGTTATGCTTTTTCAGAAATTAGGATTCATAATACATCCTAAAAAATCTATGTTTTACCCAACACAGGAGTTAGAATTCCTTGGGTTTATTCTGAACTCAGTGAATATGACCATAAGGATTACCCCAGCAAAAGCTCTGAATTTACAATCACAGTGCAATAAGTTATTGCACAAACCACAGGTCATTATTAGAGACCTGGCACATGTGATTGGACTTATGGTGTCTAGTATACCTGGAGTCCAATTGGGCATGCTTTTCTATCGAAATTTGGAAAATGAGAAAATAGATTGCCTTAAAGCAAACAATGGAAATTTTGATGCAATCTGTACAATAAGTGAAGCATGTAAGGCAGATTTAAGATGGTGGCGTGAGAACATTCTCAGTGCTAAAAAGAAAATATTACAGGATGACCCTGATGTTATCATTAGATCAGATGCATCAAAAGAAGGTTGGGGGGCAGAGTTGAACGACAAGCGTACAGGAGGACGCTGGTTTGCAGAGGAAACCGACCTGCATATTAATGAGCTAGAGCTAAAAGCTATTTTATTTGCACTGAAATCATTGTGTAAAAACAAAACAAATACCCACATTAGAGTGGAAAGTGACGATACAACAGCAGTATGCTATGTCAACAATATGGGGGGTAGTAAGTCCAGGCCATGTAACAATATTGCAAGAGAAATTTGGATGTGGGCCTTAGAACATAATAACTGGCTCACTGCTGCACACTTGCCAGGGAAAGACAATTGTATTGCTGACTGTGAGTCACGTGTGTTTAATGACAGAACAGAATGGCAATTGCAAAGTGCAGTATTTTCAGAGTTAAATATTCTCTGGGGCCCTTTTGAGATTGATTTATTTGCGTCTAGACTGAATAGACAATTAGAGAAGTATGTGTCTTGGAGACCTGATCCTGAGGCAACATATATAGATGCATTCTCATTGTCATGGACTAACAAAAACCTCTATGTTTTTCCCCCATTTTCTCAAATCAATAGATGCCTTCAAAAGATTTCACAAGATCAAGCAGAAGCTGTGATCCTGGTACCAATATGGCCAACACAGACATTCTTTGCGACAATACTGACAATGCTAATAGACAACCCCAGACTTCTTCCAAGGAAAGACAACCTTCTGACTCTACCTCATTCATCATTGCTACATCCGTTAAGGAAAAAGATCCAGTTGATGGCCTGTCTTGTCTCAGGGAAGCCATGGAAGCAAAAGGCATTCCTGATGAAGCAAAAGCAATCATCCTCAAATCCTGGCGTGATGGAACACAAAAGCAATACAACTCCTATTTTAAAAGGTGGCTACAATTTTGTAGTGAGAGGAAAATTAGTAGAACTGAAGTTACTGTGAACAATGCTCTTAAGTTCTTAACAAACCTTTATGAAATGGGACTTAGATACAGTGCCATCAACACTGCTCGCTGTGCTCTATCAAGTTTGAATTTTGATAGCAGAATTACAATTGGTAATCATCCTGTCATAGTACGGTTTATGAAGGGGATCTACGAGTTAAGGCCAGTGCAGAGTAAATACTCTTCTATATGGGATGTCAAGAATGTATTGAACTTGTTCAGAAAATGGCCATCAAACGAAGAACTGTCATTGAAAGCCTTGTCGCAAAAAACTGTTATGTTAATTTCGTTAGTTACTGCTCAACGAGTACAGTCGTTACATATGTTAGACACTGTTAATATGATGGAAATGGAGAACAGTATGACCTTCCAGATTGGGCTGATTAAGCAGAGTAAACCTACAACTAAATCAGCTGTAATTGAACTTCAGGAATATCCACAAGATGAAAAAATTTGTGTACTGAGAGCATTGAAATGCTATTTGAAAAGGACTGCATGTCTACGTGGAAAGGAAACCAAGGTTTTTATCACCCACTCAAAACCATACCATGCAGCTAGCAAGGACACATTAAGAAGGTGGATAAAGTCATGCTTAGCAGAAGGAAAGATTGATACTAGTATGTTCTCGGCACATAGTACCAGGGCAGCATCAACATCATCTGCTTTCAGGGCAGGTTTGCCTTTAAAACTTATTTTGGAAAAGGCTGGGTGGTCTAATGAGACCACATTTGCAAGGCATTATAATGTACCTGTTCAAAGTAATGAAAAGTCAGAATTTGTAAAAGCAGTGTTTGAATAGTTCAAATTAACTCACACTTGACATTCATGTTTAGGACATGTTAAATGAAAGACAATTAACTGTTTACTGTCATTGTACAGCCGTAAGAAATTGGCAAGCTAGGGTAGCACAAGCACTTTAATAAATAAAGTACACTTACATTTGCCCTAGTGCCTGTTTATTCAATAAATGCTATCTTAGATTTGTGCATATGGTCTATGTGCTGAATCATTATACCTATATTAAGGTCAGATGCAATAGATGATGTATATAATATTATTGAATATATATATACCTGCTAGAGTAGCTATAGGTTTCTACTACTCTATGTTTGTGTTTAACTATTGCGAGATTGCAGTCATCTTGGCTGCGAAATCTCACGTGATCCCTAAATGTGGTGACGTAGAAGAATTTGAAAATTAAACGAGACTTACCTGGAAGTCGAAGTTTGATTGAGATTCTTCTAGTCACCACAACATTTAGGGATCAAGTGCCCACCCTCATGTGTAAACATGACCCTACCCTATATATAGTATATTCCTGACAGACAAAAGGAATATTATCGTACATACATGGGCATTGTTGTACATCTGTTGTGGTCTTCAATTCAAGATGGCTACAATCTGCTTTAAAGACTGATCTTGCGCATGCGCGTTGCAATCTCACTTGATCCCTAAATGTTGTGGTGACTAGAAGAATCTCAATCAAACTTCGACTTCCAGGTAAGTCTCGTTTAATTTTCAAATTTTAGTTTATCTTAGTTTACAAGCTATTCCCTCCGTTGAAAGCAGGGATACCACAACAGCTTTCTCCTTATTACTGTGGGCCCTGTAGTGTAGTAGGTCAGACCAAACACACACAAACCGGCAATCTCATAACCATCTCTCCCCGAATATATTGGTGTGGGTTCTTTAACGTGCCTCTAATGCAAAATCGTGAAGTCCCACGGTTTAACATCCTTATCCACGAAGACGTTAAGGTGTTACCATTTGTCAGATGTAACTATACAAAGGCAGCACTTTTTCCTTAAATTATTTAAAGACCTTGAGTGTTGGTCCGGCCGGGGGATCGAACCCCGAACTTCCGCACTAAAGATTGGAACTCAACCAACTGAACGGCTAATTATTTATACAAAAATGTTTATATTTTCTGGTCATTACCTTTATCAACCTGTTCGCTTTTTTCGGCGTCTTGGTTTTTCTTCACGAAAGGACCAACAGACATATCATATGTCTTGCTCGTGTCTTTGTACTCAGAAGTCGCACGACGTCGTCTTGAGCTTATGCAGCCACTTGAACACCTGGAGTTGGCCGAGTTACGGTGGCATACCATCAGCTCACAGTGAAGATAGACCATCTGGTCATTGGAGTAGACAAAACGGAACGATTTGATGGAGAAGCGCTGAAATGAGCTGCTTGAGGAGTAACTGTAAACCATGGTGGAATCAAGCACACATCTAAAAGAGGAGGGGAAATGTTACAACTAAAAGAATTTATCTTCTAATTAAAAAAATATTTTTTGGTTAATCAATATTTTCTATCGAAAACAACCTGTTACAAAAGTGGTAGGGGTGCTCGAAGGAGGGTTTTGAAAATGATCTTAAAAGGTGCGGAGATGCCAATTTTATACCCTAAAAGGTACGACCACATTGTTAATAGAGAATATTCGTATGTGAGATCGTTCCAATCTTTATGCGAGTTCCGTTATCCTGACCCTAAAAGGTAAGCTATGAACCGGAAACCCTAAAAGGTACGAGCGGGTCATATTTTCGACCCTATAAAAGGTCCGTCGAGCACCCCTACCACTTTTGCAAGGGAGTACCCCCGGGGGTGGAGGCAGAGGCGTAGCTGTGCAATGTAGTAATGACTACATCAATGAGTAAGTAATGACTATCCCGGGCTATTTTTTTCTCAAGGAAAGTTGAGCACTATGCATGTTCTAAATTGAATAGTTTGTTCTAATTAATATTTATTTAGAAAGTATGTACTTATATAATCTTAAGAAATTAGTTTATTTTAATTATTAGCTAGTGCTTAACTGGTAACTATGAAAGGTCCAAATATTTAACTGATAACCGATAAATGACGGAACATTTACTTGTTAACTGATATCAATGGTGGCCCCCGTTTAGACCCTCTGATTAATGCTCTTACCCTCGCTCCAGAAACGCGTATCGTGGCGATGAGTTTGGGTCGGCTGAAGTTGTGGCATAACATGAATCAGCAAATACCACCAAATCAGAGATGGTGTTCTGTACTCCAAATTGAACGTAAAGATTCTCATTTAGTTCCACAGCTACCGGGTAATCAAATGGAGAGTATGGTGTTTGGTATAGAGATGTTTGGTACAGATTCATGGTGAAGGTGAAATTACCGAAGCTTCCTATGAAAACATGGAGAGACAAGTTAATAAAATAAATTAATATAGATATTTTAATTGGCACTCTCCAAAGTGTTTTTTTGTCGCGCGACAATACATCAGAAATAAAATCAGTTTGCGTATGGCTTAATTGAGCCAGGAATTGTATCCGGGAGGCAGAGCTGGAAGACGAGCGGAGAACAACCACGCCACCCTTGGCACCCAACTGCTGAAATTGTTGCATCCGAGAAGAATCGGACACAACTAATAGATGCAGTACAATACACAAGTACAATTTACCCAAATCTGATTGGTGGAAGACTGCGCTCTATTTAGTTCCACTTATCAATCTGGAAGTTGTAATAAGATAGTATAACCCGACAGTTGGCCATACTTGGACAGCTATAATCGGGCAGTTGCATGAGCAAATCAAGATACTGCTTTAATAATTTTTGCTTAGTGAACAAGTTGCAAATATTTGATATGAATTTTAAAAACGTTTAGCGCAATATCAACTTGACCAAGTGTTGCGCGGAAAATCGTTGTTGCGAATCGACCCGTGTAACATCACCTTTGAGCTTGGAAAAGCTTAATCCCAACACAACTTGAAGAAAAAGTCTTTGTACAATTCAAAAAGCCGTTTCAATCAGGTATTTTATCTTGGTACATCAGTTTTTAATCGGGAGAAAAAAGAATTGGATTGTTAAACCAGAACAAAAATTAGGATAAACTCGCACGAAGATCTAGTCATTATTGCTCGTCATTGAAAAATATTTCCTCTTAATCGATTTTCCAGATTCACTGCGTGATACAAATTAACACTAAATCACGCGCCTGCGTGACGTCGATGATCGACTAAAAGTTTGAATAATGTCGAAGCATCCAAGGTCTTAAACAGCTATTCATCTCTCTCTCCCTCTTTTTCTTTTTTCTTTTTTTCTTTTTTCATACTTATATATATATATATATATATACAAAATGTATAACAATGTGCCCTCCCGGTTATCACCATAATGGCTTTATGGCAACTCCTGAACTTGGGCACAGGATGTACGGTATATATATATATATATGTATTTTTCGATTTTTTAATTTTAATTTTAATTTTGTATTTTTTTGGCAAAATACATGTGGTAAGCCGTCCGCGGTCCGCCGGCGGACGTCCGAGCCCGCATTATATCCACACCCACAACAAAATCTCATTCAACCTCATGAAAATAACTTTACAATATAATAATGTATCTTTTGGTTGGAAATGGTAATAGGATTAATTGGTAACGGGACTTGTGTCATCTAATTCTGTCAGTGATCAAACTCAGAATGGCTAAATTGGATAGATACCTTCAGAAGCGTAAAGAAGTCTCTTTGAAGGTGCGAAACTCGTACTGACCAGTTTTCGTCTGGAATACTTGCAGTAAAATGAAAGCACAATCAGATGATCACGAGTGATTGAACCAATACTTCCATTTTTATACTGTTGATCGTCACCCACCTAATTCAATGAAACAATCATAGTACAATAGTAAGTCATAATTCAGGGGCAGATTTATTAGAGGGGTGCAGGGGGCGCACCAACTCCACAGATGACACTGGGTACTTTTCTTCTCGATACTTTTTCAAAATATCCTCTTGACCCTCTGGATGGGATCCGTTCTCTATGGCATTGTACCCTATCCTGACTGGGGATAATCTTGGATCCATATTACCCTAAATTCATCAGTCCATACTCCGTTCCTCAAATTTCTGTTTGAGTTCCCCACTAGGTCTTTCATAAAAGAAAGCAAAACATATTCTTCAATTTCTCTTATAGCTATATTATATTTCGTGGAAACGCACAAACAAGAAATTCGTACAATAAAATTACCTCATTGAGGAAAGCAATGGTATTGTTGTCTTCCGTGTAAGTTGTCCCACAGCCATCGAGAGGTGTTCGTAATGTGATCACATGTTGAGATTCTGTTGCTCTACAAGTAGTATCTTTAAGGTGAAGATTACGCCAATCGACTTTTGGAAAGTGAATTTTTGCCAGATGGATTTCCATGTTATCATCTTCACATGTAACATTTGTTGCTGGAACATTTTTTGTTTTAACAGTTGAAGAGGAAAATGATTCAGTCAGTCCAAATCAGTGAATCATATCAATCCCTCCCTCCCTCCCTCCCTCCCTCCCTCCCTCCCTCCCTCCCTCCCTCCCTCCCTCCCTCCCTCCCTCCCTCCCTCCCTCCCTCCCTCCCTCCCTCCCTCCGTTGGGCTCAATCCATTTTATAAACAACATTTGGTTAATTAGTCAGCAATTTCGTATTATAGAATTATGTGGTTAATAAATCACTCATTGTCTCGCAATGTTGTCCACTATAACCATGAGAGCAAGAAAATCACTATTCGCTTCCGGGTACAATTACACACAATCCTCCATTAGTACATGGACGTCTGACCATGCAGAGATCTAAAAAAATGACTACAGCTTAGCTCAATATTGTAAGTATCAAGCTTCGTTGGCTGGGCTCAGTTTAACGTAGTGTTATTGCTTGCTTGGGCTGTAGTTGCGACTCAAAATTACCATTGGATCGATTTTAGGAAAGTTAATTTATAGCCATTTTCATCTTTGGTGGCTGCTGGAGGAGCATCATGAAGCGTGAAGGCAGCAAAGAGTCCACTTTTCTAAAAGAATCTAGTTAGGCGGTCTACTTCGTTGTCAAATTTGATCAGTTGTGGGGAAGAAAATGGCGGCTCTGAAGCGAAGTAGCCTTGGGACTCGACTATTGATGAATTTCTTGACCTACCAAAGTATTTTTTTGGAAGTTGTGGCCACTGAAGAACCTAGAAAGCGCGAAATGTTGGTGGTAGGTCAGGGTGGCTTTAGACTTATCAAATATGTTAAGATGTAGGGCAGGGAAGGACCCCTGGCCAAAAATGTCGTTATTTCCCGGCATGCAATGATCATGAGGTCGTGATGTTGAAAATTGAGGAAAGACCAAAATGCACTAAAACTAGTGGCTGCAGCTTGGCCCAGACAGCAAATAATTGAGAAAAAAGAACACTGCTAACCTAGGGCTAGGACTGAATTTCTCTGTGAATGTCGAGTTTTGGTTTTGCGCAGAAGACTTCAATAAAAAACTGAAGAAATAAAACGCGATTTTAGTGCTCGTGCTCATTGACGTCAAGAACGGTTCTTTTCGTATTTGTCCAAATTCACAAGATGATATTGTACAAAAATCGCCGACTTTTAGGAGTTGATTGGGTACCTGAATTTGGAGAACTCACTAGTCATTGCCTAAGACTTATAGTTTAGTCGATATTCGATCGTTTCAGAAAGGTGCGATTTCTAAACTTCGTCGGTACGTCGGTACTGATTTTCTAAAGAATGGACGGGAAAGAGTTAATGCAAATATAATTAATTCAAAGGCAAATAAACTGGAACTGTAAGTTTAGTTTTCACCAGTTTGGAAGAATCCTTTTCTTTTTGGTCTTAACAAGTATTAGAAAGATTGTAGAAATTAGATGAGGAAAATGATTTAGAATAGACAAAAATGGTGCAAAGCATTATTTCCTAATATATTTATTGAAGATACGGGATTATGTGTAGTCGTATATCGAACGCTATATCAAGACAAGTACTGTTATCGAGTGCACAACCATATCCTAGTATACATGTAAAAAAACAACAAAATTATAAACCAAACGTCGACATTTGATGGTATTGTTTGGAAGATGCCTCAGAGGATCGATTAATGAAGTCAAATGTAAAATGTAATCTGTGAACAAAGTATATGACATAACAGAAAAGAAAGAAAGAAAGATAGAAAAAGGAACTAACAAAGAAAGAAAGAGTATGAAGGAATGAATGAATGAATGGATGGATAAATGAATAGTTCTACGACGTATTGTTTCTTCAAGTTTCTCGACTATCTTCAATATACGTATTCAATTAGATCTTCTAATAGATCCGTCGTATACCGACACTTTATGGTACGTGCATGGTTGTTTTCGACACAAGTCTAGATAAATGAATGGAAGGAAGGAAGAAAGGAAGAAGAAAGTAAGGACGATCACGATAGCCTGATCAATAAATAGCAGACAGTACCCTGCGAGTAGAGTCTCCCTTTACCTTCTTCGCGAATGAATGAAGGAAGGCAGAAAGTAAAGGGAGATCTGCTCGCAGGGTAAGCAGACAGCTGCATGATCAACCAAAATATAATTCAAAGTATACGTAGTAAGATTTCAATGGATCTTACTTGTTTCATATTGTCGTCCAGTACACAGCTATTTCAAAAAAACGTTGAATACTGAATTCTACATTCTGCATACTGAATAGTGCACTCCAAGACTTACAAATTGCATTTTTGATCATTTCCTTTGTCGTTTTGCCACTTATTTGCCTAGTTATAGCTGTTATATAGGATATGTCATCTCCAAAACAAACTGAACTACAAGGCATTTTAGTCTTTGAATGCACTATTTAGTATGCAGAATGCAGTATTCAGTATTCAACGTTTTTTGAAATAGCTGTATACCTATTTGCACAAACCGATTAACCCTTGAAAACATATCAGCTGAGACCAAAATGAACACTGGGAAATCTATTGATTAGTTATCTATATCTAATGGGACATTAACAGTATGCATAATATCCATAAACATAAGAAGTACCCCTCTGTTAAGACAATGATAACCGTTTATCATACAAGAAGTGCCTTTAAAAGACAGAACTTGATCAGAATTTAATTTGAGTCAACTTGCTATAGAAACATGATTTGTTAAAATGGCTTACACACCTGATGTGGATGAAGTAGTTGCATACCTCGATGTAGGAGTTGCGCTGATTGAGACTGATAAAATATAATAATGACATGATATAAGGAGTTGTTTGAAAACATTTTAATTAAATAAAAAAACATCGTTTAATTATTACCAACTAGCCTAGGACAAAATTCCTCGAAACACCCTTCTCCCCAGTTTCAATCAAGATGTTGAATAGCTCGCAAACCCGGCAGCTCTGCAGTTTGTTGACCAACATTGAATGAGCGTGAGGGGACACTCGGACGGTGGAGTGTTCGGGAATTATTGTCCAAGGCCGTAGTATGAGTTTCCAACAAGTTTTTCTTTCTGTTCTTTTTTAGAGCCAATTACCGGTGAATTATTTAGGTAAAGTATTTCATATATTTTGAAGAGATACAGACTTACGTGCAGTTTTAAATGAAACGCACTTGTATAATTTCCAAACGCGTTTAGCGAGAGCAGTATACATATAAATGATTACGAATTATTTTTTGTCTTTCTTAATTTATTACTGTAACGGTGTCATCATTGGAGCATCTTTCAAATTCAGCAGTCGCTGTCACTGTTTTTGTTTTCAGTTGTTTCGTGAGATAATGACAAATTTTGTAAAACCAACAAAATGAAATTGGTGGACAAGAAAACGCTAGGAAGCGCGAAAAATTTTTTAGCTCGAGTAGTCTTTTTCTCGCTTAACTTTTTGTGTGCTGAGTTCCAGCGATTCCTTTGACAGCAAGGAGCCTTTCTGTAAAATGGTTTCATGAGAAATACATAGATTTAGTTCATACAAGATAAATTACCTCCATTCCCACAGTAACGAAGATGGCAAACTGGTGGTCTAAACAGCTGATACACGTAGAATCCTCCACAGTTTCTAACACGAATATTGTTTCTCCAGTTACAACAGTTTGCGAGCCAGTGGTAACAGACAGTACGACTTACAATCCCTTCTGCTTGTGTAGGATGATTACCATTCATCCAGCCTGAGGCATGAGTATCACATCGGTTGATAGGTATACATGATGTTGGTATGGCAGTACCAGCAGCATCCATGAAACGGTACCATAAGCCATCAGTGATTTCGGTGTTTCGATCGCAAAGCAATTTACTTCTATTGTGATTTTGAGACCGGTCATAGCTGTTCAGGATACGATAGTTTGTACATTCTGTGACGACAAAACCAAACACACCCGTTATAAGTTTAAGTAAAGGTATATTAACATAGGGAGCTATGAAATATATAATTATAGAAAATTGAGATGTATACAAGTATGAAATATTCCAAAACATATTTATAACAAAAATTAAGGTACAGGATATCTGGAGTAACTTTCGTTAATCGAGCCATAGTTAAGGTGGTTGGACCCTATTTCGCCAGTGCGCGGGTAGTCGAATTGAAGCGGCTATTAATTGCGTTACAGAATTAAGTTGACCAAACTTTTTACACACACCTATTACAACTGGACCAAATTTTATAATGATGCTACAATCATTGCCAGAACGGTTGGCACGATTTGTCATTTTAGCGCGCGCAATGCATTTTCCTGTTATTTATGGCCCCCCCTCCCCCCCTTTCAATGTTGGAGTGCACCTACCAGCCTAAACTCAGTCAAGCACACTCTAAAGCACCCATCAACATTGATAAGGGGGGCGGGGGATGCACATATACAATCACAAAGTGCATTATATAATGAGTCCCTAACATTTTCACATCGGACCAACTCTTTTTGGCAATGATTGTAGTTTGGTTGAAATCGGAGCTTTTTTAACATCGAAATTGTTATACACTTGATTTGAAATTTTGCCAATTTTCTCAAAATCCTGACCTCGACGAGCAAAACGATTTATGAGACTTTGTAAATCAAATGTTTGTCTATAATGTGAGAGCGTTTCAAGAAATTCTATTAAACCGATTTTGAGTAAAAACGGAGCAATTATTTTACTTTGAAGAAATTTAAAACCGCGGGTGCTCTACTAAAGTAATTTTATAACCATAATTTCCCAAAGAAAACTAGCAATATTTTTGGTTCCAAATAATACCAAGGCATGGTTCTTTATTTTGTGAATATGTCATCGTTTTTGCAGTTTTTGATTGCCGTTGAGACGACTGTACGTAAAGCACTAAATTGCCGCGTTTAACTCGGAATTTCGACATCCACGTTAATAATACTGGTTCTTGAAAACTAGTGGATGAATTTTTGTTTTATTTCTTGATATTGAATATTCAATCCTTTACCAGTAAGGTGTGTAAATTACAAAGGCATTGAAGTTTTTTAAGACCATTAAATAATTTTTTAAACATTGCCATATGTGCATCTCTATTCTCCGAGTTGTTGCCGGTGTTTGATTATGCATTCCTGCATGCGTGTCGCTTTGGCGCCTCGTGCAAAAAATGCAAATACATGGAAGTCTTCCAAAGTTACCTGGACTGGTGAATTACTTTTCTAGGCCGTAGGCCTCGGGACTTTTACTAAACCTCCCGCGCGAGGCTGAGGGGACATTTAATCACTAATATCCCGAAGAAGTCATGGTATTATTTTGTAATACCATGATCACCGAGGAAATAAACGAAAATATACTTCGCTGTTTGTTCATCCAAAACTTGAACATATTATACAATTCTTTTACCAATTGTGCGTAACCCTGTTCTCTGGGGACTTTTGAAAATAGATTTCTTTGTTATATACTTACAATGAACAAGTATTTATAGGTTGTTAATCAATTCGAAAGCTAAATTGTTTTTCATAATGCTTTCTTTGCTTCGTTAGGCACATGCGCAAAGTAGAATGAATAGATCCCACACGCGTAAGAGTGTGCAGTGGTAAGAGGTATCGGTGCGTTATGATGTTACAGAGTTTCGGAATAGGCTGCACTTTTCCGATTGTCCCGATGATTGTTATATGAGAGACTGTACCTCATGAATAGTAATGAGGGAAATTTAGTTCTAAATTTCCCTCATTTCTATTCAGGTAGGAGGGATGTTAGACATTAAACGTCCCTCTTGAAACAATGGATCCCGAGGTGATCATGGTATTACTTATAATTATTTGAGTTGATGGTAAAATAATTGTTAATGGAGAGAGAATTAAAGAAGATATTATCAATAAGGGTTGCACAATGATCAGTTATTCTACTAGGTTGCAAAATATTAGGGCTGAAAAAGTTTGAGCTCATAGAGTTAATGAATTCTTCAGTTTGAGGATGAGTTTCATAATTCAATAAATTGACGTTGAAATCTCCCATAAGTATACATAGTTTCTTATCATGACCAATCTTTTCTAGAGTAGAATACAGATAGCTGGTAAACAAATCTAAATTTGCATTTGGATGTCGGTAAAAACTAACTTCAACTCGTTAAGACTTCATTAGAGAAATTATCGAAGCACCAGGAGCTGCAGGGAGGGGATGTCTCTTTTGTTTCGGTTTTTATTTCGTGTTCAATGTTGTTACCACGGGATCAGGTTGCGGGCTAGCATCGAATTATTTTAGGTTCACTAGAAAGAAAAACACTCAAAAAGACATTCAGCACTAAGTTGAAAACCATTTGACTGTAAGTCTGTTCCTTCTTTATCTAACTTATAACCCTGGTATCGTTTTCTTTGTGTAATTATTGTTTTGTTTGCCGCTTTCTACTATTCATTTCTCCTTCCCGGTTCGCGGGATCGCATCAATTTAAAGTGGGTTGAAAAGAGCTGTCCAATAATATTGTATTTTTTCGTATCGAACAACAAGTCGTTTTACCACAACAAGACGAGGTTTTATAGACTAATATAAAAACTAGGTACTACCTAATTACAGAGCTCCCATTTAAATAAATAATATTTTTAAATACTTTGTTTTTGACGTTTTTGATTCAAATGAATTGGGCTTCCTGTGGTAATAGGCAAACAAAGATTGCATTTTGAAAAGTTGAAATAAAGCTTATAGATCAAGCTTTTTAGCATTTGCTTTAGGGTTTGAAAAAACTCTTGCCCTTCAGTCTCCTGAGAATTATAAGGCTTGCAAGCTCAGTTACCACAGTGATATTTATTCAGATTCAGTCAGATTTTCAGTAATTGTATTTGCAGTAGTGCTTCATAATTCTCAGAAATAAAATCCAAAAATCCCTTAAACTGATTTCATTCACATAAATACTGAGCCTGATCAGTACATCCTTCAATTAAACAATTAGACATTGCAGAACATTATATTTAGATTTTTCTGTCTTAACAGTATTGTGGCGTCTTGTTTTTGTACTATGTAGAATAGAATGGCACAGATAGTTGATGATGATGATGAACTTTATTTAATCACGCTAAACATTTCAACGCTACATACGTATGTATGTGCGCTGGTTTCCAAATGTGGCGTAGTATAAAAATATATAATAATTAGTTATATGTACATCAATCGTTTTGATATTAGTTGATATAAAAAACACTGTATAATAATAATAAAAGCAAACATATATATTTGAAAAGTATAAAACAGCACAACCCCAGATCACGAGCAAAAGGAGGTTATACTTCTCTTAAACAGCCTAAGAGAGCTTGCTTGTTTAGCCTCTTTTGGTAGGCTGTTCCACAGTCTTTTCATGAAACAAAAATTCTCTCTTCCAGGTTACACTAATCATGACTTAAGATGAGATGGTAAAACAACTCGAAACAACTACTACCTAATAACAGATCTCCCATTTCAATTTTAATATTTTTTATGTTCTTGATTCAAATGAATTGGGCTTCCTGTGGTACTGAATTGAAAAAGTTGAACTGAAGATGATTTTAAAAAGCATTTTTAAAATAAGTTGTGGTTTTGGTTTGTATATTGTATGGGCTTGTAATCTCAGTGACCTTTATTACAGTAAATTTTAATATTCAGATTCACTGTCAGATTTTATAATTGACTTTGTAGTGGTTCATAATTTTCAGAAATAGAAAGCAAAAATCTCCAAAACCTTTTTTTAAATTGATACAAGTAATTAAACCTTTTCAACATCCTGAATATTACAGAACAACATTTATCATATAATTATTTATAAAATACCTATATTTCTTAATTTCGAAAACTTGTTCTTATCACTAGTGAAAATAACATGTTCTTTTCACAAGCAAAAAGATCGTTACCATGGTTACTTGAACGCATTTCAAGGCAGCTTTGCCAAAGCCGGTTTTACTTCATTCATCAGGGTTCATTCATCATGGCTTCTAATAATGTGAATTTGTCAGAGAGAGATTTTCCTACATGGGAAATTGTACAGCCTGAAGAACAACCAAGACGATTTGTTAGTGTTACACAGTCAGATGTTGATAATCTTATTTCAGTTCACGAAAACGAGAACACGTACGAAAAAGAAGACGATCTATGACTTGAAGACAGTTTGAGCGTATTTACTCGAAGAACACAAAGAAAGCAGAGAATTGGAGATTATACCGCCTGAAGAATTAAATATTTTCCTGAGCCAATTCATTGTAGCAGCAAGAACCAAAAGTGGAAAGAATTATGACCCCTCCTCACTAAGGGGAATTTTGTCAAGCATAGACCGTTATCTTGGAAAGCAAAACTACGGGAAAAGGCTCTTCTTCGATCCTGAGTTCAAGAAGATGAGAGAAGCTTTAAAAGCAAACAGAATGAACTCAAACAACAAGGATATGGCAACAAGCCAAGAGCTACTACAACCTTGACAGACGAGGAGATAGACATTCTTTTCGAGAAAAAAGTGCTAGGAACGAGCTCGAGTTCTCCACAAGCACTGCTAAACACAGTTTGGCTGAATAATATTATACACTTTGGACTACGCGGCTGTAAAGAGCAGCGCCAGTTGAGATGGGGAGACATAACACTAAAAACCAAGGGAAAGAGTTTCTCGACCAGTATCGGGAACGTCAAACAAAGACAAGAACTGGCGAAGACCCGCGTAACTTACGTACAGTTCATCCCAGAATGTATGAAAACGCAGAAGTAGAAGACCGCGATCCTGTCCATGTGTACAAAGTCTACTCGCAAAAACGTCCTCCTTCGATGCTAGAGCCAGATGCACCATTCTATCTATCCGCCGGTGAACTACTTCAAAACATCAACTTACCAAGAACTGAAGGATTGCTTTTGGTTTAAAGCAATAGCAATGGGGGTAAATAAACTCGACTCCATTATGAAAGACATGTGCAAAGCCGCTAATATAACTCCAAAAACAAATCACGCGGGAAGAAAAACCCTTGTACAGAAACTCCAAGACAGAGGAGTCCCAGCAAATCAAATTATCCAAGTAACGGGGCATAAGAACATACAATCCATTAATAATTACAGCCATCTTGGAGAACGACAACAAGAAAATATTTCAAAGATTTTGTCTTCATCAAACGGCTGCGCGACTAAAGGCAGTGACAATAGTGCGACTGGGATCGCGACATTACAATCCACCTACTCGTCCGTGAATGAAAATCAGCTCCAAGCAATCTTGTACGGAAATACTATCACTGGAGCTACTTTTAACATCAACCTGGCATCATCACAATCAGCTTCAACATCAAGTTCTAGCAGCAGCAGCGTCAAGAAATACCGACGAATTATGGCCATTGAATCATCTGCAGATAGCAGCCAAGAAACTGAGTAAGACTTTACTTGATTACTCTTTTACAAATACTTTGAAATTATGAAGTTATAAAGTTATCCTGAACTTGAGGACTATTTATTTTTTTAATTTTTCATTAGATTTGTATTAAATCATGTGTTTATAAAGCGTATAAAAACATTGAAAATGAATTTCAGAACTTTCAAATACCACGTAGTCTTAAATTTCAATCAGTGGTGAATAAAAGTATGTTTAATTTTACTCTAAAGATAGTTTGTTGTCTCTTGATTTGATAATTATATGATAAATAGAATATTACATGTTCGCTTGGAGATACGGATTTTATCTTCTCTTGTTGAAAATATCTCTCACGAGTGAGCGCAGCGAACGAGTGAGAGATCTTTTCAACAAGAGAAGATAAAATCCGTATCTCCGCGCGCCCATGTAATATCCTCTATATCTTGATTTGTCTGTCTTCACTATATTTGTGACATCTAGTTTTTTTGTGGTTGTTGTTGTTGTTTTGTTTTGCATGTTATTTAATGTAGAACAGAATGACACACTAGCTAGTTGAATACTTGACTCCTACTTGTCTCTTCCAGATTACACTGATAATACAATATAAGTGATTATAAAAACAGCTACTTGACATAACAAGTCTTTTCAGTCTGCATTTAGGTCTCATAGGGCTCACTGAGCAACTCCATGCTTAATGGTAAAACAACTCTAGTTTGCATGCAAAATTAATTCCTTTTTTTCCTGTCATTTTTTTCATTAAATTCCAGACCCAAACTTGAGCTGCATTTACACATTAGTGGGGTTGAAATAAGTTCAAAATCATTTTTTTTACTAATTTTATTATTATTAGAACTAGTGCAAAAAGTTCACCGTAAAACAAAATGTCGTTGTACATTTCATGTACTTGATCGAGTGTTTGTTTAAACTTGGCCACAGTTCAACGTGCATAAAAGTTTTTTTTTATAGTCATCAATCCCAAATAAAAGATAAAATATAAAATATAGGTACAAGAGACTTTTTGACATCATTTTCTGGCCAGGGTCTTTACCTTGAAGTGCTTTCCTTGTTGTCTTTTATAGAAGCATAGTCCTTGTTTATTTCACGCTCAATGCAGACGATTCTCATGACGGCTTCACGTCGATCTAAGTGTGTTTGCATACATTAGCGTGGAACCCCGTAAAATAGGGGTTCCACATGCAAATTAGTACACGTTGCTACGCAACAAACAAATAAAGACTCACTTAGATCGGCGTGAAGTCGTAATGTTGATTTCCAACTTTGGCTAGATTTTTAAGCAGCTTTACCGAAGGCATCTTGACGAAACGAAGAATACACGATCCTCAATGACTCATTCATTATGAGAAGTTTTTTAAGGCTACGATCAAATCCAACTAAAAAGTCGTTCAACTTTGAAAATATTATCTGTGTCCTTCGTCTTTCGAGCAGCTTTTGAAACGACACCGGGCCCGAAAAAAAATTCAAACGTACGGGTTTTTTTCGCTTTAACATGTCAAGATTGGCACAGATTAATGATCATGAAAATCGCTAAATTTTTACGAGGTTTCGAGAATAATATTTTTAAGCTTTGCAAGTTAAAACTGCAAGGAAACTTGTAAATTTTCAGTTTTCAAAGTGTCAGCGCGCGTCAAGTTGGCGCCAAAAAGCAATCAGCCAATCAGCATCGCGATGTACACGGACGGACGTACGTGTGTCCATGAAAAATCAACTCGATGGCCGGGGTTACCATATTTTCTTAGGTATGGTGCTCCGCGCGGGAGCTCCGCTATGATTTCTAATTGTTCTAAACGATTTTTGTCTCAGCTTTTATTACTGCTCTAGCGTCATGACAATCCTTTGTAGGACGCCGACTGACTAACGAGCACCTTATGAGCTGCCATTTACAAAGCAATGTGAAAATTTTACACAATCATTGCACTTTATCAAGGCCAAACTTTATTAAAGAGACCAATTGAGAAATACGCATAACCTTGCTATAGCAGTTTTTAATTTACATTCTCTAAAACGAACAGGGCTAGGTGCTGGGTCTTGAAAACTTGATTTAATAGACCATTTTAACCACAGCCTCAACTGCGCGTAATATATTCTTTGGAGTTTGGTAACAGCTCGTGAAAGGCAATGAACGAAATTCAACGCACACAAATGAACCTGGGTTGTGTAAACGAAGAAAACAAATACTTTCGATTTCGACAGATTTGTGCTTTGCTCATTTACATCTCCTTGATTTCTGATGGCAAAGGACGTCAGCAGACAGTTCTACTGCAAGTGGAGGGATGAGATCACATCCAGTTGCTTTGCTTGGTTAAACTCTTGACATCACCTCTTTAACTTCGAATGCATTGGTTTTTGTAAGATGTAAATCTTGAGTAATATGAGATAGGTCAGTCGTTTCCAATCTTTCTTCATTGTTGACTCTTGCTACCTGATAATGTGTTCATTGTCCTTTGTCTTTTAAGACAACTGTTTGACCAACATGGACGTCATTCTTGCGTGAATTAACAAACGGTTTTATGATCCTTCAAAACTTCTTTTGATCACCATGTCTCTCTTTACATAAATGTTTGAAGTGTGCTTGTGTAGCGTTTCAAAGTATTTTCACTACTTTGTTTCTAATAACACCATAGTTGTCCCAGTCCGATGCACTTCTTATTTTGTAGTATTTTTTTCTTTAATTCATTGCGTTTTCTCATCTTCTGTCGATTTTCATTTGTCATGAACTGTGATTCCATATGTGGACGCCGTTTAAGGATCTAATAGGCGTGTGATCGTCCAGAACTTGCTTGTAAAAAATTTCCCAACACCAATAAACATCCTCAATATCGTCGAAAATGTAGGCAACAGAGAAAGGTATACTTGACTAAGACTGTCTTCAAGAAACTACTGTTGATTGAAAGTCTTGAACGATCGCTTGATGATCTTCTCAGCTCTAGATCGTAATTATTTGGCATTCAGTACCGTATAAACTAATATAAGTTGTGGTGACTGAGACGGTGTCTATAACACCGGAGTTCTTCATGAAAGCCGGTACGTTCGTAAGAATATCATCTAGACAGGACGCTTTATTTTTCAGAAGTTCTTGTTGGCTCATGATCATTCACAAGGGAATCTAAATCGTACACATCACATAAATCAAGTGGGCATTTTCCCTGATAATTTGGAGCTTGATCCCTGATCCCATATATCATGTTATACGTTACGAGCCTGTATACTGATGGTAGTTTATATGCGCAGATCAGGGCAAATTGTCGTTGCCCGAGACGAAGATCTAGAAGAATTGATTCCACTGATTTACATGCTACTTTCTTGGTAGTGGCTGAAATACTATCGCTCACAAAAACAGCAATACCCCGACGCCTTTCAAGCTGTCACGACGAAAAAGTCTTTATCCATCTACCTGGAATGGAGAGTCAGGAAAAGTGCAATCAATCCGGCTTAGTCTCTTGAATCGACAGAATGTCAAGAGCCTTACAGCTTTAACCATTCCTTGACTTCCACAAATTTATTTGGCAGGCTGGTGATATTGAGATTGGCAATAATACATTTCTTACGATGACTGTTTCTCAACTGTTGAATAGCAGCTAAAACTCCCTCATTATCCAGTTCCAAGTTAGTAGTAAGGGTAAGGTTGTGTGACAGTGTTGCATCTTCAAAAAACGAGTCATTGAAACCAAATGGTTGCAATACAATTATAACAGTTTAATGGAGTGTTTTTTAAGGCATTGTGAATTATGTCAGCACATTTCCAGTCAGCATTCGTTGAAGCCTTTCACTACAATATAACTCAACGTTGAAATTGTGTAAAAAATAGAGGTTTTGTACATTTGAAGCACTTTTATGGCGCTGTTAACATGTGCTTCATGCACCTACACTATAAAATGAAAAGAGCCGATTCGACTCTAAAAGCCAAATCGACCCTAAAATAATAAGGGCTGATATGACCACCATTGGGCTGTATGGCAAAAGATGAGCCAAAACAGAAATGATGGTACTGATTTGGACCCTAAATTTTCTGAATCTATTCCACTGTGTTCTGATTTGACTCATAATACCAATTTCTCTCTGAGACTTCATTTTCTGTTTGTACTTTGCATCATTTTCATTCATTTTTTCATCTTTAGATGTAGGTGACTCTCTTTCGGGAAGTTTGTAATCAAGCTTGATCCTTACTGTTGCTCCTCTCATAGCCTCATAAGGTGAAATACCAGTTGCAAATACATGGTTTCCTAGACTTTAATCATATCCATTTTGAAATCATCAGTGTTTCCTGCAATCTAATTGGTTAAAAATAGTGCGATTATAGCATTAATCGCACTATTTTGGATCATTAATTGCATCATTTTTTAAACCAATCACAATGCAGATTGTAAAGCAATGAGCCAATCAAATAAAAGGATTTACAACTGCCTTGAAGCCAAGATTTTGAGTGTAAAAAAAAGTCATTTTGAAGCCATTTTGTTTTTTTTTTCTCTTTGACAACAAAAACAGCTTAACTTTTAACAATGGATGAATTCAATAACTTACAGTTTTTATTGGATGAAGATGACAAGATACTTTCAGGTGTCTGTTGCAGTTTTTCTGATGATTGGCCAAGTTTCAATGTCAACATTGAAGAAAACGCTGCCAATGACAGCTACGAGTGTGCCGAGTGTACAAGAAAGTGAGAAACTACCTAGTGTTTCGCCAAATCATGAAGCCTTAAATGACCAGTCACGATTTCCTGTAGTCCCACAAGACGTGATAGAAGAAATGAAAGAGAGTGCTGTGAACAGCAACACTAAACGAACAACGAAGACTTGGATGAAAGTGGTACAAAAATGGTGCCAGGCACGTAACATGGACGCCAAAATAGAGAAACTTCCCCCACAAAAACTTGACAAAATGCTAAACAAGTTTTACGCAGAAGTAAAAAAGCAAGACGGAGAAGATTATGAGCCAGAGTCACTTAGAGTAATGCAGGCTGCAATTGATCGCTACTTGAAGGAAAAAAACTATCCTTGTAGCATCATGAGATCTCGAGAGTTTCATAACTCGAGGGAAACGCTAAACGCCGTAGCAGTTACTTTACGCCAACAAGGTAAAGGAAAACGTCCAAACAAAGCCAAGCCGTTAAACAATGACGACGAAGAACAACTGTGGAAAAGTGGACAACTTGGCAGTCACAACGGGAGAGTTCTTACCCAAACAAACTTCAAAATGCTGACCGAGCAGTTGGGTCTTCGAGGAAGACAGGAGCACTATGACAGCTACGTAGAGGACTTCGTCATAATCTCTCATCAAGATGGAAGTGAAAGCGTCGAGTTCAGCGAAAGTCCAACCAAAACACGAAGTGGAGGTCTGCGAATTCGCCACCGTAAGACACCCCAAGTCATGTACAGTACTGATGCCGGTGAGAGAGACCCAGTACGTTTGTTTAAGTTGTGGCTTTCAATAAGACCATAAGGCATGAAGGACAGCGGGCCGTTGTATCTCTCCATCATTAATCGCCCCAAATGTCAGATATCTGGTACGGAAAAATCAGAATGGGGGAGAATAGTATCGGTAACCTGATGAAGTCCATGGCTCAATTCTTGTGTACAGATAAGAAGCTTACCAATCACTCAATGAGAAAGACCCTATAGTACAAAAGCTTAAGAAATCAGGTCAGTCCCGGCATGTTATAAAGGAAATCACCGGGCATGCTAGAGAATCGTCTCTTGATGACTACGACGAAGTGGATGAAGACGAAAGACGGAAAATATCCCATATCATCAGTGGTTTTAATACCTCCAACACGAAATCTTTATCCAACTCGAGCTCAGAGCTGTCTGCACAAAGCACGTGTAATAATCATCTCTTTCACGGCCAAGCACTAGCCGTTGCACATAGCAAACATCAAAACCACAGTTGTTAGAAGATCGTCTTCAAACCACTTTTGCCATTTCAGAGCAGCTTCCAAGCAAGTTTTCCAAGCATGCCTCAGAATCAATTAAGATCTAGTCAAACGGCAGTTTTAAACACAAGTTGTCATCAATCGGGCACAGCACCAGCATTCAATTATTCACATTGCACATTCAATATTTACAATGCTGAGATGACAAATGCTCTTCCACGCAGTCCTCAAGTGCACAAGAGACGAAAAAGAGTGATCTTTGACTCCGATGACGAAAAAGAGAACTAGAACTTTGAATTTTAGACTTGATATACTTCATTCAAACGCATTTTGCTTGTAATTTATAAGTATTATGATCTAAGCAGCTTCTACTTGACATTTTGACAATTTTGACAGCGTTGTTATGGAAACGCCATATTAACAACATTCAAATGGCTTCAAAGAATTATAGAATCAAAGTGTATACGTTTATAGTACATAATTTGATGAGATGTATTCAAGTTCTTAATAAAAAATATAAGAACAACTCTCCAAACCAAAAATATTTGAAAATTCCCTACAAATACTATGTTTTAAATCTTATAAGATTTCAAAATGAATATGATTAATTGGTAATAGAACTGAGTGGAGTGCAATTTTGGTTTGAAATCACACTCGTGATTAACAAATTGCACTCCCGCTACGCGGTTGTGCAATTTTGTAATCACTCGTGTGATTTCAAACCAAATTGCACTCCACTCAGTTCTATTACCATCATTAATCTTTCTTTGTTCACTTGGAAATTGGTTGATGGCACCTGTTCAACAACTGGATATCTTGTTCTTTTATCAATAACAACTAGGTTATAATGGCCATCTGGGTATGGTCCTCCATGGTCTATTGGTCGATTGCACTGTCTATTATACTGTTCATATAAGGAAACCAATACTTATCTCTCAGCATTCTCTTTGTCTTTGTCTTGCCCAGGTGTCCTAAGCTGCATGTGTCCTAACTTGACTACTTTTCTTTGCAACTTCTCTGGTAATACTATTCTCTCTTCTCTGAAGATAAGACCCTCTACAATAGATAACTCTTGTTTCACATGTAGATATGGCTCGATGTCTCTGTCTTTCCTGTACTTCTAATTCTCCCAATCTCCTTTCACTATTCTTTTGGCTAATTTCTGCATTGTGCTGAAATATTTGGATCCATTTCTAATCTGACTTCTATATATCCTCTCCAGTGGTTTTATCCTTGAAACATCCAATTCCTTCAAATACGGAAGCAAACTCTGTTAACAATGTATCAACTTGACTTGTTGTAGACTTAACTGAATTGATTTTAAGATGATTTCAATTGGTTCTTTCAATGTTCCTTCGGGGTCAATCTTGAGCATTCCTAGATCTGTTAATGTTTCCTTTCAAAGAAGTGGTGGAGAGTCCATTTTATCTTTGATTACGATGAACTTTGTCTTTATTCCTCGGTTGTTGTTTCGTAGTGTGACTGGGAATTCACCTTTCACATCAAGCTCACTGTGCAATGTTTTAACTGTTGATTGGACAAGTTCTTGAATTTCCTCTGATCTGTGTTTAAGTGCTCTAAACTGGTATTCATCCATAATGTTTACACTTGCTCCACTATCTGGTTCCATATGTGCGTCAATGTCTGCTATACGTATAGGTACAGTGTTCTTCAAAGACTTGGCTGATCGTACAGTTTTAGCTCGGTGATCCACATGTCTAGCTGCTAATTGAAGGAAATCATCATCTGAATCACTATCTGATGTTTCATCATCTTGTGTTGCTTTCTTCACATGTCGGTAAGGTTTCTTCTTTGTTGAATCTTTTGGATGTCCTTGTCTTTTCTCGTCACGACTTTGATCCTGGTTGCTGTTACAACATCTTGCAAAATGGCTGTATTTCCCACATTTCAAACATTGCTTCCCATATGCCGGACAGTTTTGTCCAGGTTTGTGCGTTCCAGTGGTTCCACAGTACTTGTAAGCTACTGATGTGCTTTGTGGCTTGTTTAGTTGCCTTTTTTCTTGTTGGTTATGATGATGCTGGTTATTATGTCTTTGTTGGTGTTTGGGTTTTCCGTCCTTCCAGAACCGTTGTCGTGTCTGTCCTTGTCGATGAACTTTTGCAATCTTGTGCTCGTCCTTCATATCTCTAACTTGTTCTTTTAATTCTCTCGCTGACTTGCCTCCTCGATAAACTTCTCTAGATTCCATCCTTTTCTGATCGATTCCTTGACTAAATCTTCGTTTTTAACTGTTTGGATCAAATGTTCAAGTATTCTATCGTCAAATACCGCGCCAAATTCACATTCCTTCGCTTTCTCCCTCACTCTAGCTGCGTATATATATATCCCACAATGCTTTCACCGGGCGTCATTCTTTCTTTACTGAATATATATCTAGCATGGTGTTTGTTCTTCTTGGGTATGAAATAAGTATCTAACTTTCTTTTCAACTTTGTGTAGTCATCATCCCCTTCTTCTTCTGTAATGTCAGGAAATTACGAACAAGTTTTTTAATCTCCTGTCCACCATAAATTTTCAAAGCGCTTACTTTGTCTTCTACGTCTTTTATTCCGAGATAAGCGGTCTCTTCCTCAAAATCCTCTATCCACTCTTCCCAAACTCTGCCAAGTTCAATTCTATTCTCTGGAATCTTGAATTTTTCGATTTTGAGCGTCTTCGAAGCGGTAAATACTCTAATTTCTCTGGCTCCGGCTTCTTCTGACATCTTTAAATCACATTTTCGATGAATTTTTCCTCTGATTTCTTCTTATAATTTTTTTTTCTAGTCGCCTTGGGTCTTCTAAATCTTCTAGGTTAGAATTTCTTCGTCAATTCTCTTGAAATCCTCGTCTCCAAAATGTAGTGATCTGTCATCCATCAGATACAACTAATAAGGCTAACTTTATTTATGGTGCGTGTCTATTTATATACAAATTAATTATGCGAATATTTAATGAGATTTAACAAATTTACGATGGAAAGCCGTGGTATGTACTCATATTCACCACAATATTACGTCACACATGGTCAAAATGTTATGGATTCACGAGGCGTAGCTGAGTGAGTCCATAACAAATTTTGACCATGTACATGTGTTGACGTAATATCGTGGTGAATAAGAGTACATACCATGGCTTTCCATCGTAAATTTGTTTTTTACTACAAAAAACAGCATTTGAATTTAATACGTGACTGCATTTCGTGACATGACCAAAACGTGACTGAAATCACAGCTGTGCGGAGATGGAGTCCTGTCAGTCTGACAAAGCTGCCAGAATTTTGCAAAGTTTTACAATTATTTTGAGACCCTTCTTTATGAATACTGTCAAACACTTTCTGGAAAACAAGTACTCTGATGTAGTACATATCATGAGTCAATATTACAACTAGCTTCGTGGCTGTTTTGATGGAATCCACTTTTGAGAGTTTTGGTCACCTTCGTCGCTTTGAAAACTGTAAGTTTTACTTTTCCTCGTAATGTTTTGTAAAGTTTTTGATTAGTAATGCTAAAAGATACTCGATTCGAGACCTAAAAATAATGTTTTATTTGTGCAAGATCTAGGAGATTGCTCTTTTCTTGTGGTTTATCAGAGGCAAAACACTGCCGGCCGTGTGAAAAGCCGGCGTGGCGATTTTATCAGACCGATGGTGAGTGTACATTTTAAAGTCTTTAACAATGTTTTGTTTTTAGCCTTTTTTGAATGAAAAAAGTCATTTTTCTTTACAAAAAAAGAGTTTTGTCAACTGTTATTGTAATTATCCGTGACGTTTCAAGTAAAAAAGAGAAAACTCCTGCAATTTATCAGTTTAACTTTGACAAGAATGACAAAACAGTCAAATTAAACTTAATAGTTTGTAAATGTTGGTGACTGGTTTGACAGTTAACGTAATATCGCTTACCTAAAGTTTGCAAGAAATGAAACGTACCTAGTAAAAGTGGCATTTTTGGGAGTTGTTTCAACACCAACATCTCTGTGTATGCCGAACGTCGCGCGAAATTTTGTAAATTTTCATCTGGCTCTGTTAATGTTACCGATTCTTTTTTTGACTAAAACAATTAAACTTTCGATTTTCAGTGTATAGTCATTCTACTTAATCAAAAATGAAAAATATTGTCTGCTTTTTTCAAAAAAACGGCTTCAAAAAGTTTGACTTTGCTGCTTTGCGTGACAGATGACGCCATCAGATCTATGGTATGTACTCCTATTTACCACGGTTCTCGACCAATCAGAAAGCGAGAATATTACAAGTTGTGGTAAAAAATGAGTATTCTACACAGGGTTTTTCTAATGTTACTATTTAAATTGCCATATTTTGTTTTCGCTTTTAACTCATTATAAAACCTTACTGAAAATCAAATTTTTAAGAAGAAAGCTGACACTGATCCAATCCCTAAGTTAAAAAAGTTGAAGAAAGAACAGTTCAGGGATTTATTTTGTTGTTGTTTTTAATAAAAATCAATCGTTTATATATTCATTTACTTTTAATTCGGTGATCAGCGATATCATCTGAAAACGATTCGAGATGGAAGACTGATATCTATCTCTGTGATTGCAATCGCTAGCAAGTGTGGTTCTCATATGATCGCTGAACACATTTTTTTTGCGATCGTGGCGATCATGTGAAAATCAAGATACTTTAGTTTTGGCTAAAAAGTATTAAATTTTGCACATTAGTGCTTGGTGAGTTACGGCAGCCACCTGGGAACAACTTCAAGAAAAGATTTCTCAGTAGCATCTATTCTCCGTTTATCAAATATGGCTACCATGTCTTAACTTTTTGTTTCTGAGATGAGTTATTGAAACTCAGCAAAATGATGAAATAAACCCCGGGTTTAGACATTCTACTTGCCTGCCGTCTCACAATTTCGTCCAGGATAACCATTAGCACAGAAACATCTGTATCCATTTACGTTTGCATTAACACATGTCCCTCCATTAATGCATGGATTGCTATTACAGTTATCAGACACTGAAACAATAATAAGAAAAAGAAAACTTAATAGAACTAGCATATACTAACGACCTAAAGAGAAATAGGATAGAAGGGGGGTAAATGTCAACGAATTTTAATGAGAACATTTTTTGCTGGAATATATGGACGCGTTGTAGCCTTACATCCTGACACTAAAACGGCGCGTCTGGGGAGTGAAAAAGGAGAGGGTTGGGGTCGGAATCTTGACTGCATCAGCCTGTATTAGAGCATAGGAACAAACAGGTATCCCAAGTAAATGCAAAAATAAGAAAAAAAAAACAACCTCTATTTTTTTAACTGACTTTCCAACAATTTTCTGTGATTTAGAAAATGACGTGACGTTTCTCTTCCAAAGACAATTGCAAAATGATCCATCTTCGCGTTGAAACAGCAACGCCAGACGCGAAAAAAGCCGATCACGTGATCCTCTTTGCCGTCTGCTGTTTCCCGTGTACGTGATGCTTAATCTCTCTACTGCTTTCCCTTTTACTGCACAGCACACATTATATTAATTTACCTTTGCATTCCAAATGAACATCTTCGCTGTGACTACAGTCATGCGTCTCCCATCCATTATGTGTGCACTGATAAATCATACTCTCGTTACCAGTGCATTGAAACTCATCAAGCATTATAGAACCTGTTGCACCCAAATTACGGCTGGAGTATGTCACAGCAGACTCAAAACCAAGCTGACGACACGCCACCCGAGAATCTTGCATGTCCCAACTGTCATCACAGACGGTACCCCATTGATTGTTGTGGAAGACTTCTAGACGGCCTGAGGACTGACTCGATCCACTTTGAAGACGAATTCGAGCTGTCATTGAAAGAGGAACATTGTAACAAAATGGACAGTGACATTAGAAACAGCACCTTCAAATTAGCATTTTCTATGTTTTTGAGCGTTTTTGATTGTAATGGTCCAAGCTAGGACAGAATGTTTTTGAAAACCTGATTTTTTTAAAAAGGAATGTATAGCTGAATTGGCATGGCTTGCAAAAAAGGGCTACTTAAAGCTTTCAAAAATCATACATCTTCTCCAAAAAGGCTCAAACTGCTAATCTAAAGATGCTCTTTCTGAACATGTCAACCATTATGTCATTAGAGTTCATATTTTGATGACGTTTCACGTGACGAGGTCCTGAAAAGGGCCTATGAAGCTTATTGCTGTGCTTTAATTTCTCAACTGGTTTATTTTCTGAAAGTTGTTTTACCTCCGTGTGCAAAACTACGCGTCCCACCAGACTAAAATCTCAATTGGGAATTTGGTCAATAGGCTACCAAAAATCCAGACAGAGGCAGAGTTTTCTATACAATGTCTGTACTTTGTACTTTGCTGGCTTCCCGGTAGCCTATTAACCAAATCCCAATCGAGACTTTAGTCTAGCTTGCTGGACGCGTAATTATGCACACGGTGGTAAAGTTAGGTTTAGGATTGTATGGTAGGTGAGTTATGAATTTAGGTTAGTTCAGCGGTTTCAGCTATAAAATTTTAAACCAGTAGAACATTTTAAACCACAACATATACAAGCCCTTTTAGGGTAAAAAAAAAGAAACAAACAAAAAAATAAAATAAAATAAAAAGAAGAAGAAGACAAATGGCACCACAAATTGGTGAATGCAGCTCAGAGATATGATGCCCTGGACTTTGGTGGAGATGGCATTTTGATGAGCAGATAATATATCCTTGCCAAAATTTCTCCCAGAAGGTCTAGTGTAATTTAAATTTAACAAGTGTTTTGTCTGCTATGCCGTTTTATAGCCGCGCATAAGCTGTAGGATATATGCAAAAGAAAGTTAGATTGTACAAATACAACGTATTTACCTCCAACATTTTGACTGGAGATACGAATAACAAACTGCAAATCAACACTTCCATAGCTGTTTGATGGGTCAAAATTTGTTGTTCCTGGAGCATAATCTTCCAGCTTCAAAAAAATTGGATAAAGTTCTCCGGAAGATCACAGGAAAAATCAGATATCTTACACACTATGTAAAAATCATGTCAAAACCATGTAAAGATACAGTAAATTGAAATTTACATAGGTATGGTACTTTTACAGGGTATGTAAAAGTACAATGGTCATGTAAAAACCATGTAACAATATCATGTAAAAATTATGTAAAACTCATGGTAACTGTGTAAAAACCATCATTAATAGTGTAAATACTATGTCAAATCCATGTATTTTTTGGTTCACAAAGCATGTAAATCTTCCACAAAACCCTGTGAAAACCCTGTAAAAACTCTGTTAAACCCATGTATTTTGTGCAGGCAAACCATGTAATTCCTCCAAGAAACCATGTAAAAATACAGTAAAATCCATGTAAATTATGCAAACAAACCATGTAAATCCTCTATGAAACCCTGTAAAAACCCTGTGAAACCCATGTATTTTATACAGGCAAACCATGTAAATCCCTCACAAAATCATGTAAAATCCCTGTAAGACCCATGTATTTCATGCAGACAAACCATGTAAATCCTTCATGAAACCCTGTAAAAACCCTGTGAAACCCATGTATTTTATACAGGCAAACCATGTAAATTCTCCACGAAACCATGTAAAAACCCTGTGAAACCCGTGTATTTCGTGCAGACAAACCATGTAAATCCCCCACGAAACCCTGTAAAAACCCTATAAAACCCATGTATTTCTTGCAGGCAAACCATGTACAGACTATATGGATATTTTTAAACACCAAAAAATCTTAAGTATTTAAAAACAAGGAAACTACTTTGAATGGAACACTGTTTAATAGATGTCAAATGTCTCAAAGCAGTAACACTGCTATTTTTTGGCAAACTTAAAATTACCTTAGGATGCTGATTGTAGAAACAAACATATTACACAAAACTGAAAATCCTGCTAAAAATTAGTATCTTAGGATATTTGGGTAAGTTGTGGAATAACAGAAAAATCATGCAAACATGCAACATTTCTGTAGAGAACAATAAACAATTTGCATAATGTTTCTGGACTCTAGCAACCAAGGTGCAAATAATTGTACTAAAACAACATTACAGTATGTTCATTTTTGAATTTGCCAGTATCAAAATATGTAGATTCAAGAGCCCTAAATGACATTTTACATCATACATTAATCCTGAAGTGATATTTAGGTTCCTTAAAATTATAAGTTTGGTCATGCTGAGTTTTGGTGGTCACGTGACTTCATGGTGAGAAAAATAGGAATTTCAAAATGGGTGGCAGTTTTTAGGTGGATAAACAATGTTTGGACCTATAGATTCATTGCACATGACATTAGATCAGCTCAATCTGGGGGACAAAACAATATACTTTTGCTTTCTTGAGAATTAAAATTCATTGTTTTGTCCCCCAGATTGAGCTGAATTCCAACATGCTACAAGAGGTCTACAAAGGTCACTCTCTGTGACACCAACATTAATCTGTTTGAAATAATTAGCAAAGGTCAAGTGACCAGGGCAAGCATTTGAATGTTTCTATTTTCTTCTTCAGCAAAGAATAAAATCCAACCATTCCAGACAGATTTGTTGGTGGCATTGGTATAAACAACTTTTCATCAAAGATTCTAGATTCACTTTAAAACTGCCAACCTATTTTGAAATTCCTATTTTTCTCACCATGAAGTCATATGACAAGCGAAACTCAGCACAACCAAGCTTAAAGTTTTCGCTGTGGCTATTTGACCAGCAGCCGGTCAATGTCCTCGAATTCATATTTGACCGGCAGTTTTCAAATTTTCCAATATTTCCCCAAATAAAACATTCATACACCACCTACACTATCTTTATTTAGAAATGGTAAGCGGTCATAGTTAGCGCTGTAGTGTCCAACTAATTCTTTTTCTCTAGCCCCGGCACAGAGTAGAACGAGCGACCAAAAGACACTTAGAAAAATTCAATCCTGGTCGTTGTACTCTGTGCCGAAGCTAGGCAAATAGAGTTAATCAAACATTACAATGGTAGTTGTAACCGCTTACCATTCCTAAATAAAGATAGAATACTTTAGATGGTGTACAAATGTTGTTGTTTTTTCGGGGAAGTATTGGAAGATTTGAAAACTGCCGGTCAAATAGGAATTCGAGGTCATTGACCAGCTGCCGGTCAAATAGACACAGCGTAAAGTTTTAAGAAACCTCAATATCACTTGAAGACCAAAACTCAATTTCACAGTCTTAAGATGAAAGAGTAATTACATTAAATGTGTTTATTCACACTCTGGAAAAAAGACATGCCTAAATAACATGCCTGAGTTGTTACATGGTGCAATTTTGTCAACAATTTGTCTTGGAATGGCATTGTCAAACAAGTGGCATAAACCACTACCAGGGGTTTCATTAACATTAGCAATAGCAGGTTCCACTACTAAAGATAGCCGTCTGAAATACAGATGTCCTACAATTAAAATATTGTATAACTAGAAAATATAGCTGGCAGTGAATGGAAAAACAGATGGCAATAAACCTCCGGTAACCACCTATTAATGAAACCCCTGCAATACTAAAACATAACATACCCTGCACTGCTGAGAAAAAAAATACTGCATTTGAAAATTACTTCCAAATTCTTCTGTTTGCAATGATTGCAAATACTTGTGTCATGATTGTAGCAACATAGGGTATGCTACATGCTGAAATTGTTAAACTTGTGTTGAAATGACACTGCAAGACAAGTTGCACACAAAATTGCACAATGTAACACTGCCTTTAGTATAACAGTACTATGGTTTTAAAACAGTAAGACTACTCCACATCACACTGCTTCAGCAATTTCCCATTGTAGTCGTTTGTGTACTCTCAGTAGTAAAAGTATGATGGCAAAAACTAGTAATGCATAAACAGCTTTTGAAATAGCTAATAACACAAACATTTCAAAGTATGTGCATCACCATAAAGGGTATGGAATCTTGTATAGTGCCAAATTACATTACTTATCTGATACACATAGATACAAGGTAATTACTGAACAATTTGATTTCATTCCATTCTTGATTATTACAGTTACTTTCTGTATTGTCAACCTGAAACAAAATAATGATTTGTTATTCAAGTATTCATTATTCGCCGGGATTATTCACCAATGAAGTATAACATCTCGCCAGCACACAGTTACTGTACACTTATAAACTTCAATGTTTTGCTGTGATGTCGTGTTTTCTAATTCTTAGATTCCAATTTGTTAGCAAATCTTCATAATCGAGGAAAAATTCAAATTCAAATTGATCTCGCAGCTTTTCTAACCCAAAATAGTTTAAAGCCACAACAAATATACGGAACTAAGTACAATGTTTGGCAGAAATAATTTCGTTCATAAACGGCAAATACCTGACAGAATCACGCCAGATTCATGTTGAAATAAATGCATAAAAATGCTGGTTTTATCATTCATCATTGCAGTTTATAATATAAAGTCTTGCAATAACTAAAAAAGCTTAAATACAATCGAAACAAGCCGGAAAGACTACTCTAATTTGTGACTGAAACTACATGTAGTTTTCAGGGTGGGATTCGATCTGAGCGTGATCCTTGAATTTTACTCACTATAAACACAGCGTAAAACTTAAATTTATAATCTTTAGGCGAACCAAAACCTCAAAGTGAACCAATTCTTAAACTCCTGTACTGTTTCTACCGTAATACTACAACTAGACGCACTCGTGCGTTCACTCGTGCCCAAGGTGAGGCCCTGTTTATAGGAGAGGTCTTAATAACCATCTTAATTTTGCCCGAACTGTCCCACTTAGATCCACTTAACGAACTGTATCAATTTACCATGCCATATAAATAGTCTACCATGACGGCCAAATTATTTACATTTTTAGACATGTTCAATGTTCAAGATGATCAAACCAAAGATAAATAGAATTCAACCACATAGAGTGTTCAATCTCCCATTTTATTCTATCGATCTGAAGTACTGACACAAACGCTCAGCCTCAATAATTGTACGTTTGTGTACAATCAACCTGGGTGACGACTTTGACCCCAGCCTTTTAATTTACTTTGACAAGAATCCTACTTTGATAAGCCCTACTTATCTTCCAGAGCTCCGTGACAGATTTTTGCCAATCCACCTTGACCCCACATTCCAAGAGTCTGGTTTTCTTTAAGACCTCGTAAAATTCAAGCGAATATCTTGTTCTTTAAGTTGATTTTATTTCACTTATCGTCTGAATTGTTTGTCTTAAAGGCTCTACAACCGACTCACTAACATAGTAACTACTCATCTACATTTTTCTTTCATATTTTAATATGAAAACACTAGACGCACACGTGCGTTCACTCGTGCCCTGGGAGCCCCTTCTAGGAGAGGCTCCAATGACTGGCCCCGTTCGTACTCTTCCCCGAGCCGTTTCACGCTTTCTTCACTTAACCGTAACATAATAAAGACCTTTTTTGACCTTTTCAAAGAATATCTGATTAGTCAGTTTGTCTGTCAGCGCTATTAGTGTTTGCCTTTGTATTAGATATCTCCAACATGCAAAAATATACCAGTTTATTTAACTTTTTATTTCACTATATATCTCAATTGTTTGCCGTAAAGACTTCTATAACGACGCTTTTGACACAATAACAAATCGTGCATTTTTTCGTTCATGTTTCAGATGTTTTATCCATTACGTGACCAAACGCATCAGGTCAAATAGAGCCTTGGTTCCATGAAAATATATAACTAAACTAGCCATTTCTAATAGAAAGTGAAGTGCTGCGAGCAGAAAACAGCTGGTGTATCCACGTTAGCAGAACTGTTCCCCTAAAACTCACGAAAGTACACCGCTTTCTCTGATATCTATGAAATGTTTCTTGTCTATCTCCTGTGCGTTGTGTGACGAACACTGCTAGTTGACCTTCAATGTTGAACTACAAAACATAATTCTCCAGGATCAGTGTTGGACACACACAGTTCAAAATAGTTAGCACTTTGAGTAAAGCAATTTTCAGGAATTTTTCAAACAATCACAAACGGCTAGCGTTGGCAATGATTATAAAACTAACTGATTTTAAAAGCTATAGTTGCACGTTGCATCACGGTCAAAGATGCCGCATTAGACATTTGACGCTTTATAGATCAAACGAATGATAAATACAATTCCATCACATACAAAGTACAAAATTTTCTTTCATAGAGTAACCAAATATATTGCAGAGATTCTCAGCGCGACCTCACTTCATACTTAATATTATCTTGGCTTGCTGATTCTGCCCGTAGACGAGCTTCGATTCGAACAGTAACACGCAAAATGACCCGTAACAGAACATTGCCCTCTCGAAAAAATATCACTTAGCATTTTGTGACTTTCTTTATACTTCGAGAAACATAAAACCTCTCGAATGGAATCGCACAGGAATCCCAATTCATCCCTGTGACGTCAAGTTCGCCATGAACATACCACCGTACATAAAAATCGAGTTCGCGGATCAATATTAAGGTGACGTCATTAATCGCACAGGAATCCCACACCAAGAATAGTGTTGCTGCTCGCTTCGCTCCCAGCAATAATTGTCTGGCCAGAATGTCGGTGTTACAATACAAAAACCTCTCAAGATCTCTTGAATGCTTGACTGAAAAATATAATTGACTTGCCTCTATATGCGTTCGTTTAGCAACATGTAGGGTGAGAAATGCGTAGATTTCCAGCTCAAAGGAATTGCTTTGAGTCGCGAGAGTTACATTTTCACGTACTCCATTGAGAGCTCGATATTTGGTCAAAGTATTGGAGATGAAGCTCAAAATAACAGCCCATTCTGAAGCTCATATAAGTATATAGGTATATCTCGAGTTAAAAGCTCCAAATTACATTGTTCTACTGCAGGAAAAGCCTGTCTCTGAAAGCTATCTTCTTTATAGTCGGCCATCTTGCATTCCTAAAGTTCCTGGCTTGCGTTCGCTGTCGCTCAAAGGTGATGAATGAAGGGCATTGTTTTTACGTTCTTAACCAATCAGAGGTCCCTCAGGACGAACAGAGGAAAAAAAAAAAAAAAAAAAAAAAAAACATTTGCAGTTTATAACTCGTTCCCGGCCTAAAGGCCTGGGCACGAGTAATAAATGTGACTTACCAACTTCAAAATCAAGTCCACACAAGCTTCGAGAAACATTCACAGTCAGTCGGTATTCGATATTTGAAATCCTGTATTCTTCTTCAAGAACTGTGTTCATTGCGCTTACAGAGCTGTCTAAATCTTCTTTACATCAGTGGACGGCATCTGAATAAACTTTTAGCATAAAAGAAATGAATTATTGAGCAAAACTCTCCATCTAATGAGTCATCCTCAACGTTCGAATTGAAAATGGCTGCCGTGTCCGCCAATATTCAAAAACACCATGTGATCAAATGCGGAGCGTTCATTGGTTAAATTTGGTTAGATACCAGTTTTCCTTGTTAGTACTACCACAGGCACCCCAGGCAAACTTATGTAGCAAATATTGTCGTAAATATTGTCTTTTCATCTTTTTGTATGCTTTTTTCTTGTTTTGAAGTGTTTTTAAGCTGGTTTTTTTCTCCCCCCCTCTTTACATAGAAGAATCAAAGGCCGGTCACTTCAGCCATTACCAGCCACCACCACCTCTTCTTTGACCTCCAAATGACGCTAGATAATGGACAGTAATACACAATGAAATTATACAAAATACTTTCTATCTATCTATCCTAAACCAAGGGAAAAATTTCTTTTCAAGAAATGTTTAATCTCGTTTGAAGGCAAGCGTGATAATTTCCGTGTGCGTGCCTTGACCATTGTCACGCAGATATGACTTTTCTAAATGTTTTGGTTATTATCTTGTAAACCTTGCAGAAACTCTGTTCTAAGGCATCATTTTATACAATGCTAAAATATTTTAGGATCTGATGTTCAAGCGAACTTCAGATCTGAGTACGAGATCGAGTATGAGTAAAGATTCTAAATCATTACTGAGTTTGTGCGTGTTGTTGATACTGAATAATCATATCTATACTATGCATTTCCACGATTTTTACATGGTATAATGCACTTGGATTCTCTTTGGTTTTTACATGATTTTTACCGTATATTTACATGGTCTAACTCTTACATGACATTTACATGGTTTACTGATAGAAGAAGAAATTCTCCCAAAAATTTACATGGTTTTCGAACCATGTAAAACGTATTGACATGGTTTTTACATGGTCTTATTATTTACATACTATGTTAAAACCATGTAAATGTATATTGACATGATTTTTACATAGTGTGTAAGATATCTGATTTTTCCTGTGGATCCATGTCCATCGTAACTTATCATGCAGTTGGCCTGTTACTACCAAAGGTCCCGGGGGGAACTCCTATATATAAGAGGACGGAGATGCTCGTCGGAAATGTTGAAAATGACTCCTAAAAGCTATCTGAGTGGAAGTGGCAACAATTGATTTCTGCCCCTAAATGGTACCAATTCAAAAACAATAATAAAGAATTAAAGTAATGAAACACTGTTATCGATGTGCTTTAAAGATTCAATTCAGATCGTCGAGATCGTCCCTTTCATGCTTATTTTTTACCCCAAAACAGTCCCTAAAAGGTACTAGCTATGTCTCTGGTAGTCCACTTAAGTCTTAGACACCCTAAAAGGTACCAGATTGCAGATTATGATCATGATGATGACGTGGGATGATCCCCCTCTTCAAAAAGTACAAGAATAAGGGTTGTGTAATTGTTTTTGTGTCGAAACCACAAATATTGCATTGCTTACCTCATCAATTGTTCCACGTGGCCAGTTAGTGCAGAAACCATTACATTCCTGGCCGCTTGCCTGACGACATCTCACAATATCACCATCCGGATCATAAACAGGAATTTTAATTCTTGTTGAGCTGCCACCAGATACATAGACTGTCAAAGGAATGTCTGAGACAGGAGAATAGTTATCGGCCCGAGCAGTTTTTTTAAATCGTGTTTGGAGTGATACGGAGCCTCGACCATATTGAGTGAGGGCCTGGATCCAGTTTCCTCCATAAACTCTGGCAAAAGAACGATACAGTCAAGCGGAATCAACAAAGCGATTTCATGTTTACTATAACAAACACTAGTAATGCTAATGATGCCATGGACGTCCTTTTTTGACATCTGGAAGTTTTTATGATACAAATTTGACACCTTTTCAGCTTTAATTAAAATCCAAAAATGCATATCAAATATTGTGGACATAGTTGAGATTTGATTTTGGCGGAATCTCATTTAGAATCGAACAATGAAAAAGAGTTTTTAGAAAAACGATATTTTTATATATTGCTCTGTCGTATATTCTGACAACACGCTGCAAACACCTTTCCGCGAGAATTTTCATCGAGACATTAACTCAGCAGCTGTGCTATACTGAGTTATCATTAATAGAAGCACTTTGGAAATAGTGAGGATCTAAGACAAGAGAACTCCTGCATGTACATTATTTCTCACATTTTTTACCAATAAAACGTAGTCTCTTAGTTAGCAAACATGCAAATCAATACCTCATTTGCCACCACTGATCGTTTTGTGTTCCACTAAGAGTAAATGTTTTGTAGCCTTCTATCCAGTCTTCATTATCATTGAAATCATGGCAGTAGATGTCCAATGCAGATCCACTACTGGATGAGCTAGACTTTGTCAATTGCCACGATTCACCAGTTGACAAGTCCGTCTTTTGTAATATGTTGTTGTTGTTACAAGACACTTGGCTTCTGCGATAGGCAAGTCTGATGAAGAAGTCAACCTGTAGGATTCAAAATATCTCCCTAATCATGCTGATAACTTTGCATAACGGTGACTAATAGTTTTCAATTGCATTAAAGTTTTATGATGATGTCACGCCAATGAAACATTCATAAAAATATTTCCATTGTATATCTGTGGCCCGGGATCAATTCCTTCTTTATTGGTTTTTGTTGTTGTTGTTGTTGTTTTTTTTGTTATCTTTATTTTGTCTGTCTGTCTGTCTGTCTGTCTGTCTGTCTGTCTGTTCGGATGACGGTTTTAATTGTTCTATTTACTATTTATCGCGCCAAGCTCAACCTTATTCTTTACTGGAAGTATTTATCATGGTCGCTGCAAACGTTTTAGTGGGATTTCCAAGGGAAAAACAATATTCTTTTATGAGTTTTCAGCGATTTTCTGCGCTCAGTCCATGCTCCATTTCACAATGCTTCTACAGCCGGTCTCACATATTGACACGAAGACAAGATGTACTTGGATGCCATTTAAAGACAAGTCATCCCTTTCACAGAGGCGATTGATTGTTAGAGCTTGATAGTGTTCGCTCATTGGCACAAACAAACCAAATCAATTACTCACTTTCAGAGAACAAAAAACAACATCAATTTCATTCGCATATATTTTGCACAAAATGGTTCTGTTTGCTTGTTCTCGAGCTTACAGCATATCTCGTACCCAGAGTCTGTGTTCCTCTTGGTCGGCGACCGAGAAACGAAAGGCTCTGGCCAATAGAGTTATTTGGAGCACTCTGGTTGGTTGACAGAACAATAGAAGGAGCGTTTGAATTTTGCATTCTTCGCATATTTTGAGAATCGATATTTCCCGGAATTATACTAGATCGTTACTTCCAGATCGATTTTCGATAAGTAAAATTGTTCAGATTAGCCTGAACCATTGTCAGAATATAAAAAGATTGTCAAACTACTTCATGTCGAGAGGATATGAGCAAGCGATAAGATTTAGTGCAGTTTTAATAGGAGATTTGTGGTCTGTTGGTCGTTGAAGGTCGTCCTTCGAAGAGGGCCGTTGGACTATCGATTCAAATTCACTTGACAGACTTTAAAACGTGAAATAAATCACACAAATGACTCACATAAATATCATTCTTTACCTCGGAGTATATTTCTAAATACGGTGCATAAAAATAAGCTTTCGATCAGCAATTTTCTGTCACAGATAGAGCTTGACATGCGTAATTATATAATTGAACCTAGTCCGTAAATAGAGGACTAAAAATTTGTATTGGCCAGAGCCTCTCGTTTCTCGGTCGCTGACCAAGAGGAGCGCAGGCTCTGGGTACGAGATTGGAGCTTACAGTTGAGGCAAGCTGACGCATGCGCATGTTTGAGCAATTTTACGAGACCCTACTGACGCGTACACGATAAATTTGAGCTATTCTAGATCTATTCTAAGTTTAAAAGTGTGTTGATGAAATATATATATTTTAAAAAAATCTGTTATGGGGAAGTCTTTTTATATGTCAAATTCGGTTTTTTCAATATTTACTCGTGCCCAGGTCATAGGCCGGGAACGAGTTATAAACTGCAAATGTTTTTTTCTTCTTTTTTCCTGTGTTCGTCTCGAGAATGTGGCATTCTTGCGCAATCGGTCACGTGTTACAGTTCCTGATTGGTTAAGAGCGTAAGAAACAATGCCCTTCATTCATCACCTTTGAGCGAGTGCGAACTCTTCGAAGTGAACGCGAGTCAGGAACTTTAGGAATGCAAGATGGCGGACAGCCCAAAAAATGGCTTTCAGAGACAGGCTTTTCCAGCAGTGAGACAATAGAAAATGGAGCTTTTAACTCAAGATATACCTAGACACTTATAAGAGCTTCAGAATGGGCTGCTATTTTGAGCTTGATCTCCAATACTTTGACCAAATATCGAACTCTAAATGGAGTACTTGAAAGGAGGCCCTCGCGATAAAGACTATTTCCTATGAGCTGGAAAACTACAAATTTCTCATTCTACATGTTGCTAAACGAACATACATAGAAGCAAGTCAATTATATTTCTCATTTCTTAATTCATGTTGAGGGGTTTTTGTACTGAATTTTAACACCGAAATTCTGGACCAGACAATTTATTTATATATTTTCATGGAACTAAGGTTGTATTTGACCTGATGCGTTTGGTCACGTAATGGATAAAACATCTGAAACATGAACGAAAAAATACACGATTTGTTATGTCAAAAACGCCGTTGTAGAAGTCTTTACAGCAAACAATTGAGATATGTAGTGAAATAAAAAGTTGAATAAACTGGGTATATTCGCAAGTAATATTTTTGCATGTGAGATATATAATACCCATGATAATAGAAGGACAAAGGCAAACACTACTAGTTGATGACAGACAAATTAAAGGTCTTGACTACTGCGGCTTGTTGAACTACAGGCAGTGTACGGTTCGAAGTGCGTCTTGTTAAAAAGTTTATTAACGACAACATGTTAATCGCTCTTACTCTAGCGGCAGCTAATCTAAATGTCGTTTTTAAGCCGATTTTTGGCTCCTTTTATTCATATATAAAACATCCAAAACATGAACGAAAAATTACACGATTTGTTATTGTGTCAAAAACGCCATTGTAGAAGTCTTTACAGCAAACAATTGAGATGTATAGTGAAATAAAATGTTGAATAAACTGCATATTCGCAGGTGATATTTGTGCATGTCGGAGATATATAATACCCATTCATGATAATAGAAGGACAAAGGCAAACACTAATGGCTGCTGACAGACAAATTGACAAATCAGATATTCTTTAGTTTAAGTTAGCCGATTCAAAAAAGGTCTTTATGTTACGGTTAACTATTTCCCGGAATGGTGAAGAATGCGTGAAACGGCTCGGGGAAGAGTACGAACGGGGCCGGCCATTGGAGCCTCTTCTAAAAGGGGCTCCCAGGGCACGAGTGAACGCACGTGTGCGTCTAGTTCATGAATTCTGCAGAGTTTTTTAATTCATAATTTTTTAATTTTTCTCAGATGAAAGGTCCATTAAGCCTGGTTTTCACTTCGATGGAAGCAGAAGCGGAAGCAACATACGCAGACTCAGTATCGCCTTTATCACCTAGGTGTGAGAAAAGACAAGCGCTGCTAATGAGCAGTACACCTCTGAGTCTGCGTATGTTAATCACCATATGTAATTTTAAAAAAAACTTTTACCAAACAGAAATGGAGATATGTTTTTATATATTGAAATTTTACGTCAAATGCAATCCACGAGTTAAAAACTTTAACGTTATTGTTTTGAAAGCTTATGATTGGTTGAAATCTTTTGACACAAAAGAAACTAGGCTTCATGCACTTGTACTTTTTATTTTGAAAACATGTTATCCATAGAATGATATATTTTCTATCTTGAAACCAAGAAATTCTGCCGTGGGAAAAGCGATATGCCGCAGAACAATAGAAAGCTCCCTAGTTCTTACCCGCATTGTAACTTAAAAACAGCAAACAGAATAACTATTACAGAGAGATAACATTGTAGGATCATGGCAAAATATTTGTTAAGAAATAATCTTAGAGTGCTTACAATATAACGTGAAAAACTTTGTGAGAAATTGCACTAATTTGCACTAATTAAACAATAGAAAACAAAGGATTTCGTGCTATTTAGTACAATTTAGTTCGCTAACTTTTTCACGGATATATTGTAAGCACTCTATAGCTCGATCGGATGTGCAGTCATGCGTAGAGTTCGCTAAATTGCAAGAAAAAAAATTATGCACCTTTGTCAGGGGAGTGCCTTGGGAGATGTGGTGGCCGTAAGTTCATCCTTTTTTTTAAATTTTCTAAAGCCGATTCAGTGATCTTTCATAAACACGGTTAACTCATCTCCCAAGACTAACTAATGCCCACCCCCCTGACAAAAGAGTGAATTCTTGCTCATTTGGATTCACACATTACACATTAATTTTTTTATTTCACAAAAATATTTCTAAAATATATAATACTGGTCCGCAATTAGCAGTGGCTAGTCTAGGCGGACCAGACTATAATAGTGTGGCGAGTTAGATTTATCGTTGAATAATAGTAGAGCGCGCACAAAGTTTTATAGCGCGCGCGCAAATCACGTTTTGTAAATCAAATCTTTGATGATGAATATTTACAGTTAGTTTTGAGTGTTAGTTCAAAAAGAAAACCTGCTTACAGTCTCAATTATGTCTATTTCATAACTTCAAGTCAACGAAATTGGTATGTAACATTTCTCATTTAACTAAGTACTACGTAGAAATCAGTTATAGTTGTAAATTCGCAAGAATTATACAAGAAAGAGAACGGAAAAAGCTGTAGATTTGCCGGTTTGCTTCATGCAACCGATCTCTATTTCAGTAGTTGTTGTTTACAAGTGATTTACTTCTACAGTAATCAGGTATAGGATTGTCTAATTAAGTTGTTGGTTTAGCATGAATCGCTAAGTAGTTTGAATAGTGTGTTTACACTAGTTATTTTAGGTTGGTCACATATCGACCTAAAGTTTCTGCTAGTTTTTTTGTAGTTGACTTATGCATGAAATCCTTAACCTTTGTATAACAACGTAGGATAGTAATTAATTAGTTATTGTTGATTACTTATCGTAGTTCTCGCCGTTCGTTTGGGTTTACGTTTGTGAAGTGGAATAAACCGTAGTCAAAGTGAAGTGTTGGTTTGGTTTACTTGGTCACATTTTGGCGTCGCGAGCAGGATAACAAGAGTAGAAGTACGTAGACCAGTAAGTTAACCAGTAGATTTTAACCTATAACAAAGAAAAAATACGGCGAGATTCAATTTGATGTGAGACTGGAAAATGGCTGAAGTACAAGAGCTGAGAGATCTAGTAGAGAAGCTCCAGTCCGAGCTAGGAAGTTTGAAAGACAGTCAAGACGGAGAACAGTTTGCAAAACAATATGTTGTGTACAAGCAAGAAAGGAAAGTGAAGAAGTTCAACGGGAAAGCAGTAAATGACACAAGCTTCTACGAAAAAGTCGAAGAATTTATAGCTGAAACAAATGCCATCTTTGAAACCAGGAAAATGACAACACCTGAAAAAGTTGAGTTTATCCTCACACACCTGGAAGGACCAGCTCGAGAAGAAATCCGTTTGTATCCCAAAACCGATCAAAACGACCCAAAGAAGTTGCTCGAGATATTAAAGAAAGAGTTTGGAGAAAAACATTCCCTGCCAGAACTGTTTAAGATCTTTTATAACCGTAAACAAAAAGATGAAGAAAGTTTAAGAGAATACTCACATGCTTTGTCGAGTTTGTTTGATAGAATAGTTCAGAAATCCCCAAGTGCCAGTGACAGACCGTCAGACATCACAGTTCGAGACCAATTCGTCGATAATGTGAAAGACCACCTTCTCAGGAAAGAGTTGAAGAAATTGGTGAGAAATAATCCTCTTGTTTCCTTTCTGGATGTTCGAGAAGAAGCGTTAAAATGGTCAGAAGAAGAAGTGACAACGAAGACAGCAAACCGTCGTGAAGCTAGTACCAGGACCCGCTCTGACAACGATGTCGCGTGCAAAGTCGTTTCCGCTTCCGGTACAAGTGAGCTGAAGGAAATACAAGGAGTATTGTCACGCCAACAAAAGTTAATTGAAGATCTAGTGAAAACTGTGAAGACGCTTGAAGGAAAGAACAAAGCCTCCAAAGAATGGAAGTGCTACAGCTGTAACGAACCAGGACACATCGCAAGGAATTGCCCAGTAAAGAAGAGTCAAAGTCAAAACCCACCGCAGACGGGAGGAGACAAGTCAAGTGGTCCGTCAAACAGGGACCCCCCACAGCATTGAGTCAGGCTGTGGGAGGGGCAGTCAAAGACTCATTTTCATTTGATAATTTAGATGAAGTTTTTGAAAGAACTGTAGGGACTTGCCCTACGACTGTTGTTACTATGAATGGTGTTGTTGTACCGTGCATTTTAGACACGGGGTCGCAAGTTACGACCTTATCTGAAAGTTTTTTTAATAAACATTTTATTGGAAAGGCATTGAAGCCTTTGAACGGTTGGCTTACCATTACGGCAGCCAATGGTCTTGATATACCTTACGTTGGTTATATCGAGCTTGATATTGAAGCTTGTGGTGTCACAGTTCCACAAAGAGGAGTTCTAGTTCTCAAAGACAGCGTGCAAAATAACGAGAGTGAAACAAGATTGCCAGCATTGATTGGAATGAACGTGATTAGCCAGTTGAAAGAGAAAGTCGTCGTAAACAGAGCGGCCGAGACTGAAGAGATTAAAGGCCCCTGGGCCAGTGTTCTTAGAATTCAAGCAGCAAAGAAATAACCTAGTACTCAAGGATTTGCTCGTGTGGCCGGTAAAACGCCTGTGAGAGTACCGAGTGGTTCAGTTGCAGTGTTAAGAGTCTCTTGTGGTCGAGTTGGCAACTCGGACGACGTGCTTATTGAGAGATTATCTACCTCACTTCCAGGTAACATTGTTCTTGTTGACACATATGCAAAGGCAAAGACTGGAGGAGCGTATGTAAGAGTAGCTAATCTAAACGATGACGATGTATGGCTTCAACCAAGAACTAGAGTTGGTATTGTACATTCCGTAGAAGAAGTGCCTGAAGAGACTATCTCCTTAAATCAAGTAGATGTAGATCGTGTAGAAGTAGCTAGAGTGGAAGAAAAGAGTCAGAAAACTACTTGTCCTGTTGATCTAGATGATCTGGAGTGTAGTTTGTTGCAAAAGGAACAGTTAAGAGCACTACTAGTTAAATATGCAAGCGCATTTGCCGCAGACGACGATGACATAGGATATACGGACAGTGTAACACACAGAATATATACTAATGATGATGTTCCAGTGAATCTTCCTTTCAGACGCATACCACCCAGTCAGCTAGCAGAAGTTAAAGAACACATTCAGAAGTTGTTGAGTCGTGAGGTCATCCGTGAAAGCCACAGTCCATATGCATCGCCTATAGTACTGGTAAGAAAGAAGAATGGTGAGTTAAGACTTTGCGTCGATTATCGTCAGCTGAATGCTAAGACCGTGAGGGACGCATACCCACTGCCAAGAATTGAAGAATCTTTGGACGCCCTTCAAGGAGCCAAATTCTTTTCGCTTGTTGATCTCGCAAGCGGATTCAATCAGATTACAACAGAATGCCGTTTGGATTAACAAACGCACCCGCTACGTTCCAGCGCATGATGCAAAGCTGCATGAGTGACTTTATGTTCAATATACTACTTGTATATCTCGATGATGTTATCATCTATTCGAAGACGTTCGAAGAACACCTCCAGAGACTAGAAGCTGTATTGGAAAGAGTCGAAAAGTATGGATTGAAGCTAAAGCCATCAAAGTGCAAATTTCTGCAAACAAAGGTAACATACCTGGGCCATGAAGTATCGGCTGAAGGCATTGCCCCTGATCCCGACAAGATTGACGCTGTTGCAAACTGGGAAGTACCTAAGACACTGAAAGAACTGCGCTCATTCTTAGGATTCGCGTCGTATTACAGAAAGTTTATCAACAAGTTTGCGCAAATCGCTGGCCCTCTACACGAACTGGTTAACAGTTGCCTACACGAGATGAAACCATCAAAGAGACATTCAAATCTCCAATTAGAAGCAAGATGGACTCCACGTCATCAAGAAGCGTTTGATACACTGAAGGCAAAGCTGATCACACCGCCGTTGCTAGGATACCCCGACTACAGCAAGCCATTCGTGCTTGAGACAGATGCTAGTCTTACAGGGCTAGGTGCCATCCTCTATCAGGAACAAGAAAGTGGTAAAGTTGTAATCAGTTATGCCAGTCGACGGTTACGACCGACAGAGAAGAACGAAAGAAACTACAGCTCAATGAGGCTAGAGATGTTAGCGTTGAAGTGGGCGGTCACAGAGAAGTTTAAGAACTATTTGCTTGGATCGACCTTTACCATTCTCACAGATAACAACCCCTTGAGTCATCTGAGAACAGCAAAGTTGGGTGCAGTCGAACAACGATGGGCATCTCAACTGGCACTGTACGACTTCCAAATCAAATACAGAACTGGAAAATCGAATCAAGCAGCAGACGCATTATCAAGATGCACAGGACCAGAAGCAGAGGATAATAAAGACTCAGAAGACGAAGTACACGACGCTAATGAAATATCAGTTGATGCATCAAAGTTACCTACTGAATTACAGAGTACTATGAGAGTAGAAGCGATGAACAGATCAACCTCAGTCCAAGTTAATATGCCAACATCTTCGTTTCCATCGTACTCAAAGGAAGAGTTGCAGATGCTACAGTCATCAGACCCAAGCATAAAGAGATTATTGCACTACTTAGAACAAAGAAAGCCAACAGCTCAAGAAAGAAGAAAAGAAACTCGTAGTGCAATGGCTTTGATTAAGCAATGGAGCAAGCTAAGTCAAGAAGACCAGCTTATATACAGGACAGTTAACGACCCATACCATGGAGAAGTAAAGCAGTTGGTTATTCCAGAGGTGATGAAAGATCGAGTGTTGAAAGGTGTGCATGATCAGATTGGCCATCAAGGACAAGAAAGAACACTACAGTTGTTGCGCCAACGTTGCTACTGGCCGGGTATGTATAAAGATACCGAGTTGTACGTCAAGAAGTGTGAGAGATGTAACCTAGCAAAGTTGCCAACGCCTAGAGTGAGACCAGCGTCGAGTACCTTACTGGCAAGCAAGCCTTTAGAGATCCTTGCTATTGACTTTACTCTAATCGAAAAGTCATCGGATGGAAGAGAAAACGTCTTGGTCATGACGGACGTCTTCACCAAATTCACAATCGCTGTACCGACACGGGACCAAAAAGCCAGTACCACAGCGAAAGTACTACTCAACGAATGGTTCTTCAAGTACGGTGTCCCAAAGCAACTACACTCAGATCAAGGAAGAAACTTCGAAAGCAATGTAATCAAGGAACTGTGCAACATGTACGGAATCAAAAAGACCAGGACAACGCCTTACCATCCAGAAGGTAATGGACAGTGTGAACGTTTCAACAGAACGATGCATGAACTGTTAAGAACATTACCACCAGAGAAGAAGAAAAGATGGACGGCCTTCCTTCCAGAATTACTCTATTCCTACAACGTCACTCCTCATGCTTCCACAGGCTACAGCCCATACCATCTGCTGTTTGGTAGAGATCCAGTGATACCACTCGATTTTTTGCTGGGGAGGAGAGAGGAAGAAATGTACGACACTACGCAAGGTGCTGATGAATGGCTAAACGCACACAGAGAACGCCTGTCGACAGTATATGAAAATGCAGCCAGACATCTTAAGAAGTGTAGCGAAGAACGCACTAGACACCTTGACAAAAAAGTTCACGACCCTCAAGTCAACGTTGGAGACCACGTTTATATGAGAAACAGAGTTCTAGGAAGAAACAAGATACAGGATGCTTGGAACCCCAAGTTGTACGTGGTTGTGCAAGTACCAGGCAGTGGAAATCCTGTGTACACTTTAAAGTCAGTGGACGATGGTACATCATGTCGAGCCCATCGTAGCTCATTCAGAGTGTGTCACCCTACGTTTGATCGTGAAGAGCAGCCTACATCCAGAGAATCAGCATTGGAGTCAGTGCTTGAAAAGAGGTCAGCTAACGACTTCCCAATGAGGACAGACGATGATGACGACAACGACGACGGTGTGCTATACTGTATGCGACGGATACCTAAGCGTGCACCTACGTTGACAGGCAACAATCAAGAACGTCCACCCAAGGTGACAAGCAGCATCCAAGACAAGACCTATAAAGATCCAAGGCTAGAGGACTCAACGCAAGATTCGTCAACAGTCCAACCTCTTCGAAGGTCCAAGCGACTGGCGTCAAGACAAAGAACCTATCACCCATTAATGAACTTGGTCGAAGTTTCGACCGTTACTTATGTTTAATTTATATAACTAGTTTAGAATTGTCGAGGGCGACAATTTAAAAAAGTGGAGGTGAGTGTGGCGAGTTAGATTTATCGTTGAATAATAGTAGAGCGCGCACAAAGTTTTATAGCGCGCGCGCAAATCACGTTTTGTAAATCAAATCTTTGATGATGAATATTTACAGTTAGTTTTGAGTGTTAGTTCAAAAAGAAAACCTGCTTACAGTCTCAATTATGTCTATTTCATAACTTCAAGTCAACGAAATTGGTATGTAACATTTCTCATTTAACTAAGTACTACGTAGAAATCAGTTATAGTTGTAAATTCGCAAGAATTATACAAGAAAGAGAACGGAAAAAGCTGTAGATTTGCCGGTTTGCTTCATGCAACCGATCTCTATTTCAGTAGTTGTTGTTTACAAGTGATTTACTTCTACAGTAATCAGGTATAGGATTGTCTAATTAAGTTGTTGGTTTAGCATGAATCGCTAAGTAGTTTGAATAGTGTGTTTACACTAGTTATTTTAGGTTGGTCACATATCGACCTAAAGTTTCTGCTAGTTTTTTTGTAGTTGACTTATGCATGAAATCCTTAACCTTTGTATAACAACGTAGGATAGTAATTAATTAGTTATTGTTGATTACTTATCGTAGTTCTCGCCGTTCGTTTGGGTTTACGTTTGTGAAGTGGAATAAACCGTAGTCAAAGTGAAGTGTTGGATTGGTTTACTTGGTCACATACGAATAGATTTTACAACAATTTTTTTTCAAAACAAAAGCACAAGAAATGAAATCTAAGTTAGGCGCGATATATGGAATATATATATTACTTGATATTTAGTAAACCCCTTCTGGCGGCTGGTATATCGAAGGATAATGTCCGAGGATTAGAGATGGTCCGAAAAATGAACATTTGCTTCGAGGGCAAATGAGATATCTTGAGGACCATCTCTAGTTCGAGGACATTATCCTTCAATATGCCAGTGAGCCAGAAGGGGTTTATTTATTTTATATCCCTCCGATAAATTTTCTTGCTTCATCTTTGAAAGAAAAACAAACTTTGGGCAAAACCCATTCAAATGCAAGTGCTTTTTAAACGATTGTGATTGGCTCTTACACATTTTATCTATCTCTGATTGGTTGTTTGGTTGTAAGCTCTGCCGTTGTCATGACTTCAGTGAAGCAACTCACTGCATGCAGAACTTAGAGGCAAACACAACATTTTGGGAAGCAAAATGCATCAAAATTCCCTCTGATAAGCTGGAAAATCATATGGTTATACTAAGAGAGCTTTAGATGCAATTCGATAGTCATTGAAAGTAAAAATTGTAGTTTTTAAAAGCCGAAAAAGGCGTATTTCGAAGTAGAGGATGACTTGCAAACTGACGGCTGACTTGAAAGACCACGCGAACGAGGAGCTGTTTTCACAGTTTTGTTGGCTAGGTTATCTACCGTAAAGGATAGCCAAGGGTGATTTCTGAATTCTGTCCCTACCGAATGCTGAAGTTTGCCGTTTTGGCGGAAATCCATCGCTGTTGAAGCAGTTGAAGCTAAAGTTCAACGTTTACAAGTCGTTACAAGTCGTCGATAAATGCTCGTGTTGCAGTTCTATATGTTGACTGCAAGCTGACTAGGTGTGAATTTTGCAATTGAGTGAGAAATGTAGGTACGTCCAATCTTTTGTTCTGCATAAATTGCTAAACCTTTATTTAACTTAACCTCAAAAACTTTGGCGACACGCCGAAAACATATCTGTCTGCATGTTAACGGGAGAAAAGTATTGTTTTGCCATTAAATTTTTTCTTTGAATGCCGTCTCTTGGATTCATGCACCCTTCTCACCTTTCCTAAAACGGGCTCCAAGCGTACTTTCCTAAATTTAGGAAATTGCTATAAGCGGCTTTAGACTGTCATCGCAACAATCTCACTAGGAAACCTGGCCTCTCGATATGTTATTGACCAATCACAGTCCTCATAAGCTTTCGACGTACGATGATGAGGGTTTTTCTCAGTAACCTGACGGACTGATGTATCAATCATTGTGAAATAACTATAATGTTACCTAAATAAATGACGTCTGAAAGTTGCACATTGCACAAAAGTTGCACAACGTTACTCTTTTAAAGTAATTGATGGTCGCTAGATCTAAGACTGAGTCATCAGTGTGGTGTTTAGAACGACTACTTTGATGATGTGCCTTCATAAATGTTGTTGCTTGTGGATCATGACACAATGTTGAAAGTCAGGCTAAATTCTTCGATCTAATACAGCCAAAATCTAGAGGTCGCCGTTATGTTCGTTATCACTGGCTATTAGCTTTAAACGATTAAATTGTCAATGTGTTGCACAATATTGAGACGTTGGTTAAAAATATCCATGTACATGATCCTTGTCTTTCTGACCACTATGCTGTTCATTGTCACCTATCTGTCAGTATACGTAAGCCACTTGCATCTACAAAAGTCATTACTTACAGAAAACTTTGCACTGTTGACTGTGATTTATTCCATTTTGATATTGTTAACTCATCACTACTCCAAAATCCTTCGTCTGACTTATCTGAACTTTGTGATCAATATCTTCGATTATTGATAATCATGCTCCACTTCTTTCTAAAGTTGCATTGTACGTCAACGCCCTAGAGCGCCTTGGTATACCAATGTTATCAAAGAAAACAAAACTAAACGGCGGAACCTTGAAAGACGCTGGCGTCGTTCTGGTCTAACTGTTGATCGGCAACTTTACGAAGCTCAATGCAATGTTGTCAAGAAGCTTATTTTTGATGCCAAAATGAATTACTACTCTAATCAAATTGATGATGCTGGCACTGATTCTAATGCTCTTTTGCATCGTACACCTAAAAAACGACTTCCGTCTTGTAACTCTACCACCATCCTTGCGGACAAGTTCATCAACTTTTTCAAAAACAAAATAGTAAATATCAGGGATCAGCTACCATCTATTTCATTTAATCCTTTTTTGATACATGATCAACCCCAAATTGATAGCTGTTTGGAATCATTCTCTCCTATAACTTGTGAAGAACTGTCAAAAATTGCAAGAAAATTATCCTCGAAATCCTGTTGTCTTGATCCTATTCCTGCCAATTTTTTGGTCAACGAACTTACCACTTTACTACCTGTCATCTGTAATATTGTTAATATATCAATCACCACTGGCTTCGTTCCTTCTTCAATGAAATGGGCTGTTTTAAAACCTCTTCTCAAGAAGCCTACTCTCAATCATGAAATTCTTGGACATTACCGCCCTATTTCTAACCTCAAGGCTGTCTCGAAAATAATTGAAAAAACTGTTGCTGAACGTTTGAACTCTTACTTGTCAATTAATAATCTTCATGAACCATTTCAATTCGCTTATAAACAGTTTCACAGCTGCGAGACTTCTCTTCTTCGTGTGAATAATGATATACTCCAGGTCATTGATAATCGAAAGTGTGTTGCACTTCTTCTCCTTGATCTATCAGCTGCGTTTGACACCGTAGATCATGAAATTTTGCTGAGTCGCCTGAATTCAAAGTTTGGAATAGGAGGCAGCATGGCCGAGTGGTCAGAGCGTTGGTCTCGCAATCTGGCGGTCCCAGGTTCGATTCCCGCTCTGGCCACTAGCTGAGACTGAATTTGTTCCGATTTCGATTAGTTCAAATTCAGTTTCACGGCCATGCTTGTAATATAGCCAACTGGTTTGCCGCCTTGCCAATTGGGATTCTTAATCTATTTATGTTTGATTTATATCATTTAGTTAGGATTTATAAATTGAGCTGAAAAGCCCTGTTGAGGGAGTCTCAATCATGTATGTATGTATGTATGTATGTATGTATATAATATCTGGAAACGTGGTTCAAATCATATCTGTCTAATCGTAGGCAGTTTGTCGTTTTAGATGGTGTTTCTTCTGAACCTCTTGAGCTCGATTGTGGTGTTCCTCAAGTATCTGTTCTTGGACCTATCTTGTATATACTCTACACTTCTCCTGTTGCTGATATTTTACGTTCCCATGATTTGTCATTTCACCTGTATGCAGATGATACACAACTATACCTTCCGTTTTTCTGTAATGATGATGAAGATATGTACCAGTCCATGAATCGTATTGAAAATTGCCTGTCAGACATTGACCTATGGATGTCCATAAATAAATTAAAGCTTAATAAGGATAAAACTGAACTTATTTTTCTCTACTCCAAGCATAGCCCGCAAGAATCTCTCCCTAACCTTTGTTTTGGAAATGATGTAATCAAGCCGTCGAAATCAGCAAGAAATATTGGTGTAATCTTTAATTCAACAATGTCAATGGTATCCCACGTTAATTCCATCTGTAAAACTGCCTTTTACCATCTCCGAAACATTGCCAAAGTTAGAAAATTCCTGTCTCTTCAAACTACTGAAAGACTGGTTCATGCTTTTATCACTTCTAAGATCGATTGTTTTAACTGTCTTCTTTTTGGTCTTCCAAGTCAACAAATTTCAAAACTCCAGTCGGTTCAAAATGCTGCTGCACGTCTAATAACTCTATCACGCAAACACTGTCACATCACTCCTATCTTAATTCCATTACACTGGCTTCCTGTTGCTGATCGAATAAAATTCAAGATTCTTTTGATAACCTTTAAAGCCCTCTACGACCTGGCTCCTTCCTATATATCTGACCTGATTTCCCTCTACAAACCTACAAGAAATCTTCGCTCTTCTACTGATGTTCAACTTGTTCGTTCGTTCTGTGTGTGTGCCCCTGAACTTTGGAGCTCTCTTCCGTATTATATAAGGACTACAACTTCTCTGTCATTGTTCAAGTCTTCACTGAAAACGCATCTTTTCAAGTTAGCTTATAATTTGAAATGACTTTTTTTTCCCTCTTTCCCATGCGCCTAGAACATATTTGTATAGGCGCAATATAAATGCATTATATTATTATTATATTATTATTGTACTTAATTCATTTATTAAATTAGGTCCTACAGATAAAGAATTGTGAAACTTTTAAACCTTTGGAAACTGAATTCAGCTGTCTGTAATTAGCATTCAACGAATTTCAAAACCTTATTGGTGCTGTTAGTTAACTAAATATAAATCATGAACCAAAGTACGCGTTTGCCTTATACGTCCAAATATCGGACATCCAAAAGAAAATTCTAGAGCGATTTTTCGAAGAGCAGGGAATGACCAGCACTCGCAAAGAAGTGAAACCATTAATTAGTAAAGCTGCCAAAGAAACTGGTCTTACGGAAGAAAGAGTTATGGTACGTGCAGGCACTGTAAGATATCGATCGACTGTTTCAATTATTGTCAGCTCAAGCTAACAATTCATATCATGGTACTATATGTGTTAGCAGAAATGGATTTCAAACGAAAAAGCAAGAATGAAGCGATCAAGTTCTGATGCTGGAGTTTCCGATGAAACCTTCTCAAGAAAACCTATTCTCTTCTTTTCTCTTCTCTTTTCCTTTTTTCTTCTCTTCTCTTCTCTTCCCTTTTCTTCTCTCCTTTTCTCTTCTCTTCTCTTCTCTTCTCTTCTCTTCTCTTCTCTTCTCTTCTCTTCTCTTCTCTTTTGCTCTCTTCTCTCCTCTCTTCTTATCTTTCCAATCCCTTGTCTGGTCTGGTCTGGTCTGGTCTGGTCTGGTCTGGTCTGGTCTGGTCTGGTCTGGTCTGGTCTGGTCTGGTCTGGTCTGGTCTGGTCTGGTCTGGTCTGGTCTGGTCTGGTCTGGTCTGGTCTGGTCTGGTCTGGTCTGGTCTGGTCTGGTCTGGTCTGGTCTGGTCTGGTCTGGTCTGGTCTGGTCTGGTCTGGTCTGGTCTGGTCTGGTCTGGTCTGGTCTGGTCTGGTCTGGTCTGGTCTGGTCTGGTCTGGTCTGGTCTGGTCTGGTCTGGTCTGGTCTGGTCTGGTCTGGTCTGGTCTGGTCTGGTCTGGTCTGGTCTGGTCTGGTCTGGTCTGGTCTGGTCTGGTCTGGTCTGGTCTGGTCTCTTCTCTTCACTTCTCATCTTTCTCATCTCTTCTCATCTCTTTCATCTCTTTTCATCTCTTTTCGTCTCTCAAAACTTATTAATTTAAATCATTTATGATCGGAGCTACCAATACTTATAGTGACGATATTTCTATTTTAACAAACATGTAGACAAGGCGCATTTTCGAAAAATCAGATACCTGGAGGCATTTTGGGGTAGAAGCTGGTAACTAATTTTTCATGCTGAATCCGAATATGACTGTTACCAAGACGTATTCGGCAATCTTATCGTGTAAATGACGTATTTTGTGTATTGCTACAGTCATTTCATACTAACGGCTTTTTCATGTAATTCCAAAAGTTCCCAAACTTAAAAACAAAATTTGTTTGTATCTCTTGGATAACTGTAAGTGTTTTCATACAAAATTTCGTTTTTTTGAAAATTCGTATCTCCTTGAGTTTTCAACTTATATCCTTCAAACTTCACAGTTTTACTGATTTTGATATGCTCTTTCCAGCTATGGTAATTGTTTTTAAGTTTAGGAACTTTTGCAATTACATGAAAAAGCCGTTAGTATGAAATGACTGTAGCAATTCACAAAATACGTCATTTACACGATAAGATTGCAGAATACGTCTTGGTAACAGTCATATTCGGATTCAGCATAAAAAATTAGTTTAGAATAGTTATGTTACCAGCCTCTACCCCAAAATGCCTTCTGCACTTTTTGCGATCGACTTTTTCAGTTTTGCGCCTTGTCTAATGAGCTTTTTAAACAAAATGAAGTTTGCCGGTCGTCTGTTGTTGCCATGACAACAGCAAGCGTGATAAATTATAAAAAAGTATCCAAATTCTTATTTCATCAGCCATAGTATGATATATCACTTCAAAATGAGATTTTGACAAAAATGAGATCTGGGACATTTTCGTTGAGTGTATAGGTATTTATGAAACCCGTTTTCAGCCCCCTTAAGGTAAGCTTAAAAACTTTACTCGAGTTATTTTACAAGTCATACAAAATAATCCAAAACCTTGACATGCCGTTATAGGTTACGCAAATGAACAGCTTATACAGTTGATACCTTTGCTTCAACAAAGGCTGTAGAGTAAACATAAAACTAGACAAAAGACTTTGCACAGCTCATTAAGCAACCTTGGTTAGTCAGGCGTATGTAACAGTAGGGAAGGGAAGGGGACTACAGAAGTATATATTTAAGGTATATATGACTGTATCTTTTGTATAAGTTTGAGCAGAAAAAATGGCAAGTCATTCTAAGTCTTTCAGCAAAGAATGAATAGCAACACAAGAAGGCATTGATTGACAGGCGGTTATGTAGTGAGAATTTTTTCCCAGTGAAAAGTTTCAACTGAAGAAAGTAGCAACTTTAGCAACTTAGCAATCGTACGTCGTAATCCACAACAATGCATTATAGCCTATGGCAAGGCAGTTCAAAAAGATACGAAGTGACAAATGTTCCGCATAGTTTCCTTTTCAATTAATAAATGTTGATAGGCAGATTCTGAGACCTCATAATCAACATGCAAAATAACCAGATGTCTAACAATTATTATAACCCTAAACATTTAATTACTCACCGAGTAAGGGTTTCCATTTGGCTTGTAGGAGATGATTCCTCCTCTAAAGTGCGATGCGTTCACAACCAAACTGACAATGAGCACAAGAGATACTTGCACGAGCAACTTCTTCATGATCATCATTAGTTTAAATCCTGCTTAACGTCTTGGAATTTGGTATCCGAGTGCACTTAGTGCTGCCTTTTTCTTTTTAATGCTTTTTGTTTGCGAGATGAACCAACAGTGCCTATAACACTGTAAAAGGTAAAAATTCTGGGGCATCTGACAGTGGGTTTAACTCTGTTATATCTTTGCCATGCCTAGTCAGGGTTAAGTATGACCAATTGATTGGTGCAGAAACAGTTACTACGCACCATGGCGTCAAATTTCATTGGTCGTTTATCACGTGATCAATAATGCGGAAGTACGGCGTAAAAAATCATTTGCAGTGAGGGGAGGGGGTACTTGGGCGATAGTAAACAAGTCTGAAGGAATGCAATTATATATCGTTCATACTGTGCAAACGTTTTGTTTATATGAAATCAAAGGTCATCAATAATTAAAAATGATTTTGCAACGAACTCTGTATGGAACTATTTACTTAGAGCCATAAAGTTGTCCTTCAAATAATAAATGCAATATTGTCTTTGTTAATCTCTCTTAGATCAAGTTCCATATTCAATTCAAGGTATCTTTTGAGCACCTTGTTACCATTACAACACATTGTTTACAGTTTCTTGCAGGGTTTGTTTTTTTGTGAAGCCATGGTAACGCTATAAATATGATCTTTCCTCTCATCCGTTACATTCCTTCGAATTTTTTCAGTTATTTTTTGGCCAATTTAAGGCCTTCTTCGAGGACATTTAGTCACACAGTGACAAAAATTAATAAAAAATTGCTGTGGTACTATTTTCGTCTATTAGCGATTTAGTATTGGTTTGAGGTATGTATGCAATGTTATTAATCTTACTTTTAACAAGAGAGTGTTTATAGTTACCATCTACAATGTTTGGTTTCGTTACCATAGTAACTTTGAATGTTTTCATTCCTCTTTACCTCAAACTTTCTTCTTATCTGATTATCGTGGAAATAAATGGCTTCACAACGATTTCAGAAATTCAAGGATCTGTACGGAAGACTTGAAATCCATCCCTAAGAGCCAGTATTTTAATGATTAACGGAACGACGTTTACACATCTTGTGCTATTTTTAGCTCACTCGACTGACTTTCGCCATCATCAAAACATGTTTTCAGGTTTCACAATGATGTCTGCAAGTCTCTTTGTAATTGACTGTGCATGCAATACACATTTTATGCAATACAATGCTTTGTTTTCAAAACGGTGTGTGACAGCAACCCATCCCCTAAATCAAAGTACGCAGTAGAAACATCATCTTTCGTAAGACTATGAAAAAGAACCGTGCACTATTTGAGCGTTTCTGAATCGAAAAATGCAGCTTAAAGACTGCATGACAGTGAATCGAAGCGCGGTGAAGTTTGCATGCAGCATTTTGATTGAAATAAGTTGTATTGAAGAAAAAAATAACTTTTTGCTGTTATGTTTTATTTTATGTAAGGCAAGCTTCCTGTGTTGTTCGTGACAAAAGCGCGCTTTATTTAATCGCATAGCGAACACACGGCTTGTGTCCTTTTTTCCAATCTTAGCGAGAAACCATATGAGGGCCTGATTATATGAACATGGCTGACTTCTTTTGTTTTGTGGCCCCAAGGGAAAAGAAGAAGAAGAAGAAGAAAAAAACAAAACAAAAAAAAAAAACAGGAAGCCTGCCTTCAGTACATGAAATAAAACACAACAGCAAAAAGTTTATTCCAAGACGTTAAGCAGGATTCAAGCTAATGATGAACAAAATTGAGAAAAACTCGCAACAAAATTGTCAAAATCCCCAAAACCGAAAACCGTGTACAAAATCTGAAGTCAAAAACCGCAAAACATCAGGTTCAAATAACAATTAATAACCGCATCAAAAAAACGTAAAACCGCATCACCGCCAACCATTTTTCTGTTACCTTTGCATGTGAACTGCTCTTTTGATCTGCTGGCTGTACTATCTACATTGCTTATGGTCGATGTTTTGCCATCATTGCTTTGTGGAGCAATATTTTTTTAATGATAACCCAATTGAAAGAATTTGTGGTCAGGGAATAGTTTCTGGGTAATCATTTCCAAGCATGTACAGCCGAGACGGGAGGGGGAACTTAGAGAACTGATAATATGTTTAATAGAAGAGCAGTTACAAATACTTCACGTTATCTACAGACCCTCACATATAAAAGGATTTGTTCTTGCATACGTCACTCTTATCAGAGCTGGATGATCCTGGTGGTTACAACCCCTCCCCCATTCCATCCTCAATAGACCATTTCACGGTTCTCGTCGTTCAACCTCAGCCTCGACAGTGCAGTAGTATATTCTTTAGAATTTGACTACAGTCCGTGGAATTTTAAGTGTTTCGACTGTTTAATTTGTTGATGTGCACATTCCTTATATTACCATTACTGCAGTCAATTTCTAAACTGAATATATTTCACGTTGTCGAGGCAGAGGTTAAACCGCCACGAAAAGAACCGTAAAATGGTCTATTAAAAAGACACTCTGCCATCCCTGTCCAGTTTCAAGTCCAACAGCAGGTACAACAGTACTAGCTACATAATAATCCTGGACTAATGTATGTGATATATTGCACGTTTATTGATGTCTTTTGAGTTGAAATACCACAATATGTTAACAACTAGCAGTCGTAAATGAAGCACAGACTTATAGAGCTGTTATCGCATGAGTGGAAAACTTACCGCGCCGTACCGTAACCGTACCAGTGTCGTAACTGATGTCTATGAAAACATTCGAGGTTCTTACCGTAACCGCGCCTTGCAGTGATCGAGCCGTTTTCCCAGTCATACGAGATCTGCCCTAATACTACAATGTGAAGAGCTTGAAAATGAGGCATATATCGACGTTTTAGACAATCCTTTCACGTCATACCAAACTAATATTTTTTTATTGGAAACTAAGTGTTTATAGAAACGAGATACACTGTATTTGAAATCTTCTTTAAATTACACCAAACTAAAAGACTCAATCTGTTTTTACCAGGGGTATAAGAATAACCATAGAAATTTAAAGTTTGTTTTCTTTAAATTTCTACCTTTGCTAGTTTCTCGTCAAGGTGCACTCCATTCTGTTCATACGACTTCACTGAAGCTTTCGTGGTGTCGGATGGAGCAGGCGAAACTGATGGTGTATTCAAGATACTTGGATACTTTTTTTGCAGTTTCTTGCGCAATACTACGACTAACACGACAACCAGAAGCAAAGCAACAATTCCAACTGATACAGATGCCCCAAGGGTAACTGAGCATAAAAAATAAAATAACAATAAGTTAAAAAATCAGCATCACTGCTAGGCATCATCAAATATTGCTAAGTTGTTTAGTTCAAGGTCTGAACGAGGGGTCCTGAGTTCGATCCCCAGGCACCTCACACTTGTTTCGACTTCTTTCTAATCGAAGTTCGGGTCCGAAGTTCTAATCCGCGTAAAAGAAGCACTGAAGGAGAGAGGGGGTAAAGGGCCAACCGTGAGCTTCTTGGTGACCAACTGAAGAACTACCGATGCCAAATATAATTGCTAGTTTTAGTTTAGCTTAGTTTACAAGCTATTCCCTCCGTTGAAAGCATGGATACCACAACAGCTTTCTCCTTATTACTGTGGGCCCTGTAGTGTAGTAGGTCAGACCAAACACACACACACCGGCAATCTCATAACCTTCTCTCCCCGAATATATTGGTGTGGGTTCTTTAACGTGCCTCTAATGCAAAATCGTGAAGTCCCACGGTTTAACATCCTTATCCAAGAAGACGTTAAGGTGTTACCATTTGTCAGATGTAACTATACAAAGGCAGCACTTTTTCCTTAAATTATTTAAAGACCTTGAGTGTTGGTCCGGCCGGGGGATCGAACCCCGAACTTCCGCACTAAAGATTGGAACTCAACCAACTGAACGGCTAATTATTTATACAAAAATGTTTATATTTTCTGTTCATTACCTTTATCAACCTGTTTGCTTTTTTCGGCGTCTTGGTTTTTCTTCACGAAAGGACCAACAGACATATCATATGTCTTGCTCGTGTCTTTGTACTCAGAAGTCGCACGACGTCGTCTTGAGCTTATGCAGCCACTTGAACACCTGGAGTTGGCCGAGTTACGGTGGCATACCATCAGCTCACAGTGAAGATAGACCATCTGGTCATTGGAGTAGACAAAACGGAACGATTTGATGGAGAAGCGCTGAAATGACCTGCTTGAGGAGTAACTGTAAACCATGGTGGAATCAAGCACACATCTAAAAGAGGAGGGGAAATGTTACAACTAAAAGAATTTATCTTCTAATTAAAAAAATATTTTTTGGTTAATCAATATTTTCTATCGAAAACAACCTGTTACAAAAGTGGTAGGGGTGCTCGAAGGAGGGTTTTGAAAATGATCTTAAAAGGTGCGGAGATGCCAATTTTATACCCTAAAAGGTACGACCACATTGTTAATAGAGAATATTCGTATGTGAGATCGTTCCAATCTTTATGCGAGTTCCGTTATCCTGACCCTAAAAGGTAAGCTATGAACCGGAAACCCTAAAAGGTACGAGCGGGTCATATTTTCGACCCTATAAAAGGTCCGTCGAGCACCCCTACCACTTTTGCAAGGGAGTACCCTCGGGGGTGGAGGCAGAGGCGTAGCTGTGCAATGTAGTAATGACTACATCAATGAGTAAGTAATGACTATCCCGGGCTATTTTTTTCTCAAGGAAAGTTGAGCACTATGCATGTTCTAAATTGAATAGTTTGTTCTAATTAATATTTATTTAGAAAGTATGTACTTATATAATCTTAAGAAATTAGTTCCTTTTAATTATTAGCTAGTGCTTAACTGGTAACTATGAAAGGTCCAAATATTTAACTGATAACCGATAAATGACGGAACATTTACTTGTTAACTGATATCAATGGTGGCCCCCATTTAGACCCTCTGATTAATGTTCTTACCCTCGCTCCAGAAACGCGTATCGTGGCGATGAGTTTGGGTCGGCTGAAGTTGTGGCATAACATGAATCAGCAAATACCACCAAATCAGAGATGGTGTTCTTTACTCCAAATTGAACGTAAAGATTCTCATTCAGATCCACAGCTACTGGGTAATCAAGTGGAGAGTATGGTGTTTGGTATAGAGATGTTTGGTACAGATCCATGGTGAAGGTGAAGTTGCCGAAGCTGCCTATGAAAACATTGGAGAGACAAGTTAATAGAATAAATTAATATAGATATTTTAATTGGCACTCCCCAAAGGGGGTTTTTAAGTGACAATAGCTCCAAACTCATTACCTCTACATTCGATATTCTATGCGTGCACCACTCAACTCACAAGTTGGTTTTTCTTTTTTTGCTGAAGGACGAAATCGAAGAATACGAGGAAAAGCCCTCATGACAAGGGACAAAAATCGCGCGACAATACATCAGAAATGAACTCAGTTCGCGTATGGCTTAATTGAGCCAAGAATTGTATCCGGGACTGAGGCAGAGCTGGAAGACGAGCGGCGAACAACCACGCCACCAACGTAACTCGATACACAAGTACAATTTGCCCAAATCTGATTGGTGGAAGACTGCTCTATTTAATTCCACTTATCAATCTGGAAGTTGTAATAAGATAGTATAACCCGACAGTTGGCCGTACTTGGACAACTATAATCGGGCAGTTGCATGAGCAAATCAAGATACTGCTTTCAAATTAGCCAAACACAGCATTAATTAAAATTATTATAGCAACAAAAACTCATTCTTATGAAAATAACTTTTCAATATAAAAAATGTATATTTTGCCGTTTGAAATGGTAGTAGTATTAATTGGTAACGGGACTTGTGGCATCTAATTCTGTCAGTGATCAAACTCAGAATGGCTAAATTGGATAGATACCTTCAGAAGCGTAAAGTAGTCTCTTTGAAGGTGCGAAACTCGTACTGACCAGTTTACGTCTGGAATACTTGCAGTAAAATGGAAGCACGATCAGATGATCACGAGTGATTGAAGAAATTTGTCCATTTTTATACTGTTGATCGTCACCCACCTAATTCAATGAAACAATCATGGTACAACAGTAAGACATAACCCAGGGGCAGGGGTCTTTCGTAAAAGAAAGCAAAACATATATGTGAAATTCATAAACCAAATTGTAAATTTTTAGTACATCCTGCAATTTCTCTTATAAGCTATTAATATATATAACGTGGAAACGCACAAACCAGAAATTCATACAATAAACTACCTCATTGAGGAAAGCAATGGTATTGTTATCTTCCGTGTAAGTTGTCCCACAGCCATTGAGAGGTGCTCGTAATGTGATCACATGTTGAGATTCTGTTGCTCTACAATTAGTATCTTTAAGGTGAAGATTACGCCCATCGACTTTTTGAAAGTGAATTTTTGCCAGATTGATTTCCATGTAATTCTCTCTACATGTAACATTTGTTTTAACAACTGAAGAGGAAAATGATTCAGTCAGGTCCAATCAGTGAATCAATTACTCTCTCCCTCCCTCTCTCCCCCTCTTCCCCTTGTTGATGTAAATGTGAACGAATTTATATGAGAAAAGTTTTACTTGAACATTTGGATGCTTTGTAACGATACGTCCCGACAATAAAACGGCGTGTCAGGGGAGTGAAAAAGGAGAGCGTTGGGGTCGAAATCTTGACTGCATCAGCCTTTATTAAAGCATAGGAGCAAACAGGTATCCCGAGTGAATGCGAAAATAAGAAAAATAAACCCTCTATTTTTTCATCTATGTAAATAAAGGATTCAGTTTAGTAAGGATTTGAATACTTTCCAACAATTTTCTGTGATTTAGAAAATGACGTGACGTTTCTCTTCCAAAGACAATTACCAGCGCAAATATTCAGAGGGATACTTTAATTTAATGTGATTTAGAATGCAATACGTGCTGTTTTAGAAGAGGTACAAAAAAAATTATTCGATACTGCTTTCCCTTCTACTGCGCATGCAGTACACATTATATTAATTTACCTTTGCATTCCAAATAAACATCTTCGCCGTGACTACAGTTATGCGTCCCCCATCCATTATGTGTGCACTGATAAATCATATTCTCATTGCCAGTGCATTGCAAGTCATCAAGCATTATTGAACCTGTTGCACCCGAATCACGGCCGGAGTATGTGACAGCAGTCTCGAAACTAAGCTGACGACACGCCACCCGAGAATCTTGCATGTCCCAATTGTCATCACAGACGGTACCCCATTGATTGTTGTGGAAGACTTCTAAACGGCCTGAGGACTGACTCGATCCATTTTGAAGACGAATTCGAGCTGTCATTGAAAGAGGAACATTGTAACTCTATTTTGTGAGACAGAACAGAAAAAATGCGATTTATCTGTCTATCGTAATAAGGACACTCGTGGATTATTAAGCTCAATTGCAATAGGCTCTTTGCAGCACCTGGTCATGTGATACAGGATACGGAAATATCAGCTCTGACCACAAAATGGACAGTAACATTAGAAAGAGCACCTTCAAATTAGCATGTTTTATTTTTGAGCGTTTTTGATTGCAATGGTCCAAGCTAGGACAGAATTTTTTTGAAAACCTGATTTTTTTAAGAAGGAATGAATAGATGATTGCATGGCTTACCAGACAGTCATATAGCATTTGAAAAAAAAAAAAAAAAAAAGAAAAAGAAAAAGAAAAAACACAAAGATACAAAACAAACAAAAGAACAAACAAACAAGAAAAAAAGCCTGCAATTTCAAAAATCATGCATCTCCAATATACCAAAAAGGCTCAAACTTATGGCGTACGAAACCGTTCAAAATTCGACCGGGCTATTATCGATATCGGAAATTCTATTACCTATATCGGTATTTAATTATCGATATCGGGAATTCAGTTATTACTTTTCGCTCAATTACCCCACATCACCAGTTTTATTATCGATATTGGTTTTGCTTTCTCGATATCGGAAATTCAAATTTCGATATCTCTATTTCTCAATAGCGTGATTTTTATTATCGATATCGGAGTTATAAATTATCGATATGATATGATATGGCTTTTTATGGCTTTTCTCTGTCACATCGAATCCACATCAAGCACACCGATTTTTCATTTTCCAAAATCGGAAATTCAATTTTTCGATATCTCTATTTCTCGATAGCGGGATTTTGATTATCGATATCGCAGTTTTATTGTCAGAAATTGGCTCTTTTCAACAAGAGTATTTTCTGTGTGCTCTGCATATTTTGTGCGCAATTTTATCTATACATACATTATATTCGTTTTTTTTTGTTATTATTTTCATATTAAAAATAACTATTTTATCTCCAGTCCTTTCCCAAATCAGTTTGTTTCTCCCTTTTTTTTCTACTTTGTTCACAACACTATTTTTTTCCCTCTCTTTTTTCCCTCCCTTTTTTCATTTTAATCTTTCCTTTGTTACATTGCATATTAAGTAACTGTATTATTTCCCTTTTTGATCAGTTTTCCTTTTATAAATTTCCAAATTAAATTAGAGTAAACGCACTTAACCCGTGAAAAAGTACAAAATCTAAATAGTACTAAATAGGAAAAAAATCCTTCGTTTGCCAATATATAACAGTGCTATTTAACATTATTTAGCTAGCGCAATTTCACGGATTAAGTGCAATCACTCTATTTACCCCCTCACACATGCATACATTTCATTAATTTCATTTCCTGGCATCTCAAAGATGTAAATCATTAGAGTTGTAATACACAAGCACCAAGTCTATAATTTATTTTGAAAACCAATTAACATACATGCACGTTGTAGGACGTCAAATATTTACAGTTTCTTTACATAATTCATCACTGTTCATCTAAAATAGACAGATGGATGTCTTAGCATGGGCATACATTTCTCTTTTATTGTAGTATACAAGCATCATGTAAGCAATACATAACTAGTAATATCGTTTTCATAACACTAAAAGCAAATTGTTTACTATAATTATTCAGCAGACCTCTAAATTTGAAACGCTGCTGACCTAATACATGACAAGTTTTTTAATAAGAATAGTAGAAAGGATCATGATTAGGCTTCAATTTTTTTGCTTCCTTTTCTTTAACTCGTCTTCTCTGTCTTTTCTTTCTCTTCTGTTGTTTGCTGGGTTGTTCCTCATAACTTAGTGGTTTGATTGAATTCTCTTGTTCCTCTGTTTCTCTCTTCTCTTGTTCCGCTCTTTCTATCTCTTGTTCTTCTCCTATTCTCTTCTGTTGTTCCTCTCTTTCTCTCTCTTCTCGTTCCTCTCTTTCTCTCCTCTCTTGTTCTTCTCTTTCTCTCTTCTCCTGTTCAGCTCTTTCTCTTTTCCCTTGTTCTTTTCTTTGTCTATTCAATCCTTCCTCTCTTTCTCTTCTCTCTTGTTCTTCTACCTCTCTTTTCTTTTTTTCAGCTCTATTTCTTTTCTCTCGTTCCTCTCTTTCATTTTGCTCTCTTTTCTCCTTTTCCACTCTTTCTATCCTCCCTTGTTCTTCTCTTTGTATCCTCTCTTGTTCCTCACTTTCTTTCTTCTCTATTGCTTTCTCTCTTCTCTCTTCTTCTTCTGTCTAGTTCTTCTTCTTCTCTTTAGTCTCTCAATTCTTCTCTCTTCTGTCTCCTTCTCTCTTCTTCTCTATCTCTCTCTCTGCTCTCTGCTTCTTAATCGCTTCTCTCTTGTTCTTATCTTCTTCTTCTTTTTCCTCTCTTTCTTATCTCTTCTCTCTCTCTTTCTCTTCTCTTTCTTCTCTGCTTCTCTTCTCTCTCTCTTCTTCTTCTTTTTCTTTTCTTCCTCTCTTTCTTCTCTTTCTCTCTCTCTCTTCTTCTCTCCCTTCTCCTCTCTTCCTTCTTCTCTTCTCTTCTTCTTTCTCCTCTCTTCTTCTCTCTCCTTCTCTTCTCTCTTCTCTCTCTCTTCTCTTCTCTCTCTTCTCTTCTCTCTTCCTTCTCTCTCCTCTTCCTCTTCTCTCTCTCTCCTCTCTCTCCTCTCCTTCTCCATCTTCTCCTCCTCCTTCTCTCTCTCTTCTTAGTTCTCTTCTCCTTCTTCTTCCTCTTCGCTCTCTTCGTTCCTCAAGCCTACTCTCTCTCTCTTCCTTCTACTTCTCTCTTCTCTTTCTCTCTTCTACTCCTTGTTCTGTTTCTTTCCTCTCTTGTTCTTTCATTGCCCTCTTTTCCTGTTCAACTCTTTCTCTTTTACCTTGTTCCTCTCGCTGTCTCTTCAATCGTTCCTCTCTTTCTTTTCTCTCTTGTTCCTCTCTTTCTTTCCTGTCTTGCTCTTTACTCTCTCTGTCTTTTTCCTCTCTTTCTCTAATCTCTTGTTCTTCCCTTTCTCTTTTCTCTTTTTCCTCTTGTTCTCTTTTTTTATTTTCTTCCCTTACTCTCTTCTGGGATTTCTCTCTTCTGTTATTCTTTTCTTCCTCTCTTTCACTTCTTTCTTGTTCTTCTCTTTCTTCCTTTTCTAATTCTTTTCTCTTTGTCTCCTCTTTTTTCTGTTTTTCTTTTTTGTCCCAATTTTCTCTCTTTCTTTTCCCCCTCTCATCTCTTTTTCTCTTCTTTTGTTTCTTTGTTTCGGTCCTTTCCTGTATCCCTTTTACTTTATCATGTTCTTTTCCGTTGCTCTTTTCTCGTTCTCTTCTTTGTGTCTTTTCCTGTTCTTTCTTCTTCTCTATGATTTCCTTTTGTTTTAAGCTTTGTTGGGGACGTTCATTATCTGAAACAGACAACATAAAAATATACATCTATTTATTTTGTAAAGAAAACCTTTAAACTATAGTTCAAATTGGAATTGATAATAATTGATTATTTATACTCTTGCCTTCATTGATAATTGTGGAGTCATCTGCTATATTAGATGGTGGTATGGTACCCTTGAAAATCACCTGAAAAAATAGAGAAAAAGATGGGAGGTAAAAGGCAACACAAGAATGTACCGTTTTAAACTACCAAACACTTAAAGTAAACCCCTTAAAAGTCACTTTAAGATTTTTAAGCTTTCTTTTCTGATTAAACACCTTCTCTTTCCAACTTGAAACAACCTGCTTCAAGTCATCCAGTCCAGATGTGACATGGCTACTTATTGTCTAAAATAACCTACTTAAAGAGCAACTCCCGGCAAAAATGTTGTCATTTTTGACGTTTTCCACACTTACTCCATTTAGTTTGAAGTCATTTAAAAGAGGTAAAAAATTTGAAAAATCAAAGATGGATTTTCGGCTAATGGTTTTTGTCCATGTTTTTGTTCGCTGTTCGAAAACGCCGCTCGAGAGTCACGTGATACTTTACGTCACACGTGTGCAAACTACACGACCGGCAAAGACGGCAAGCTTCGATTCCATGATTATTTTTTCATGTCAGAAGCAAAGAAGCGACCTTCTGGCAAGCGCTGTGTTGTCATGTTTTGCAATAAGACAAATGAAGACAATGTTAGCCTTCATCAGTTTCCAAAAGAGCCTAGTTTACGCCGTCAGTGGATAGCTTTTGTGCTAACAAAAAGAGATGGCAAAACATGGACACCGGGCACGGGACACATTTGTAGTTCACATTTTACCGAAGACGACTACGAAAGCTACGGTTCTAAATTAGCGGGATTTTCTACTAAACTGGTCTTGAAAAAAGGAAGCGTTCCAACTGTACAGCCTATTCCAACACCAGAACAGCTTCTGAAAGCAAAAAATAAAAGAGCCTCACAATTGCGAAAACGCCCTTGTACTTCGACAAGAACAAATACCGAAACAAGCAGCAGTGCACCGAAAGGACAAAGTCGAGCATTGTCTAAGTTAACGTGCAACAGGGTACGTATTATCAGTCATTTTAATGTTGTTGGCTAACAACATGGCGTTGTTTTCCTGTTTGTTCGTCCATGTAAGTGCCGTCGTATGTTGTAATTTACAGTTGTTAGCGGAGTTTGATCGAGTTGAAGATGATGTTGACGAGGTTGAGGATAACGAGCGGAGTGATCAACGAGCAGAACGACCAGCGGCTGAAATCCCGAAGATCATTTTACCAAGAAAAGTTGACGTTGGGACACAGGCACATTTTGAACGACCGCATTTTCGAAGTAAAGGTAACTTACATATTTATGTCTTTTACAATAAATATTAAAGTACCATGATGTACTACTGAACTACAAGTGTACATGTAGAAACCTTATCATATTCTTGTATTAAAGTGGTAATTTTCTAAACTTTACTTATTTACTGTTATAGGTACGAATATTTGTCCCAAACAAGTAGATTGTGCGGTTCAGTGTAACATTGCCAACCTGGAGCCAATGAATTGCAATGATGTACTACCTGATGTACCAACAGACAGCCACAGTGAAGATGCCAGTGATTATAGTGATGACCCTTTTGACGACAAAGACTATGAGCCCTCTCTGTCCAGTGACGAAGAAGCGTGTGAATCTAAATCAGATAGGTTAAAACTAAGCTCATCGTTTCATTTATCATCAATTAATTAATTTCCCTTTAATTTGTTCCTTTCCTTTCTTCTTCACAAAGAACTACAGCAGAAAATGACACAAAAAGCTATCTGGAAAGGAAGTTCATAGTCTTTGAGAGCTGTCTTTTACAATTGTTTACAGTCTGTCCTATCTGCACAAGTCCATCTAAAGCTTCTATTATAAAGGTTTTGGGTACCTTTGTCAGCATTAAACAACAGTGCACTGAAGGGAACTGTAACTTTTGTAAAGTCTGGTCAAGCCAGCCATTTGTTAGATGTCAGATGCCTGCAGGAAACCTATTGTTCTCTACTTCTCTTTTACTTTCAGGTAAAACTAATTTCACATGAATTCCAGCCCACAGCAGGGCCCCCCTGGAGTGCTCAACCACCATACCCTCAATAATATTATTTGAGCTGTACTCTATGCTTTTTTCGTAACATTGAAGTGACTTTTTTATTATTTAATACCTTGTATAAATGGTTGTTTTAACATCAGGTTGCTGTATTGCCAAAGTGTTGAGGATGTTTGGATTTATGAATGTACCTTGTGTCTCATCAAGCTCTTTCTATCGACACATTGGGTCCTATGTCAATCCTGTAGTGATACAACTATGGAAAGAGCAGCAAACCCAACAATGGAATACATTATCAAATATGGGAAATGACTTGGTCCTTGCTGCTGATGGCCGATGTGATTCTCCTGGCCACTGTGCAAAATATGGCTCATTTACATTGATTGAACAGCAAATTAATAGAGTGATTGATTTTGAACTAGTACAGGTACATATTTTATGGTGTATTTTATTAGTAAAACAGACAATTCTATATCAAATATGAAATTCTTACTTCATTCATTTATTCTTTCTGCCACTTTTTGTACAACTTATATACAAAAAGTGGAAGAATAAATGAATGAAGTAATAATTATCATAACATTTCATTACCAAACTAAATACTTCAACACACCCATAATGGAAGGAAGGATATGAGCAAACTTGTGAGACAAAAAAAAGGAAGTACATGTAAGAAAGAAGTATATCAATTTTGCTAGGAGCAGTACAAGAATGGCCATCTGGAGAAGCTGGGAGATATTATCCTTACTTATAAGTAAAATACAAATTAAAGTAAAATATGTAGAAATAAATATGCACTCATAAACATTATTAACATTTAAAATTATCATCATCATCAACAAATTACATGTATATAAATATTTGTACTTTTAAAATATATTTTTTAAAACATCTTTCTTTGCAGAGTAATGAGGTCAAAAACAGTTCATGGATGGAAAATGAGGGATTAGTGAGAGGAGTAAGAGAAATAACCAATGCTGGACTACAAATTGCAGAGATAATCACTGATAGGCATAAACAAAACAATAAATGGATTCGCAGAAACTTACCAGACACTACTCACTATTATGACATCTGGCATGTTTCCAAAGGCAAGTACAAACTTTTTAATTGTGTAAATTTTGTCCCTGATCTTTCATGTTTTGTACTCAATTATAGGTTTATGTAAGAAAATAGATAAACTGGCAAAGAGAAAGGCTTTTAAAGACATTGGTGAGTGGCGTCAGTCAATTTCAAATCACATGTACTGGTGTGCTGCATCAACTACTGATGGAGATGGGGATATGATGGTAGCAAAATGGAAAATACTACCACTCCACATCACAAACATTCACAAAAATCGGCAGTGTAGACTTTACCCCAAATGTGGACATGGCAGATTACGAGGTGATTCAAGAAATCGTCTGTGGTTAAAACCTGGTATGTGCCTATGGAATCTAAATTGGTAGCATATTATGTAACTGCATGTTTAACACAAGAAAACTGTAGTCCTCTCATAGTGTTCAACAGTGTTACAAACTTTATTTATATCACTCAGGCAGTAAAGAAGCAGTCAAGCTAGAAGAGCTTTTGCTTAAGCCTTCACTTCTTGTGGATGTGTCCAAGCTGTCTCCAAAGTATCAAACATCAACACTAGAGTCCAAACACAGCCTGGATATTCAGTTTGTACCAAAGCATACTGCTTTTTCTTATTGGGGGATGTATGTCAGGTAGGTGTAGAATATACTTGCACTGATATTTTAAAAGATATCTGTACTGAAACTGCATATACGGGCCAAAAATAAGCAGAATGGTACAGCAGGTATGTGGACAAACTTTTATTTGTTTCTCAAAATAAAATATGGCATATCTTAAGGGGTTTGTTCCTGGTAGCCAGGATAACTCTATTGTTTTGTGTCCCCAGGGAAAAGAAAACAAAAGAGTTATCCTGGCTACCAGGACAACTCGTCTTCAAATGAACAGCTCCAAAAACCCTGTGTACATTTTCTGACTTGTAAATGTAGTGGCCTTGGGTTGCCTGTGGTTCTGTATCAGTTCCAAGGACTCCCTCCTCAAGGGCCAAGGGCCTCCTCCCACTATGAAATGTGGAAATAAATGTGTATAATTATATGCAGCATAAGTAAATTAAATACTAAATTCCATATATCTTTTTTTAGACTGTGCCTTTCTGCTTTGCATTATAATGAAAATGCAGATAGGATGCAGGCAGTGACTGTTGATGGAAGGCCTAAGTATGCTATAAGATATCCAAAAGCAAAAAAAGGAAAGCACAATGTGAGATAAATTAAGACAAAAGCAACTTATGGTAAGACCTATGAAATAACAAAATTTTTGGTCCTTTTTTACCAATGAAACTTCACAATGATGTGGTCATTGAAGGTAATATTTATTGTGAACAATCTGTGTTGGTAACTCTGTTTGCTGACCACTTCCTGTTACCTTACTGACCATTTACCCACCACTATTTGGTTGCATGTTGTAAAACATAGATGTAGTACTAGTGGAGTGAATCTCATGAAAGAGCCCTATACAACTTTTTTTTATAACAAAGCTATTTCACTTATGCATGTAGACTATTGCTCTACAATAATAGAGCAAGTGTTTAAGAGGTATGAAAGAAGCCCAAAAGTACTCAAGCAGTACATGGCCAACCTTCAAGTCAACACTCCACCACCCTTAGCTGCATCTGCACAGAAGCCAGACAAACAAGAGGCAGTGGATGAGTTTATTAGCAGATATAATTGTTCAATGCTTGTTAACTAAATGTTAATGGATGATTGTACACATATTGTTTTCATAATCTTTAAGTAGTAATTTATACTGAAAAATAATTATGCACCCAGACTGTAAGCAATACAAATACAACTGATTTTTAAAAATGAATGCCACCATCATAAAGAGCAAGCAGAGATATTGAGAATACATTACATATCATAATAATTTATAATTGTGTGCAATTCATACAGTAGATTTGCAAATAAAGTTAGAATTCTAGTGAGGGCATTTAGAACATAATCTATGCAAATGAGTTTATAATTCGTTTATAATTCATTCACTAAATGTCTTCATCTTGACAACTTTTTTGAAAATTACTGTATGTTTAGCCAACTGATGAGGACTGACTAGCCCCATGCATTCTAGTGTTTTCATATTCTCTGATAGGAGAATACTGCACATATTACGATAAAGGCTGATCAGAAAATGTTATAAATATCTGGTTTGTATCCAAATATAAAATGAATTGAGCAGAAGTCGATGAAAGAGATCAGTGTAGTGTTAGAGTGTGTTTAGTCTCACTAATGAATAGTTGATGTCAACTAAATTAGGCTAATTATTTACTATTCACCTAAATTGAAAATCATGCGAAACAGATGACTGGTTCCGGGGGTTGGAGGGGGAACTTCAATGTAAACTCTTTCTTGTAAATATTTTCATTTAATGGACTCCCAAGATTTGAACAACCATTGATGGGCAGGTTTTCACTGTTTTAGGTGACATCACCTAAATACTTATTTATTTAAGAACTCAATTTTCCTAACTAGTATTCAACAGTGAGACACAATTATTCATTAAAAATGATGATGAAGTGGCATCAAAATTTGTATTTAATCTAACAAATGTGGGAAAATGTAAATTGCTTAGGGACGGAGAGATCTGCCTTGACTAATCATCAGCATAGTGGAATCCTTCAAAAATAAAATCCTCTTCAAGACCTGGAGGAGGAAAATGTGCTCTTATGCAGCACACAGCGCAAGAGGGTAATGGTACCCTAATATTTTTTCCCAGTACACCCCAGCACCATCTAACCAGTTGTCTATATGCAATGTGGCGTTTCAGTTTATGATCTGGTCCTTCATATGCCTTATCCCCATATTGCTGTCTAAACTGATATACCATGCTGCCTGCAACACCCAAACATTAAGGCAAATGGCCTTAAACCCTGGGTGGTCTGTGATGCACCTAGGCTGCTCTATGCCTTCTATTTCAACTGCCTCTTCGTTTTTAGCTTTCACCTGATCTATTTCCTGACAACAACAGCATTCCTCCTCCCTATCCATTATTTGACAGTGGTCACATAAACACCTGGAGAGAGAGAAAGCAGAGAGATAGAGACAGACAGACAGAGACAGAGTCAAACTGTAATTAGTTACTGACATGAGCTTCTAGAGACCATTTGCAACTAGAACTAGACTGATCAGATCATAATATAGTAATAGCCCTTTGTTTTCTTCGTATTATATTTCCTGTTTTAATTCTATCTTCCCCAGCCTCGATTAGATTGCATTGTCTATTTGCAAAAATTGTTTTTTCCGATCCTGCTGTTATTTTTAAGCCACAAGCTGGAATATTCTGACTCTATTGATGAATTATATACGTGTATTTTTAAGGTCTAAAATAAGGGGAAAACGACTACTTTTGAGGATGTACTGTTCGATCGGAATGCAAAAGAATTAGCTTTTATAACTTGCCAGTCAGAGTTTTGAAGACGGTTGTCTTGAGGAGCTTCCTCCTCATCGGACGAATCCTCGTTCTCGGAATGCCCTGGAGGCTCAAATCGCCATGGTTGAATTCCTTGAAAATCCTGCACTGCATCGTCGGAAAACTCGTCACCGGAGGGAGAAGAATAATTCGGTGAAGTAGACACAGAAGACAAAGAATCACTGTCGCTCGAGCTACTTGAATCCGCCATGTTTGGATTTACACATGTGTGACGTAGTTGATCACGTGATCGGAGATCGAAGCGTTTTTTGTTTAGCCTCGCACAAAGATTAGTTAAGCGGTTAAAAAACGCTCTAAAAAATATTTTATACAGAATTTGGAGTTCGATGCGTTTTAAGTAGGTATTAATGGAGCTATTGAGAAAATGTTGCTTTTTAGCCGGGAGTTGCTCTTTAATCACAACAAAGTAAACACCTTCCCTTTCCAACTTGAAACAATCCGCTTCAAGTCATCCAGTCCAGATGTGACATGGCTACGTATCGTCTAAAATAACCTACTTAATCACAACAAACTAAACACCTTCCCTTTCCAACTTGAAACAATCTGCTTCAAGTCATCCAGTCCAGATGTGACAATTGGCTACTTATCGTCTAAAATAACCTACTAAATCACAACAAACTAAACACCTTCCCTTTCCAACTTGAAACAATCTGCTTCAAGTCATCCAGTCCAGATGTGACATGGCTACTTATTGTCTAAAATAACCTACTAAATCACAACAAACTAAACACCTTCCCTTTCCAACTTGAAACAATCTGCTTCAAGTCATCCAGTCCAGATGTGACATGGCTACGTATCGTCTAAAATAACCTACTAAATCACAACAAACTAAACACCTTCCCTTTCCAACTTGAAACAATCTGCTTCAAGTCATCCAGTCCAGATGTGACAATTGGCTACTTATCGTCTAAAATAACCTACTTAATCACAACAAACTAAACACCTTCCCTTTCCGACTTGAAACAATCCGCTTCAAGTCATCCAGTCCAGATGTGACATGGCTACTTATTGTCAAAAATAACCTACTAAATCACAACAAACTAAACACCTTCCCTTTCCAACTTGAAACAATCCGCTTCAAGTCATCCAGTCCAGATGTGACATGGCTACGTATCGTCTAAAATAACCTACTAAATCACAACAAACTAAACACCTTCCCTTTCCAACTTGAAACAATCTGCTTCAAGTCATCCAGTCCAGATGTGACATGGCTACTTATTGTCTAAAATAACCTACTAAATCACAACAAACTAAACACCTTCCCTTTCCAACTTGAAACAATCTGCTTCAAGTCATCCAGTCCAGATGTGACATGGCTACGTATCGTCTAAAATAACCTACTAAATCACAACAAACTAAACACCTTCCCTTTCCAACTTGAAACAATCTGCTTCAAGTCATCCAGTCCAGATGTGACAATTGGCTACTTATCGTCTAAAATAACCTACTAAATCACAACAAACTAAACACCTTCCCTTTCCAACTTGAAACAATCTGCTTCAAGTCATCCAGTCCAGATGTGACATGGCTACTTATTGTCTAAAATAACCTACTAAATCACAACAAATTAAACACCTTCCCTTTCCAACTTGAAACAATCTGCTTCAAGTCATCGAGTCCAGATGTGACAATTGGCTACTTATCGTCTAAAATAACCTACTTAATCACAACAAACTAAACACCTTCCCTTTCCAACTTGAAACAATCTGCTTCAAGTCATCCAGTCCAGATGTGACAATTGGCTACTTATCGTCTAAAATAACCTACTTAATCACAACAAACTAAACACCTTCCCTTTCCGACTTGAAACAATCCGCTTCAAGTCATCCAGTCCAGATGTGACATGGCTACTTATCGTCTAAAATAACCTACTAAATCACAACAAACTAAACACCTTCCCTTTCCGACTTGAAACAATCCGCTTCAAGTCATCCAGTCCAGATGTGACATGGCTACTTATTGTCAAAAATAACCTACTAAATCACAACAAACTAAACACCTTCCCTTTCCAACTTGAAACAATCCGCTTCAAGTCATCCAGTCCAGATGTGACATGGCTACTTATCGTCTAAAATAACCTACTAAATCACAACAAACTAAACACCTTCCCTTTCCAACTTGAAACAATCTGCTTCAAGTCATCCAGTCCAGATGTGACAATTGGCTACTTATCGTCTAAAATAACCTACTTAATCACAACAAACTAAACACCTTCCCTTTCCAACTTGAAACAATCCGCTTCAAGTCATCCAGTCCAGATGTGACAATTGGCTACTTATCGTCTAAAATAACCTACTTAATCACAACAAACTAAACACCTTCCCTTTCCAACTTGAAACAATCCGCTTCAAGTCATCCAGTCCAGATGTGACAATTGGCTACACAGATGTGACAAAGTGGAGCTAAACTAAAAGTTTATCCTGAATTTCAGTCATGCCCTCTGTTGTTCGCCTAAAATCGGAGACCCAGAGGAGACGGTTGAAATTGAGGGTGCATGAACTCCTTATTCCTGCATGCCTATTTATACCTCCATTATATGTAGGTACATTATATAACTCAATGTACCTACTTGTTCAGAACCAAGAAGTTCTATCATTTCTTGTTTGCTCTGAAACAAATACAATTTTATTAATGAAAATATCTTTTGAATAAGCATCAATGTTACAGAGGATAGACGTTGTTAGCAAACCAACCTTTGATACCAATCTGATTATTTCCTTGTTTTCAGAGATAAGTGAATTTGGCTTAAGAATCTTCTTCCTTGTGTCTTGTAAAATAAAGTACAAGGGAAATTCTTCCTTTGCCCCCAACCAATCATACACTTCCTATATCAAAAGAAATTCAACAGAATTTGAAATGGAGGTACATTTTACTCTTACATAAGGGACGCAGTTAAAGGTTGTTTTGGGTATAAATGCAGTAATTAAAATTATTACTTGATATCTTGTCGTTCCTAACAAAAAACGGCGGGTCATCACACCATCTGGTGTTGAAACCTTTAAGGTACGACCCTCTTTTGACTCCTCCTCCAGCCGTTGTGCTCTTGCAGCTCTTATCTGTATTAGGTAAATATTGTTAATGTACAGTATAGTAATTACAATGGTCCTCTGTACTTTTGTTATTTAAACATATAACAACTACAAAAAAGTTAGGACTATTGGCCTGAAGCTAGGGGGCCCGGGGGAGGGGGGGGCACTTGTTCCGGATCTGATGGGGACGTGCCGCCCAGCCTCCTCAAACCTGACCCTGTTTAAGACACCTAAATTCTCGAAAACGATACCCTATATAAGACAAGAGGGCATTTTAGGGACCCTATTTAAGACTGTGAGGAAAATTGTACATTAAAAAAAAGAATAGGCGGTTTTAGTCCATTAATATTTTAATTATGTCGCTAGTATGCTAACATCAAGCAACACCTTTGTCACCATAAGTTGGCCTCGAATATTACACTATTTGAAAAAAATTGACCCTGTTTAAAACAATTTATCGTAAAATCTATAACCTGTCTAAGACCGCAGGAGCTAAAATCACGACCCTGACGGGCGGCACTTCCCCGTATAGTAAATATATGCAAGTGCCCCCCCCCCCCCCCCCCCCCCGGGCTAGGGGGCTATGTGATATATTCAACCAAGGCAGATAAGTGACTTTAATTTCTACATTCATGGGGTTTTTGAAAACCGAAATTTCATATTAAATGTCAAAATCAGAGAAATTTATGTTCCACTTGTTGAATTATTAATGGCAGTTCAAGTGAGAAACATGTGCAATAAACCATATGAGTGCACCAATTGCATCCCACAAGTGTAAGATATTGTTTAAGCAGGGGTCATATATTCAAGTGCGAAGAACGAAGAAAACCATAAACCAATGTAAATATATATTATTTAATAATATAAATGTATGTCCACTAAATTCAAATGGTTATAAGCTTACATTGCAGTCATTATTGGTGAGGGCATCTTGCTTTTTGTCATTCTGCTCCTTCTTTCCTTTATTTGAGCTTGACTAATATAACGTAAATTCACAGTATGATTTAATGCATGAGACTAACATTTTTGTATATGCTTGCCATAGATATATGCTTATTAGTGAAAAGCCTGCTAAAAGCTTAGTACAGTATGCTTCAACTGCATGCACTATTAACAAACACATTTCACCTTTTTTTTTCAATTCCTGTGGCTTATGTTTTTGAAATTAAATTTCATACACATGCAACGATTACTAGTTCTGATGACTGTGTCAGGAGTAGAATACATGTGTGAATGCGCAAATGACTTACTGCATGAACAGGCAGCTTCATATATGGTCGTTATTAGTAACTTACTAATTAAGTCATTTTTAATGGCTTCTTTGTACACACCCAATTAAAGAAATGCAGTATCTTGTAATTATAAAGTTTACTTACCACAGAATCATTCACCTCATTAACTGTCTGTGTTGATTGGTCCGTAAAATTACATAAAGTACTGGAGAGCTGCAACATTTCAACAGTGTGAATAGTAGTTAATTAAAGCATGGCCAGAGTTGTTATTAGATTACACTGTACACGAATACTAATTACGTATAATTGCATGCTTCTAAATTAACTATTTCTCCTAATTTTACACAATAATTTATTAGTTATGATGAGAAATACATTATTCACAACATGAATAAAATTAAATGTATGTCACAATGTTGTTTGCATTTGGAGGTGAAATGGAAACTCAATCTATCACATCAAACTAAACATGACCAACAGAACAGCTTCAATGTTTACAATTGATGGTTTGCATTACACTGGGTTGCCTTATAAGCCAGTCATTTTAGTTGACAATAGTCAGCAAGCACTGAAATGCCAATCTACATGTATCATATACAGCTCAGATTAATTTTTGTGGTTGGAAATGGCTTACTGGGGTAGTTGTACTACTCATGGTGTCCTCAGTTCCCTCCCCTCTCCTCCCCTTTTGCCCTGGGTCCCTGAGGATGAGTGTTTGAGTGTACTTCACTGACAATATCTTTCTAAGCAGAAATATATTATTTTCAAGTACTGTACCTTCTGTGACTCTTGGACCAAAGCCTGCAGCTCTTGCTCTTGTTGAGTCTTTAAGGCTCTTTCTTCTTGGTACTTAATACTGTTGATAAGATAGGGAAATGAAGGTCGGAACATAATGATAAGGATGATAAAAAAATAGAACTGCATGAATATTTATCATGACAGAGTGTATTTTTCACTTGATAGTTTTTTAATGGGTGATGCCTTTCCAACTCTTATGAAGAAATGTACAATTGAGTAACCTTTGCAATATATTAGGTGATCAGTAAGCTGTTGTTTAAACATTATTTGTTACCGTTTCATCCTGATGACTTCAGCTGATTGGACTGCATTATTTACAGTCATGTCCAAGTCATCGCAATGGAGGTCTGGTCCTGCAAAATATGAAATAAAATCATGCTTTTATTTTTAATGAAAAAAATAATGGAGATTGAGATGCTTTGGATTCTATAAACTTTATTTCCATTCCAGTAATGTAATTTTTAGTTCGATACACTCAATTGCAAATAAGTAAATGGTTTTTCAAATAAATCATTTGTGTAATAAAAATGCACCTTAAACAGGAATTAAAAACGTCAAATAATCTCACAAAAAGAGAAAACATGGGTTTAATTTTAATTAGCATCACTTAACATGATTTGAAAATCACCTTTTATGAATTAATATGGCTCATTTTGTTATTATAGTTGAATTATGCAACACAATAATTTACACACTATTAATATACACTATAATAATTATGCTAGTATGCTATATACCTTCAAATCGCTCAACCAGTGTTGGGCATGACTGTAAACGCATTGAAGCTGTTATAACCAACAGCTGGGGAAATCCAAATGATGCACCTCTAAACATTGTCAATGCTGTAAAAAAAAAGAGAATGTTTGTCACTGTTATTTTCTGATATTAACATACATTGCTACTGCTTGCATGATGCTGCATTTATCATTTATGTAAATGATATGTACTACATTACAACTTCTCAACAGATTTTTTTTCTTTGGTACTTTTATGAAACTTAGAGTCTTGGATACGGTAACCCTGTTAGTGAGAGCAGATATTACATCAATCAGATGAATGTGAAACTGCAGACTGCACAGTGCCATGGATTTGTCACATGATGTCTATAAAAAACATACAAAATCCACTCTATTGATTGATAAATTATACAATAAATGGTATATTGCTCTGATTAGTTGAGAACTGGCTGTGTGTGATTCTAGTAAGTCATGTGAAACAGATGATTGTACCATTTGGTACTGACTGATTTTGCTGATCGATATGGTTGATCAATAAATAAAACAAGTTACCAGATTCCAATTTTCATTTGGGTTTCAATAGATGCACATGCAGGCAAAAGGTGGTGAGAACATTTTTCTTTGTGGAATTTTTATCATTTGTTTTCTTTCTTTCTTTTTTATTTATTCATTTACCTTCCTTGCCATCATCCGAAGATTTGGGTGCAACCCAGAAAAAAATCTTTCCTTCTGTGGATCCTCTCCCATACCTAAGCATATACCAGTGCTGCAGTTTTCTATGAAAAAAGAGATCACTGAATGTCACAAATATCGTATTCAACCATTGAAATGTATGATCTCTAATAACTTATTAATACCTCAAAAGCTGTTTCTCATTTAGACACAGGCTTATACTATCCTCCACCAAAACCACAACTGCAGGTTGAAGAGTATGGTGGACAAGATGACAGAGCTATCAAGTATAAAAATGTGCACATTGAGAGTAGTGTAGCAGCAACTCGTAAGATCTGTTGTGATTGGAGAAACAAAACAATACATTTCATTGTCAATTCGTTCTATTTGTTTTATTTTCTATTGTTTTACAGTGAGAGCATCAATCCAATGGGATGAGATCTTACGACAGCTGCTACACCACCCCACACTGAATGTGTTTTTAAGACATCATAACTAGTTGTGGGTAATTATCCAATCAGTGAAATACGCAACCCATTATAATTGATGACGATAATGGATCAATTAATATAAATTAATCACTTGACCAGTATTGACTGTCATTGAAATTACAAATCAAAAGGATATAAACAGCTAATATATAATCAATTTTAAATTCAGAGACAGCTTGGTAGGGTAAAAGAATTGTCAATTATAGGGCAAACCTGTTTTACTCGTCAGAATACATTTTTGTACAAGACCTGGAACTCCAGGTAAAACAACCAATTAGATCAAATCCGCCTTTGCCCTTTTCCAAAACAAGCTTGCCCACAGGGTTTCTTGAGAGGGCAAATACATGTAGAGAAACAGATGTTAGAACATATGAGTATACACAGGCTTGTAAACATATAGATGATGTGGGGTTAGCTTTGGTTTGAAAATTTTCAAACAGTTCTCACTGATTTCGCTGCTGCCACATGTCATATTCATTTTCATAATGTAGAGTAGTAGGAAATAAGAATGACACCCCTCCCCCTTAAAACCCTCTAACAACTTACACTTTTGAAATCAACACTTATGTACACAGGACCACCATATCCAATCTCCTGGTACACTAACTTCAGGCATGTATCAGAATGTAAAAGTCCTATGAGATGGCAAAATATAGCAATTCAAGCTAATGAGTAAAGTGCCTATAAAGCCTTGCCAAATCCTTTTGAATCTAGAAATACATCATATAAATAAACGTTTTATATAAATATTTCTGAATAAAATCAACTCCTCTCTGAGAATTAAGCAATTCAAATCTGAAAATGCAAATGAGATGACATCAAAGCAGGAATTTGCTTGATTTTGATTCTACTACTGAAACAAGTGCATAAATTTCAGTTGAGTAGCAAAATTACTCGCCATACCTTGTACTTTAGCAATGAGATTGTTTTGCAAATAGAAAAAGAGTATAAAATTCATATCTAGTGTATTTGTATATTTAATAATTCCTGCTTTGACGTCATCTCATTTGCATTTTCAGATTTGAATTGCTTAATTCTCAGAGAGGAGTTGATTTTATTCAGAAATATTTATACAAAACGTATATTCATATGATGTATTTCTAGATTCAAAAGGATTTGGCTAGGCGTTATAGGCACTTTAAGTATCAATTCAGGGTACAACTAAAATGAGAATTTGTAATTTGTAGCAGAACTGGAATCCTGATCTACTGTATATTTTCACGTATTTGTTTTTGGTCTTTCTGGGTTTTAATATTTCAAAGGATTTAGAATGTACCTTGATGATGCAGTCCCCTGTCACTCAATTCTTGGCATATTGTACCAACTTTTGAAAATAGTTAAAAAAATTAGTATTAGCTTTCATATTTAAGACATCTATTAAGTTTAATTAAGAATAACAAAAGTAATTAAACAATTGGAAAGTGAAGCTTTATAATTCGTTTGCCTGTTTACCTTGAATCCCTGCTCCTGTAAAGTCGGGTCCTCGCTTTTCTAAATAAAAGAGGGAGAAAACTGAGTAATAAAGTTAATTAGTTCAAGTCAACTATAAGTTATAATATAAAAGCTCAAGATGCATGCTGTAGCATAAGTTTGTAGTGATAAAGTATGGCTTTGAAATAAGTTTATCATTCGGTGCTCCATTGCTTCTTCTCAATGAATTATTGTTAATTGGGATTCTTCGAAAAGCTGGCTAGGAATTCTGGGTACGTGACTAATTTTAAGATACAGGAATCCCGCTAATTTTGAAGCTGAACCTTACCTTTGCTCACACGGTTGACACTATTTTGGGGTAGAACTAAAGTGAAAATAAATTTAAAAAAAATGATGATAAAGCGTAGTTCAGTAATTGGATCGGGGACTTCAGAGGATACTATCACCAAAAGTTTAGCTTTCGTCTACTCGTTATCATCGGAGCGAAGGGCACTACTTTGCATGAGTGGGGAATTTACTGCGCAGCTGTGCCGTGATGTTTTTTGAAGCCGCAGCGGAGCGAGCCTGAGCGAGCGCAGCAAGGCAGCGATCCTATTTCAGTAGCTAGCTAAAATCGAGATTTGGATACGACCACAATGCTTAGCGAGTGTCGCAAAAAACAATAGATTTCTTTGTTCTTGCTATCCCACAATGCAAAATTACTTCTTACCACCATGCTTTGCAAGCCTACACTATAAAACCTTATGCGTCTTCTCATCGTTGAGTGTCAACTGATTACTTCATGTAATGCTTTGAAAACACTGCCATTTGTTATTATATTCAATTCATTATATTACAATTTCTTATACTATCTTTCGAAGTAATAATTACGGTAAATAGTAGCTTAAATAGTTCATCTGGTGCCTTTAAATTGCCTTGCATCGCCTCGTGCTTTTCGCATCTTCACGACAGATCTAATGTTTATCAAGATTTAGTTTCAAATAGAGCGGGGCAAAGGGCATACAACGGCGTGAAAGACAAGATGACAGCAATCCGGCGTCATGTAATAGTTTGTAAAAGCTAATGGTAGTCGCATGTAAAATGAGGTATTTGAAAACAAAATACATTCCAGTTCTTTGGAAATATTTTTTGCATATTCTGTAGTAATCATGCATTTTATTTCGCGCTTCGATTTCTGAAGTGAACAACCTTGAGCAATCGGTTTATTGTATAAGGAAAAACAATATTAGGCAGCACTCACTAAATGTCAATTAGGCTAGTAAATACATTTAAACTTCCTGCCGTAACTGTTGCCGTGACTGCAGTGCCGTTTTCAAAGTCATAAGATAACTAGACTACAGAGGCAAACTTTCGAAATTACACACAGTAAACTGAAGTAAAATGTAATAAAAGCGTTACTTATCATTAAAAATTCATCTATTTGTAAACATTTATGCCCCATTCTAAGTATATTAAGTTATGTTTAAAATTAACAATTTCCACAGAAATAACACCATACAAAGAACCGTTTTATATAGGGTTAAGGGTTTGAATATTTAGTGTCGAATGACCCAATTTAACCCGATATAACTCTCACTGATTAACCTGATTTCTCACCTTGGTCAGCGATGTTGACACCGACATTTTGGGACTGACTCGCGCTTTCAGCCGCGTCAATTTCGTCAAGAAAACTTCTGTCCAGATATTCAGGTTCACTTTCCTCGTTAGCGGTGAGGTCAACAGTAAAAGGACTTGGAGCTCTAGTAGTGCTGTTTGGGGATGTTGGAGTGGAAGTCACAACAGTCGTTGTGGATGAAGTTGTTGTTGTTGACGATAAGGGTGGGACAGAGCTGACAGTCGTAACTCCAGAAGTCGATGTTAAGGAAGCTTCGGGCGTGGATGATGTGGTCGTAGAGGATGAAGCTGTCCTCTCGATCGCAAAATAAACTTTTGTTGACGCATACTTGAAATGCGTCAAAATCAGTTTTGCATCGAGGTTGACGCCCACACGATGCAGGGCATGGTTTCCACTGCTTTGCGATTTGTAAAAAGCAATTCTGTGTGCAACGACAAAAATATAGTTTCAAGAACAAGTTTGGTAGAAGTGAATTTTACAGGTGACTATTTTACCAGTGACTATATATGGGAATTGAAAATGACACCTGAACTTCAACTGCTATTTTCTTGATTTTGAAACAACATACATTTAATTGATACCAACCTTGCAGTGCCATCAAGTGAAGAGAATGATCTTTTTAAATGGGCAAGCATTTCTGCGAAAGTCGATTGACCTGGAAATTTTATTTTGTGGTTTTCAAGGCTTTGTAGCTGCTCTGCGTCTCGAGGAGGAAACGTGGAACCTAAATTGACAAAGGTTCGAGAAGGATGGTTCCCACGTCTCCTACTACGTTGTGCGGGACTTTGTCGATTCTGTGAGCTGAACAGTCCTCCAAGGGCACGAAGCTGCATATTGTGTCCAGCCATCTCTGCGTTGCCCTCATCTTCTATTTGTCTGTTCATTTCTTCTAAACTCATTTGTAAACCGTTGAATTCGGAGCGGTAAATGTCTTCTGCGTTGTTCGACATACTAGTTAAAGGTGTCTAACTCTTATGCATCTGACAATGTTGATAGGGAGACACGCGATGATATATCAACATGCAATTTTATAATCAAGTAGACGGATCTAGTAACAGGAAATCTTTTAACTTACAATATGAAAGGAATGCAACCAAAGTGTATTATCACTAAACATGTTGCTATATGTTCTATTTACGTGCTGTTTATCTAAGATATCGGGAAATTTGCATAGGCGGTGACAGCAGGAGTGGGATATTTTAAAGAATCCCTTTCATTGACTTGGGAGTCCAGAGCGCTGATCCGACAGATCATTGTGAAATTTGCTTGTGTACTTGAAAGAACAGCATGAAGATAATCAACATAGCCATTGTATTTATAATTTTGTCGTTGAATGTTTGGCCAGGTAAGTACAGTATCGTCATTGTATTTGCTATGCAGGCTTCGCTGCAAAGTATTTTTCATTTCCATTTCACTGCAGTTTGTCTAGGGGCTGCTAGAA